>QEPC01003849.1:2284712-2347471 GCA_003113815.1 Sphenodon punctatus | reverse complement strand
GGGGGGGGGGGGGGGAAGAGGAGTTCTGTGTTGGTTGATAGTGGGGTGGGTGTTTGGGGGCTACTGTGTGTGTGATGGGGGTGGTTATTGGGGTGGGTGGATGTATGAGGGGGGTTTGGGATAGGGTGGGGGATTTTATTTTTGGGGTTGGTTATTTTGGAGGGTGGGGAGGGTTTTCAGCCATGTCAGTCAGGGAGAGTGGCTGGGATGGTCTTGGAGGTTTGGAGGGGGCGTACCCCCCGGTGAGAAGAAGGTTATAGGGGTTTGTGGGAGGTACCCCCTGTTAGAGAGGGGGTGGATGGAAAGGGGGAGGGCATCCCCTGCCACTGCCCTGGTGGGAGAGCCACTGAAAGGTGGGGGCAGCGGCATGCCGGGAGGGGGAGGGGGATTGCAATAGGTATTGTCACGGGGCACAGGAACTATGGTCCTTGGTGATGGCTTTGTCATCGTAAACAGAGAGGGGGTGGTGGTTAGTGTTGGTCCCTCTCTAGCCTGCCCCAGGTTCAGGTAGCCAGAAGGCTGAGGTCTTTCAGATTCCACAACCTTTTGATGATGCTGCACCACCCGGAACAGCTCTGCTGGATGGGACTTCGTGACTGCTATGAAGGCAGCGAAGAATTCCTTCTTTGCTGCCCTCATGGCAACGGCATAGGCCTGTAAACTGACTCTGTGCTGCAACCTATCAGATTCAGCCTTAGAACGGCGCCACTGCTGTCCTTCTCACTTCAAACACTGCAGTCCCTCAGTAAACCAAAGTAACCTGCGGTGCTGAAACTGAGGAAGCGGACGCCTCCAAGCCATCCGGTCAGTGGCTCCCGTCAGCAAGATGTTCCAAGCCAGAACAAGGTCCTCGGCTGAACGGCCATCAAGATCCAAGGACAGTTCCTCCAGAGCCGTCCGGAACTGATCCAGCTCCATGAGTCTCTGGGGGCGAACCATTTGAATAGGCTCTGCACCTCTCCGGGGGCAGACGTGTGCTGGGAGTCTGGCTTGGAGGAGGTAATGATCCATCCATGAGAAGGGCATTGTTAATACCTCCCCCATCAACGGATTCCCCGCCTCAAGGCCAGTGCAGAACACCAGGTTGAGAGTATGCCTGCCACTATGTGTTTGGGCCGATGACCATTTGGAAGAGTCCCATGGTTGCCATGAACCTCCGGCCACACAAGACCAGCACCAGTGTGGATATTGAAGTTCCCCAGGACCAAAGGCCCTCGGGGACTGCAACACCACTCCTGATACCAGATCAGCTAGAGCAGAAAGGGATGCTGCCAGACAGGAAGGTGCACGGTATACCAGCAGCATCCCTAACCTATCCCCTGCCAATTTGATCACAAGATGAAGGGCCTTGTTCCCTGGTATCATCTGCACCGGATACCTCTTCACGCTCCAAGACTCCCTAAAAACAATGACTACACCACTCCCCGCCCCTCAAGCCTTGCCTGATTCTGCACGGAGTACCCGGCAGGAACAAGGTTTGAAGATAGGCCCAGATTCCATGTCCAGCCAGGTCTCCGTCAAACAAACAAGGTCAGCAGCCTGATACAAGACCAAATCATGGATCGTTCATGACTTATTAGCCACCGACCTTTTGTTTAACAGCGAAAGCTTTGGCCCAAGACCTCTCTGGTCTCCAACCACCTCCACACCTGCCTGGGCAGCTGCTCGGGGAACAGGCACCAAAGTGAGCCATCCTGAGCTGCTGGAGGAGAGGGCGGGATACAGATGTATAAATAAATAAAATAAAATAAAATTTAAAATGTGGAAATGATTTGCTTTGGTAGAATTTATATGATTGCTGCTTAACAGATCCAGAACACTTTGGAAGCTGGAAAGAGGCTCTATTTGGATTCATTATTGTTACTTATTTGGTCCACTATATGCTAACATACTTAAATTCAAATTATTTTTCTCCATGCCTTCTTTCTAGCGAGAGTGTGGCAGTTAACATTCCATAGCTTTTTTAGCTCCTGGGTAGCATGGCATTAAGCATGTTGTTGAAACCTTGTCTTCTGCTATTTTTGTTTTGTAGGATAATTTTTAACATGGCAATACATTTCTTCTGGTGCTTCTAGAAAACGTTGACAGCTTTTGTTTCCTAGAGGCAATAAAAGTATGACTCCACTCTAAGAAACTGGTCCTGTAAACAAGATTACACAAACAAGATTGTGTTTTGTGCTCCTCACGTATATTTTTTTCTTTCTTTCAAAAATCAATCAATCTGCAAGAGCACCATGTAAAATCACTTTGCCAGATGGAGTTTTTTAATCAACTTTTTGCTAATCAGGTAGTCTGGTGATATATGGTAGCTGTTTTTCTTTATGCTTAAAAGAAGACCATTCTGCCTTTGCAATTACAGCCCATTTCCCTAGTTTCCCTACTTTCTAGAATTTTGGAAAGTTAGAGCCACACTAGCTCAAAGTAAAACGGAAAGATGATGATGCATGACAGAATGCAGAAATGTTGATTGTTTTCAGAGGAAAACTTGTATCACTTAGCTGATATTCTTTTTACCAAACTACCTGCATATAATGTGATTTGGTATAATGTCAAGCAACTTTGATATAAATTAATAACAGCATCATATATACGTAATTATGGTTCTAATTGAAATGGCAGCTAAACTCCAATATAACAGCTTACAAACAAACCTAAAGAGAGATTTCATTTTGTGTTCAAACTTTTATACCCATTCTTAGAATGGGTAAAATCTTTTTAGAATGGTGAAATCTTTTGCCAGAGCCCACTTGGTTCCACGGTCCACCATGCTTTGGAGGATTGAACGAGGGTTTGGTGGACTCTTGCTCCCTTGTGCACTTCATCCTGCCACTCTGAGCTTGTGTTCTGGTGGGGTGAAACAGGGTGTGGTGGGGATCTTGCAGGGTCCTCTTCACCCCAACAGAGCCCCAACAGACAGAATAATTTGTACCTGCCATTGAATTGCTCCTTGAAAACGTCTGCAATAATTACGGGCATCAACGAGGAACAATCCAGTGACAAACAGGTGGCAGACACAGATGTTCCTGTACAAATTTATTTATCATTTATATTTATATATAATGCAACAACCTGCTGTGTCTCTGCCAAATGAACTGCTGAAAAGTCTGCTGACACGTTTGGATGAGTCAAGATTGTACCCTAATGTCTAATGTTCATCATAGGATGGAGTGCATCAGGTGTATGAATAAAGGAGGAAGCAACAAGCATGGCATGCAGTCCTTCATTTTGGCTTTGGTCGCAGACTCGAGTGGAGGGATGGTGAACCTCAGGCCTGGGGACCAAATGTGGTCTACAACTAGCTTTTTGGTGTGGCTTCTTTCCAGTCCCTCAAACCAGTTCCTGCTCCCAAGCATTGAAAAATGGAGCTCGGGGCAAGGGATCTGAGATAACAACATGAATGCAAGGAGAAGGGATGGATCCATGGCACTGATCCATGATCTGGACCCTCCTTGTCGAGATAATGACATGAACACAAGGAGAAGGGACAGATCCGTGGCACTGATCCATGATCTGGACCCTACTTTCTTGAGCGTACTCCTTAACCATCCCCACCTCAACGTCTTTGCGGCCCTTAGAGCTTGTGCTAATTTTCAAAGTGTCCCCTGGGTGGGAAAAGTTCCCCACCCCTGTTCTTGGGGATTGCAAATCCTAGAGATGTTTCCCTTTAGTTAGTTATTTTCCAGTTACCTTGAGAATACCATGTTTCTAAAGCCTAGACAGGATGCTCATTACATGTTTGCTTTAGGACATCCTATTGATCCTTAGGGTAAATCACCTGTTTGTGTCCTGGACTGGGCATTTTAGGAATGTTTGGAACAGCCATAGCAGATGTTTTTGCAGATTTGAAGTAAAAAATAATAATAATAGTGTTAGTCTATCACAAATGTCATGGGGTTTACCAGTTGGTGAACGGGACACCAGTGGCACCAGCTGGACAATAGAAGCAACAAGGCTTTTTTGATTTCTTATTGTGCTCATAGCAACAGATAGATCATTATTATACATAAAAAACACTATTATCGTGTATCTCAGTGCTGAAAACATTTGTTATGCCCTTTACTACAAAACAGGAGATACCATTCAAGAATTTCCTGTAATGATTTGCATACATTCCAAACGACACACAAAGTGAATCGGAAGTTCAGAGAGTGGAAGCGTCACAGGACAATGCTTGCTTATTGTGTTAGCACTTAGGATTGTAAAAATAGCCTGAAGTTGAATGGGTGCAGTCCAGTCTCTAGGCAACCTACCTCCAATAAGAAAATATTATCTGCTTTCCTTTATCTCTCTGGATTGTTAGTTTCAAAGCCTCCCTGTCACATTCTGTTCTTCCGTCTCAAAAATTGCTCTATGTCTGGTGCTTAAGGGATGCTTTATATGTTGGTTCCCCAATGCTTTTTCTTATATGGCCCCATTTTGAGACTTCAATATAATCCTGTTACTCCAGACAGCAATAAAGATGTGCAGAGTATATCGGATATAATTTAGAACGCATATGATGTGGCCCCATGAGGGGTCATGAGACACAGCGTGGGAATCTGTGCATTAGCTCTTCTGCACAATCATGTTTCCCAGTCAAGTGTTTGTAACAAATAATGATGTATTGGAAGATTTGTTCAGGTCTGGCCCATGACTTGGAAGAAGTAAAGAGGTAGGGGGAATAACTGGAGATGAGAACAAAGACATAGGTAAAATCGGAGATTTGCAAAGCATAAGTAACAAATTGTGATTTGGAAGATGATATGGTGGAGATAATTAGCGATTTGAAAAAGAGATCTATGTTCTTATGAGGTAGGCAACCTAGTCAAATCCAGCCATCATGGGGGCTGTGTTGGCCTGTGGATACTTAGTGGCATATAAATCCAGAGTTTACAGAATTTGCCTTGAATATGAGAATATGGTCCCAAGTTCACATTCAAGCTATCAGTTAAAAGTGTTCTTTGTGGCTGCTTCTCAGTTATGGAACTTGCTTCCTCTGACGGTCTCCCAAAATCCAAGTGTCCGCAATATCTGGAAGAGGTATAAGACCATTTTTCTGTGGCCAAGCATTTAGCAGGTGGTGATAGTGCTTTGAAAAGTTTGCCAGGATGTGTGTATGAATTTTTAAAAATAGCTTTATGTATATGTATGATTTTTCTATGGTGTAACCCACCCTGATCTCACAGGATTTGGGGGGGGCGGGATATAAATTTAAATTTAAATCAGATGTATCAGTGACTTTGTTTTGCTTTTCCCATAATCCTTATGTTTCAATGGAAATTAAAGGTGAGACTTTACCTGTAACATTGAGTAAAAACAAACGTGACAGCGACCCTTTCTGGCAAGCTTTGTTCCACTGTGGCCCATGTGCTTTCCCCTAGATGTTTACCCCGGGCATGTAGGTGGCTAGCCCGGGCTGTTACTTGGCAATGTCAGCGGCGTAGCAGCGACCTGACCTGTCCAGGGTCACCGCCGCGTCTCTGTCCCTTCTGTTTTACCCATTGTGTTCAATTTTGGACACCACACTTAGAAAAGAATATTGACAAATTGGAGATGATTCAGTTGAGAACAACTAAGATGATGAAGACAGGTAATCTGAGGAAAAGAACAGAGTATGTTTTACCCAGAGAACAGGCGGAGGGAGGTAGCAGTTTTTGAACACCTAAATGGATGCCACAAAAATGATGGTGAAGGTTTGTTTTTCCACCGTCACAGAGGAAAGAAGAGGAGGGAATGGGCTTAAATTGTAGCTCTGTAGGTTTCAGTTAGATGTTAGGAAAGACTTCCTAACTTAAATGTTGAGTGATGGAATAAGTTGCCCAGAGAGGTTGCAGAATCTCCCTCCTTGGATGTTTTCAAAATTCAGCTGGATGAACCTCTGTCGGGATGCTGTGGGCAAAGGATCTCCTGCCTTGGAGCAAGGGGGTTGGACTAGATGGTCCTTGAGATGCCGTTCCACACTACAATTCTAGAATTCCAAGTCTTCCTCTAGGAATGGATACAGTTATTAGAGTGTGATACCTGTATTACTCTAGATAGCTAACTGCGCAAGGAGCTGAGTGGGTGTCGCTATGGAAAGCTGTACTTTTGTTTTTGTTTGCTTGAAATGTCGACTCTCCATCCTAACACTGCATTTTAAAAATGTTAGTACTGTACATTGGCTCTGAAATGAATTCCATAATCGGGAAACTTGTAAAATTGTTCATGGGATGGATAAAGATCAGTTAACTAAGGGGCTGTATTTTCTGACCTGGATTTGCAAGCTGATAAACTAAAAAAGCTCATGAAATGTTTGGTGGGAAAGGTTGAAAAATATTTGTGTGTCTAAAATAAGTATGTACTCAAAAGGAGTTGGCTGTACTCCTTCAAAATATCTGTGGAAATTAAATGTACTCAAAATTAGTTTCATAATCCTTTTTTTATATACCCAATATGAGTCACAATCTCTAACTCGTACTCTGTTTTGTTTTTAAACTTGAGATGGAAAATGACCAGTTTATAAGCCCCGCACTTAGCTCTTAGCTTAAACATATGAACTAGGATAGAATGCCTATTGTCGCATTACAGAATGCAAGAAAATGGTACCATGAAGATTAATCTCTCTAGTGATCAGACTTCCCAGGAGTTTCAAACCATGGAAATCAATGAAATTTTCCCCATTAACTTGCATGGGCTCTGAAGCAGACTTTCTGAGGCTGAAGGCTTGTGCTGAGGATGAGACTCATGCTACTGGCTTATTATTATTCACAGGATTAATTTGTTCCACAACCTCCTGCATTGTTTAACATAAGAGCTAGGAAAGGTAACCAATCTTCCTGATTACCAAAATAATAAACCAATTAGAAGATCTTGCTTTCAGGTCTAATTAAGTTAATATCGTTTTGTGTAATCTTTTGGAAAACAATAATCATTTTTCCCTAATCATCTACACAACACATATTGGAGAATTAGGTGTTTGGTAAGAATTCTTTAATATTCAAATAAGTTGCATAATCATTTAGTCCAGAGCCTTCACTCGTATGCTAATTAGTTGGTATATCTATTCCCATTGTTGTTGGATACACTCATCTGCCTCTGGAAATTTACAAGTCTTCAAGTTCCAAACAAACCTTTCTTTGCTGGCTGTCAGTTTAATCTTTCAGAACAAATACAGAGAGGTGAAGCTGGAAAACAAAAACCTGTAGCTGGATGTGCATAACAAAATATTATTCCTTGCTCTGAAAAGTGTGTTAAGTGAATTACAATGAGGGTTCAAATGAGTGCTTGGAAACGTAGGTTAAAATGATCATATGATCTTTAGCCCTCCTCCCTGCTAATCTTTTCCTTCTTAAAACTGAGTTAGCCTCTCATTTAAGGATTACAGCTCTACATGAACCATTGTCTAATTTATGTGAAAAAAATGAACAGACATTTTTTTTTTTATAGCTTCTTTGTCCAGTTATTCGGACACCGGGAGTGTTCCCCCTCATGGTCAGCAGGAGGCAGTACATACTTTCGACTGGGCATGTGTAGGGAGAGCACGCCCTCAATCCCCAGTTGAAAGTCTGCCTCTGGTCAGACAGGAAGCACAGAGACAGTGCTCTGCACCCTTCGACCTTCTGACCCCATTAGGGGTTTAATTTCCTAATTTTCTTCAGGAAGGGACTTCCCCCTGCAGTTCCTCCGAGTGTCAACAGGGTGCACCGCGCCAAAACAGCAGCCCCCCGGTGCCGGCCACGAGGTACGGCTTGGGGTAGAATAGGTACGAGGGCTGGCTGCAAGGGGTACACCTTGCACTAGGGGAACCTGCCGGCAGGGTCGCGGCCTGCAGCACGAGAAATGAAAGTGAAACCATGGCAGCGACGGCCGCCTGGGAGCTGATCCATGCTGAGGCTTGCTCTCAGGCAGAGGAGAGATTGGGGGATGAAGAGGAGGAGGTCTCTAATGCCTCCCACCAATCAGTAAGCGGGGGCCCCATTCCCGACCCAGTCCAACAGCTCCAATTAGACACCCTTCATCAAGTTATGAGGGCTCTGGCCAGGATTGAGGGAAATCAGTCCAGCAAACCCCATTCCAGCAGGTGGGCACGCCTTGCCAGACCCTCGGCCCCCCAAAAACCCTTAAAAGGGGCATCAAAGCCTGTGGGGAAAGGGAATCACACACACTGCCAAAGGACCATGCAAGACTCCACAAAAACCGTCGGTGAGTGATCTAATTAGTTCCTCCTCTGAAGCAGAGGAACTGCCCATTAGGGCTGATGCGGCAGCAGCTTTTACCGCGCCGCGATTCCGTTCCGCCATTTCGGAACTGCCCGCGCCACACCGCGACTTTTCTGCGGATATTCCGCTAATTCCACCGGAATTCTGCAAATCGCGGAATTGCGGAAAAATTGCAGAAAAATTGCGGAAATCGCGGAAAACCGCTATTCCGCTATTTTTTGGCGCTGGCGGAATTGCGGAAATAGCGAAAATGTCATGTTTCCACGATTCCACTAAGTTGCAGAATTAAATAAGCGGAACCGCGGAATGAAAGCCTCTGCCATGCCGTTCCACTAATTGCGGAAACACTGTTTCCGCTGGAAATAGCTACCGCTGCGATATTCCGCTACAGCCCTAATGCCCATGGAGCTCATGGAGGAGGGTGAGTTTCCCCCTGATGAAGACTCTGACCCTAGCCCTCCACCCCAATTAAAGAGGTTGAAAACCGATCATACCCGCCAGCACCCTACGTGAGCACGGGCGAGCCTCAACAGACTACTCTGATCATGTTTCTCAGGACAGCTCCTCTCATTCCTCTCACCCCTCCGAGCAGGATCCCCCCGACCTGGAGGAGATCGTAACGAGAGGCACTAAAGAACTGGACAGAGAACTTCCATCTAACCAGGGCCCTAAAAAAATTAAGAGGGTGGAGAGAATTCTTAATATCACTCCTAAGTCCCAAAAGGAAGAGGATTCTGATTCCTTGTCGGAGGACGACGACTCTGACAGGGACTATATCCCCCACCTATCTAATAGAGCACATGGAGTCACCTTCGATAGGACTTTCGAGAAGATCATTAGAGCTCAGTGGAAGAATCCCACTAGATCTTCCAAGCTATCCGGGACACAGCAGGCACTGTATGATTTTAACGAATACAGTGACCCTATCTTCAAAATAGCCAAGGTTGATGCAGCAGCTGTATCCCTTGCACACCAATCAATTTTCCCAGCAGAAGGGGACCTCTTCCCTAAAGATGTCACTGACAAGGGGGTGGAAATTGGTCTCAGAAGGAGTTACAAAGCTCTGGCTAACATTCTGCGTATCGCTACAACAACCTCCTATGTCTCCAGAGGTATCATGAAATGGTTTAAATTAGGCAAGGACCATGAATTATCTGATTCTGTGTCCCACAATCTAGACACAAATGTCACATTGGCTCACGCTTTCTTTATTGACTCTTCCATCAGTCACCTGGGTGGCTAGGGGCATGGTGGCCAACGTAGCTGCCAGGCGCAGACTCTGGCGTTGCTCCTGGCGGGCAGATATGCATGCCAAAAACCTCTTAGTTAATGGTCCATTCAAGGGAGGAAAGCTGTTTGGCTCCGCCCTTGACAAAGCCCTAGCTGAGACTTCGAATAAGAAGAAACACTCCTTGAACCAAATCCAATCCTTAAAACATTTTTTCTGTCCCTTCCAGCACTTCCAATACAACTCAAGGAAGAACTATCCACAAGGCGGTTCGTAGTCATACCAGCCACGGGGTCGGGGATTCAGAGGATGGGGTTCTAAACCTAACAGGTACTCGAACCCTCCCTTCCGGTCCAAACAGTCGGAGTCTCCTGCCCAGAAACAGAACTCCTGACTCTTCTGCTGGCTCTTTCCCACCCTCCATTCCTGCTGGCTCTTTCCCACCCTCCATTCCTCTCGGCAGACAGCTCCAACACTTCGCAAGCAGATGGGCACAGGCGACCACAAGCAAGTGGGTATGGGACACTGTTGCTTGGGGATACTCGATAGAACTCAAGTACAACCCGAGGGAGTTCTTTCGAATATCTCCATGCTCACGCGACCCAAGCAAACAATTCACCATGAACCAAGAGATTCAGAGACTTCTCGAGATAGGGGCAATAGAGCCGGTCCCCAAATCAGAGGAGGGAAGAAGGCTTTACTCTCTCCTCTTCCTGGTTATGAAGAAAAATGGGAAATGGAGAGCAGTCCTAGACCTAAAAAGGCTAAACAGGGCAGTGAAATCTCAGAAATTCAAAATGGAGATCCTGTCCTCCATTTGTCTTTCCCTGTCTCCACAAGACTGGCTAGCATCCCTAGACCTGAAGGACGCCTTCCTCCATGTCACCATCCTTCAGGCCCACAGGAGATGGCTCTGATTATGTTATGCAGGACACCATTGGTAGTACCGAACTCTCCCCTTTGGCCTTGGCTCGTCACCCTGAACATTCACCAAGGTGCTTATTCCCTTGATAGCAAGCTTACGCCTGGAGGGTATAGACGTTTTCCCTTATCTAGATGACCTGCTTGTCTGGGCTCCATTTGAGCAATTGGCGCTACACCACGTCCAACGAACAATCGACTACCTCACCTTTCATGGGTTCCTCATTAACGAGGCCAAGAGCCACCTGGTTCCTACCCAATGTCTGGAACACCTGGGAGTAATAATCAACACCTGTCAAGATAGGGTATTCATTCCTCAACAAAGACGGAACAAAATCAGAAGACTCATCAGTTTACTACGATCTTAGCATTGACAGCCACTGCATACATTGGTTTCTCTCCAGGGACTGATGGTGTCCTGTTTTCAACACCTGCAATGAGCCCGTTTCCACTCTCGACCCCTTCAACGCCTGCTTCGTCCTTGGCAGACACACATCATTGCCAATGCCTGGGTAAGCATAGCAGGGAACAGAGCACTCTGGATTCCCTCTCTTGGTGGGAGGAGCCCCACCAATTTGTACCGGGAGTTCCTCTGATGGAACCCATCAGGTTAGTGATCACAATGGAAGTCAGCCTGCTCAGCTGTGGGGCCCACCTCAACTCAGATGTGGTGCAGGGCATCTGGTCTGTGTCAGATCTGAGACGCAGCATCAACTGGCTAGAATGGAAAGCCATCCGACTCGCCCTGCAACACTTTACATCTCTGATAAAAGGGTGCCATGTCATGGTGTTCACAGACAACACAACTGCATTGGCGTACGTGAACAACCAAGGGGGCTCACGATCCCGAGGACCGCAGGCGAAGGCAACGCAGCTGTTGGAATGGGCAGAAAAGCATCTCCTATCACTGGTGGCACTTCACATCCGGGGCATGGACAATGTTCAAACGGACTGGTTAAGTAGGGAGACTATGGACTCGGGGGAATGTTCCCTCAACAATGCCGCCTTCCAGCTGAAAGTGCAGAGCTTCGGCCTTCCGATTCTGGACCTCTTTGCCTCTCCTTCAAACACCAAAACAAACTGTTTCATGTCCAGGGGACACCATCTCATCTCCAAGGCGCAAGACGCACTCAATCACCCGTGGCCAAAGGGTCTCCTTTATGCCTTTTCCCCCTTTCCTCTAATCAGACGGACAATATGCAAGTGCATGCTAGAACGGGCCTCTGTAATTCTAGTAGCCCCCTTTTGGCCTCACAGATGGTGGTTCACGGACCTAGTGACCCTATCAGCCGGGGACTGGGTGGAACTCCTCCCCACCCCCCCAACCCGGGCTTTCTGTCTCAGGGACCTCTGTTCTATCAACAACCAGAGTTCCTGAAACTGACTGCCTGGCTGTTGAAACCCTAACACTCCGTGAACTAGGATATTCAGAGATAGTCATTAAAATGCTCTTGGCATCGAAGTGCAAATCAACGAGACAGATTTATCATTGGACCTGGGGTGTGTTTGTTAACTGGTGACATGCCAATCAGGTGCCTACTCGCTTTCCCGTCTATTGATCAGGTCCTTGAATTCCTTCAGGAAGGCCTGGACAAGGGTCTGCGCCCCAATACGCTGTCTAGGCAGCTTGCTGCTTTGGGTAGTGTTTTGGGGACACAAGGAGGGGTATGCTTGTCAGCACATCTGCACGTTACAGTTCCTTTGTGCTGCTAGACAACTCTCCCCGCCTGTAGCTCACAGGTTTCTTTCATGGAACCTTAACGTTGTTCTGAAGGGCCTCACAGGAACTCCTTTTGAACCCCTCAGGAAAATCGCTTTATACTTTTTGTCTATTAAGGTGGCCTTCCTCATTGCTATTACCTCTGCCAGGAGGGTATCTGAGTTGGGGGTCCTCTCTATGGACCCGGCCTTTTGTACTTTTCACAAGGATTCAGTCATTTTACGACTGGACCCTTCCATTGTCCCTAAGGTTAATTCTAGTTTCCACCAGGGGCAGGAGATAATTCTCCCTTCTTTTTGCCCTCGCCCCCAGCACCCCTTGGAGAAGTTGTGTCATACGCTCGACCTTCGTCGGGCACTCAAGGTCTACTTGGCTCGCACCGAGTTCTTTAGATGGACTTCAAGCCTCCTGGTCAGCTATCACGTCCGTTCCAAGGGGAGGAAAGCCTCTAGAACTGTGATCTCCAGGTGGATCTCATCCTGCATAATGAAGGCTTACAGGGCATCTGGTCTTTTACCTCCTTCGAGGGTTTTGGCCCACTCTATTAGGAGTGCTGCAGCCAATTGGGCTTTCAGGGCAAGGACTTCCCTCGGTGAAGTTTGTAGGGTGGCCACTTGGAAGAGCCCCCACACTTTCACCAAACATTATAAAACTGACCTTCTGGATTCTGCCAAAGCTGCTTTCAGCAGGTGGGCTCTACAGGGGGTTCTGGATTAGTCAGTTTTCCATTTATGCAGTATGGGTAGTGCAGGTTCGGTTGCCAACCAATTTCCCCCCTCCCTGTTCTTTTTTGGGGGTACTGCTTTGTTACCTCCTGGTGTCCGAATAACCACACAAAGAAGCTATAGAAAGGACAATTGGGTTCCTTACCTTGGGAATTGTCCTTCTGTAGCTTCTGTGGGAGGTTATTTGGCCCTTCTGTAGGTCTTATTATTTGGTTGGCAACCTCTCTAGTTTGGTTTCCCAGCTCTCTTCTGGGGAACCTCTCTGTTTATTTTTCCCGGCTACAGGTGGGTATCTAGTTAGACCCCTAGTTTTGGGGGAAGTAACTTTTGCTTAATTTTCAGATGTCCTTGATCCATTGGCTATGTCACAACTGGGGATTGAGGGTGTGCTCTCCCTGCACATGCCCAGTCGAAAGTCTGTGCTACTTCTTGCTGGCCGTGAGGGAGAACACTCGCGGTGTCTGAATAACCTCCCACAGAAGCTACAAAAGTAGAATACTCAAGGTAAGGAACCCAGTTGTCCTTTCTACCTAATCTTTTAGAAGATTTGGAAGTTTGCATAATTCAAATGGTTATTTTTATTTATTTTTATTTATTTATTTACAAAAGACTTCTATCCCGTGCCCTCCTGCACCTTGGCAGCTCGGGGCAGCAAACAACATAAAATCATAACAATAAAACCATCTAACTTCAATATATAAAATATATAAAATGGACATATCTGTTTCTAATCTATCTTGGAGGGTATTCTAAATCCTGACTCTGGTAGACCTGAATCGAATTCCCTCCTCCCCGCCCTGATTTCTGTCTCTGACTGATCCAAGCATTTCATTGGTTATTTCTGATAGAAACGAACAAAAAAATCAAACTGGCCATTTCTTGCATGTGCAAAACCATTTGTTTGGAATTCCGATTGAAAAATTGTCCTAATTCAGACTTAAATTTTGATACCCATGCTGATTTTGTGTAAGCTTTTTGTAGTGATTTCACGGTTGGCCTTAGATAGGTGGGGTCTTTAGAATGCGGACAGAATGGGCAGTGGAGAGGGCTGTGCCACCACGGGGCTGAAAACGGCATTCAAGAGCAGCATCGACACCTCCACCTACCCCACCAGCTGTAGAGTCCGGTCATGGTGCCACTACTGCTAAGGCTCCCACCAACACTCCCCTTCTCTCCACTGGCCTGTGAAGTTATTTGTGTGATGGGTTTGGGGCCCCATAGTGGCAGTACTGTGGTGTCAGTACTCCACTGCTTGGGCAGAGGGAAGGCGCTACTGCCACTCCTGATCCTCACTCCTCATGTGCCTGTGCGGCCCCTGAGATCGTCCGTGGGAGCCTTTTTGGAGGTTCCCCGGGCGAGACGGGTGGCCAGTATGTGAGATCTTTTTTGGTGGCTTCCCCTGTGCTGTGGAATTCGCTCCAGGAGGAGGCTCGGTTGGCCCCCACCCTCCTGTCTTTTCGACATTTCTGTAAGACCTGGCTGTTCCGCCAGGCTTTTGGCGAGGAGTAGGGTTTGGGAGGGAGGGTGATTTTTATGATTTGTTTTAAAATTTGTGTTTGTTATTGTTTCATTTGTGTGCGTGTTGTTCGCCGCCCCAAGCTGCCTTTGGGCAGGAGGGGTGGGATACAAGTTTTAAATAAATAAATAAAAATTAAACAGCCAGATTCAGTCCTACTGGAATGGCCGCTAGAGAAGTATGTTCAGTATGTGCTGCCTTGCTCCCAGAAGAACACAGATATTTATTAGGAATTAGAATCTCATTTTATGTTTAAATTTAGTGGGAAATCCAAATTTGAGATTAAATTGGGATTTAACCCAAAACCTCGGCTCTTTTATTTTTTTTCAGAAGGCCAGTTGCTCTGTGGTGGCTGTCAGTCCGTTTGTAAATACAAGTTAACTGAGCATCCACCACCATTAGAGCAAACAAGCTGCTGGAACTCCTGCCATTTTATTTAAACAGTTTGGCTTAAACATTAGTGAGGGAAGCAACTTGGTAAAGCCAACTTTAAAGGTAGAACTGATGACGTGAGCCATTCCCTTGAAAAACCTCTTCGCTTGGGTGTACAGTATTTTTCCTTGACATTTTACAGCCAAAACTAAGCTTCACCTGGGAGGAAACTTCTAAATTCCGGTTTGTGTTATTTTTGACCTGCTATCCATTGTTTGGTTTACATAGTGCCAGTAATGGGCTTGGCGCTGAGCAATTTTGATAAGACAAGTCCCTGCCACGAGGAGATTTCAGTCTAGTAATCCTGCATAATAGGCTTTGGCAAACACTGTGTATTTAGTGCTTAATTTGAAAGAAAATGAGTTACCGGGGCCCCAAGCTTGGCCTAGAAGCCACGCCTTCTGGTGCAGAGCTTGGAAATGAACCCTGTCCTCCAGTTAGCAGCCCAACCACTGGACTAACCTGCTGCTTCATAACAGAATATGAAAGAGGAGTTCTTGTGATTTAATCTATATGTCCAGCATAGGGGATGGGAGTGGAAAATCATTAATGAAAGCGAAATAAACTATCCAGGTTTAGATTCCAAACCTGAAATAGCCAATATTGGCCTTTTCCTGGTCTTTCACGTTTTGGGATGGTCACTCTGACAGGGAACATTTCCTAGGGCTCAGCCCCTCATTTGTATTTTATTGCTGGGGCTGAGCCCTGGAGACAGCCAGTTAAGCCGTGTGTGAATTCGTATATCAGATTGGGAAGCTCCCCATTTTTTTTCCAGGGCATGTTGTCATCATCTTCTTCTTCTTCTTCTAAACATTTATATAGCGCCAGTCGTGTGGCCTGGTGCTGTACAGAACATAGAATTAAACGTGGTCCCTGCCTGTGGCTTACAATCTGAAAGAATTGTAAAAGTCTTGTTGGAGACGGTTGGAAGCTATTGGCAGTTTGTATTTATTTTGTTGCATTTAAAGGTGTTGCCAGGTTCAAGGTGTTGGTGTTGATCTATAAAGCCCTTCACGGTCTGGGCCCCTTGTACCTCAGGGACCGCCTCACCTTCCGCGCCCCAGAACGGCTCCTTCGGTCCGCCGGGGGTGCTTTCTTGGAGGTCCCCCGTGTTAAGTGGGGGGCCGCAATGGAGAGGGCATTCTCAGTGGCCGGGCCGCGCCTTTGGAACTCCCTTCCAGAGGAAGCTCACCTGGCCCCTAGCCTGTTGACATCCCGGCAAAGTAGTAAAACCTGGCTGTTCGCCCAGGCCTTTGGGGAGGTGGGGAGGGGGGTAAGGGTTTTTTTAGCTCCCCCACCTGACCTATTATTTATTATGTATTATTGTTTGAATCTGAACCCTGTTTTAATAATTTATATAATTATTGATGTTTTTAAATTGTATTTTATTGTTGGAAGCCGCCCCGGGCTGTTCGCAGGAGGGGCGGGGTATAAATTTATAAAATAAATAAATCAATAAATCATGTTCTTCTCCTCTAGATTCCATACAGCAAGATTACATTTTTTTTCTCTACATCGTTGGCATATTGGCATCCAGGAAGGGGTTAATCTGTACCCATTTAGATTTAAAGTTTTCTTTTACATATACAAAGAATCTAAATTTCCAAGCAGGAATTAATTTTTCTCTATTCATATCCTGTTACTATACAACACCGTAAATGCACTGCACCTTCCTATGCTAATAGTAAGTACTTTTATTACTAGCTATTCATGTGGAAGCATAATCAATCAAGCATACAGAATGGCTACTGAATAGTGAGTTATTTCCAGAGGACATATATTAATCTATTCAAGTTTTCACAGCAAATTAAGCATATCTGTGCACACTATAGAACAGAACGATTAAGCTTTAATACATGTCTTGAAATGTTTTAATTAACCATATATTATTCTGAAAGGTTAATGCAAACCAAAATGCAAAATAATAAAAGTTAAGATGCACGTCTCACTGCCTTAAAGGTTGAGAAATAGATGTCTTTTCCTCCCGAGGTATTTGACATTCCCTTTTGTTTGGCAATATGCTTATGAGGGAGATGTAAGGTGCAAAGGGCAGGGTTCACTGTTTATGGTGGAAAAAGCACCTTACAATGATCTGCCTGCTTCTTCTTCAATACATGCATGATGCATGTGTGTCAGTGTGCTAGAGGGTGAGCCATTGCAGGGTCATGCCCAAAGCCCATGAGCACCTTGGCTGCTGTCACCTCCATCTAATGATAGGGTTTAAAAGCCCTTAATTACTATTAAGGATGGGGAACCTCATGTCCAGAGGCCAAATGTGACCCCTGGCTAGTTTTTATGTTGCCTCTTTCCGGTTCCTGGATGTATACCCTGGATCCAGTTCTTATGTCCAACTACTGAAAAACTGAGTTCTGGGTAAGGGAGCAGAGATGAGTCCATGCACACAAGGATAGGATATGTATCCAAGATCTGAACCCTCCTCTTCCTGAGAGCACTCCTTAAACGCCCATTCCCTCAACTTCTATGCGGCCTTCAGAGCTTCTACTTATATTCAGAGTAGCACTTGGGAGGCAAAAGGTTCCCCAGCCTTTAATGCTAGGGTGTGGTTTATAAAGACGAAATGCTCAGCAAATTGAGGGGCCTTTTTACAGAAAAGGGACTTGTAGAGAGCAGTAAGAGATGTCTGTCTAGAGCAGGGGTGGTCAAAGTTCCAACCTCCAAGGGCCAAGACCCAAAACCTTTATACGGTCCTCTCCTTGTGATTGGCTGGTGGGCCTGGTGCTTTGCAATCTTGCTTGCTGAGATTCTGAGGAGCAGCTGGGATTCAGCTTCTGAAACTCAGGTGTGATAAAGCAAGGCCACATTCCAAACAGAGGTAAGAGTAACTTCTCCCCTTCGTTAATGTTCAGATGAAGAGTGTAAACTAAAGGAGACAGGGATTTATTTATTTTTTTAAAATGAAAAATAATCAGAAGCATTAAAGTGGATTGGAAGGTGAAATGGTCCTAATTTATCAATCAAATAGTGCGGCTTAACCAGAGCACCACCTCCATCAGAAAGCAAGACTTGGGGCCCAGAGTGTGGGTTGGGGCTGGTTAGGAACAACTCTTCTATTCTCATGGACATTTCCACAAAAACAGAACATTTGTCTGGTATTTTGGCTGGAATTTCTATTTGATTTAAAAAAATGCTGGGTTCCAGTGGGAATTGTGTACAGTTTCTCTGCAGCAGTCTGACCTGGTACTCACTAATTGGCAAATATAAACGTTTATATTTCTGGCTTACCCATCTCCATAAGATCAGGTTGGGTAACACTGGCATGCACATGCACACACATAAGTTAGTGGCCTACAATTATGTTTCTCTGTTTTCTGTATTTAAAGCAACCCAGCTGTATGATAAAGTTGCACATGCCCTGCAAGAAATTGACTCTCTCTTCTGACCATTTACATTGTGAACTAATGCCTTGACACTTTTTCGGTTTTTGATCATCATAGCATTTGTGCTGTGTATTAATAAGTTACTACCTTCCCAGCCTCAAGACACAGTTGGCGCTGTCAGAGGTTTCTTTTTTTTCCAGTTTGAACCGTAAAGAACTGTCATGGGTCTTCCACTTCATCTTCCCTCCTGTTCATATGATCTCCTGTTACTTAGGGTGATGTGCCTGCCTTCTATACATTGGCTTCATTCTCTTTTTCTTGTTCTTTCCTGCATTCCTCCCTCTTTGGGGATGGGGATTTCATTCATACAACACTTCACTTGATGGGTTCCTGATTCCGAATGGAGACTGTAGGGCTTAGATTGATCCCGGTTGCAACAAGCCCAGGTTTAGATCAGGCCCAATGCCATCAAGCACCCGCCCAAATTTCTGGTGTGGGCAGGATTCTAATTTAGATAACAAAACATCTTAGTTTTTCAAAATAATTAAAACTTATATTTTTCAATCTGTGGTGATGATCAGTTTCAGCAATTGCCATTCTTCTGCAACCACCCAGATGTAAAGGGCGTATGTACTAGCTGCAGTTAGAGAATGGCTTAGCAGCATTCATTCCACATGAGTTTTAATGATTTTAACGAACAACCGCCTAGGCTAGGACTGACCTCAAGTAGATTGGTGGTAAAAATAATTGTTAGCTCAGGCTACACCATTGTTGAATATTTCTTTTAAAAAAAATGTGATCTTGTTGCTGAAGACGTCTGAATATATATCAGACATAAGGGATATAATTTAGCAATTATTTAATCTTCTGGATTCTTGAGATGTCAACCTTGAAAAAAATCAGTCTATCCTCAGACTTTCTTGCCACGTAATAAGAGTAAAATGAAGACTATCTGGAGACCAAATCTCTGATTGTAATGTCTGGTGCTTTGCATGGGGGCCAAGCATTGCAGGCTGCAGACATTAGCCTTCAGACCCAATGTCTGCACTGAAGTAAAAGCCTTATGGGTTGCATATCGAAGCATTCCTGACTGATTAATCACTAGTAGCCATGTAGTTTGTGGGATGTAACCTCTGACTGTTCGGAGCTGGGAGTAAACCTCAGCGAATGGGTTGCCCCATTATGTCTTGTTGTGTACTCCTCCAAAGTGACCGGGATTGGCCACTGTCGGAGACAGGATGCTGGGCTCAATGGACCATTGCTCTGACCCAGTATGGCACTTTGTGTGGTCTTATAGAAATTTGAACAGATAAAGAATAAATTTAAGATCGTAATTGATCTTGGAGTGCACAATCTATCTTTATTCTTTAGTGAGGTGATTAAACCCCACCCAGTAACAGTTGTTTGAACTTGGAGAATAACAGTTTTTTTAAAAAAATTCATCAAGTAGACACAACTATTTTGGCTGTTCTGCCAACAAAAGAGAATCCCCCCCTCCTCCATTTATATCAAACTTTAAATTTCCTTGATTTCCATCAGTTCAGTAAGTCTGAATGTTTCTTTTTCTGAGAGTGTATAAGTTGTGTGTATTTGCAGTGTTTGTTATATTCAGCACATAATGTATTTGAAAAGTTACCAAAACTGTTTTTACATCTATGTATACATATAATTTCCCCATCTCTGTGACGATTTTCCCATTTGGCTTAATCTATATGTGGCAGGGTGGAGTTCCCAGGGGTAAGTTCCTGCAGGCTCAGACCTCCCTGGGCTGTCACTTACATGGGAATTAATATACTGCACAAGTCACATGGGAATTAGCTCAAAGTCTTTATTAAGTGCATACAGCCAAACCAATACTGTGTCTCTGGGCTGCCGGCTCAGTCGCCTCACACCCTGCAGGCCCGGTCAAGTCTCTTCTGACTTAGCAGTAGTCAGGTATACGCTTCACACAACCGGAGTCCATAACAGCCAGGCTAGCAAGACTCTGGCTCTCTGCAAGCCTTACCCAGGCAACAGGTCCCTTCTGGGCACAACCTTCCCCAAACCCTGGGACCACTAAGAACATAAGAAGTGCCATACTGGGCCAGACCAATCTAGCCCAGCATCCTGTCTCCGACAGTGGCCAATTACGGTGGCTTAGGAGAAGCACCCAACCGGTCACAATGGGGGATCCATTTCCTGTTGTTTTCCCCCAGCTCCCGTCATGTTCCCTGATCCTGTCTGGCTAATAGCTGCTAATGGACCTATCTTCCAGAAACTTATCCAAACCTCTTTAAAACTCAGCAATAGTACTGGCCCTTACCACAGCTTCTGGCAGTAGGTTCCACAACCCAATTATACGCTGAGTGAAAAAAACAAATCTTTTATTTGTTTTAAACTTGCCACCCATGAGTTTCATGGAGTGTCCCCTAGTTCTAGTACTAGCTGAGAGGGTAAATACTTGTTCCTTGTTTATTAGTTCCACACCACTCATGGTTTTACAGACCTCTATCATATCTTCTCTGTCATCTCTTCTCCAAGCTGAAGAGCCCCAACCTAGTAAGCCTCTCCTCATACAGGAGCCCTTCCATGCCCGTGATCATTTTTGTTGCCCTTCTCTGTACCTTTTCTAGTTCAGCTATGTCTTTTTTGAGATGGAGCGACCAGAACTGCACACAGTATTCGAGGTGCGGTCGCACCATTGATTTGTATAGAGGCATTATGACATCCTCAGTTTTATTTTCTGTCCCTTTCCGAATAATTCCTAACATTGTTTGCTTTTTTGACTGCTGCTGCGCACTGCGCTGTGGATTTCATTGTATTGTCCACAACCACCCCCAGATCCTTTTCCTGAGTGATAACTCCTAGCTTAGCACCCAGCATTGTGTACGCATAGTTTGGATTATTTTTCCCTACGTGCATCACTTTGCACTTGTCCGCATTAAATCTCATTTGCCATTTAGATGCCCAGGCACCCAGTGTCGTAAGGATCCTGTTGCAGTTCCTCACAGTCTGCTCGTGTTTTAACTACCTTGAATAACTTGGTGTCGTCTGCAAACTTGTCTTTTCCTTCTCCTTCTGTACTCTCGAGAGCGTAGAGTGGCAGTTCCAGTATCCAGGCTTCTTCCCAGCAGAGATTCAGGAAATGTTGCCTCCTTGGCTTCCAGGCAGAGACTACCCTGCTCTCAGTCCCACAGCCTCTTATGAATGCAGAGTGGGCGTGGCCAACGCTCCAGCTTTGCTGCCCTTAAAGGGCCAGTGTTCTTCCCACTCTGGCTCCTTCTCAGCCTGTTTCTTTCACAGGCAGGTCTCAGGTTCTGGGCTGGCTACCTCATAGCCATGCACATGCTCACATCCCTCTGGCTGTCCCACTCAGCCCCCTCTGAAAGGCGCAGCAACCCCGCAGTGTTGCTCCCTGCTACACTGTGTTCATTAT
The DNA here is from genome assembly GCA_003113815.1 of Sphenodon punctatus. Lineage (NCBI taxonomy): Eukaryota > Metazoa > Chordata > Lepidosauria > Sphenodontia > Sphenodontidae > Sphenodon > Sphenodon punctatus. Next base: position 2,325,999 of record QEPC01003849.1, on the reverse strand, counting down.
AGTTAATGGAGCTTTACTCATTGCACATTATCCATTTACTTTCAGACTTTTCTTAGACTTGTTAATTGCATTACCAGCCAGTAATGCAATTTTTTAAATGGAAAAAAAAGTAGGTTAAAGAATGTGTAAAGGATTATGAAAATGCCTCAATTATGCAGTTAAAAAAATAATAATAATCTGAATTGCTTGAAACATAAAACTGTGAACTATTTATCAGGGAATTAATAATTTTTGGAAATGGCCTTTGAAAGCTCAGATAAACATTGCTTTTGATGTGGCCCCTCTAACATTCTAGAACATGTATAAAATACTGTTTTCTTTTGGAGCTTGTTGAATGTATATGCCTGGTCTTCAGGCATTGGGTGTTAAAAGATGTAATGTTAGCCAATTGTAGGGGTGAAACGGAAATTCTTCCCAGTTTTCATTTCCGATGGAACTGGGCAGTTTGATTGGTCCAGTTGGAATTCAGATCAGACAGAGTTCTGGTCAGTATTTCAGTTGGAATTGGATTCCAACAGGAACTTTTCCATGGAATTGGAATGGCTGTTTTAAACCATCCCATGTTAATTGTTTTTCAGCATTAAACACACTAGCTATAGGTAAATGCACTACCTCATTGTTGTAATCCCAGAGCCCGTAGAAGCAGATCATCTGGACACCAGTTGGTGAGAGGAGACTCCGGGGTAGCTTCTGGAACACAACAACATGAATGTCTGTAGGAGCAGCTATGGGATCAGGATGCAGTCTCAATACATGTTGATTTCCCACAAATTTAGTATTAATTTAGTATTATAAATTAATTAATTAATTATTTTGTAACACCACTGTCCCTTGCTTATGTCTAACTGCTTCCCCTGGACACGTGCTTCCTAGTTGCGTCAACATTCCTTGGTTTTCTCCACATCTTTCGCTTCCTTTCCCAGCCTCCTGGGTCATGCCCTCTCCTTGGATATTCCAGCTGTTTCCCACTAAGCCCAGTTGGCTGTTCTCTTCCTCCAGCTAGTTGCCACATTTACAGGTTCCTAGTCTTCCCCTCAGTTTAGTGCTTCCCTATCCTTCTACTTCCCTGTCCACCTACTACCATCCAAAGGTTCTTCACTGTCCTTCCCATCTAGCTTTAATGGGACTCTTTTTCTGTCCTCCTGAAACAAACAAACAAGCACCTCATTATTTAGGTTGTGCCAGCAATTAACCTGGCACTGTGCTATCCTTATGACAGGTCCTTCTCTGAGGGGCTTGCAATCTTAGACCAGGGAAATGGGAACATAGGAAGGGAGAAGGATATATTCATAAAATTGGGAAGTCACGGATGAACATGCTTAACTTAGTTACAGGGGAGGAGGGGACCCTGAATAATAGGCTAGTGGAGGAAGCATCAGACACTAGTCTGAGCATTTAACTGTGGCAGATCCCTTAGTTGCTTCTTCAAGTTTCTTTTCTCAGCAGCTGATTCTTGGTGGTCACTCATGGTTGCACAATGCTTGGGATAGGAAGAGAGCGATATATGTGGAAAGGATGGCCTTCTTTAAATAGAGCAGCCTCAGTGGCAGCTCGTTGTGGTTGTTCCAGCTCCTATCTTGTTCTGAGTGGCACATCACAAAATGGGGCAGGTATTGGTGCCAACTTCATGGAGTCATTAGGGCTGCTGCTGGTGGGGGTGATCAACGCCGCCCTTCGGGAGAACAGAATGCTGGGCTGCCTCAAGGAGGGGGTGGTGCGGCCTCTGCTCAAGAAACCATCTTTGGAAGTTGACTCCCTGGCCAGCTACCAGCCAGTCTCTAACCTTCCCTTTTTAGGGAAGGCTATTGAACGGGTGGCTCAGCAGCTGCAAACTGGACAGTGTCAGTTTTCTGGATCCCTTGCAGTCTGGCTTTCGGCCGGGTTTTGGCACTGAGACTTCGCTTGTGGCCTTATTATTATTATTATTTATTTATTATTAACAAACATTTATATAGCGCCAGCAGTGTACCTGGCACTTTACAAAGTAATAAAATAGACACGGTCCCTGACCCTAGGGCTTACAATCTGAGAGACAGGAGCTGGGGGAGAGACTTAGGAAGGGGAACAGAGGGAGAGACAAGGGGTCTAACATTCATGAAGATGCGAGGTCTCAGGTGCACATACTTGGCTTGGTTACGATGAGAATGACAGCAGGCAGGTCCATGTTGCAAGGATAAGGGTAAACAGATCGTAGGTATAGGAATAGTGGCTCAGCAGGATAAAGAGTCAGACAGAGCAGAGCGAAAGAGGTGAGTTTTAAGGAGAGATTTGACGGTATGAAGGGAGGGTGCAAGGCGGATGTGGACAAGGAGGAAGTTCCAGGCATGGGGGGCAGCAAGTAAGAAGGGAAGAAGGCACTTAGGGGAGCAGGGAAGGTGTGGAAGGGTGAGAGAAGGGACAGAGGAGGAGCGAAGTGCACAGGCTGGAGTATGGAGGGCAATAAGTGCAGAGAGGTAGCGGGGAGCGAGGTTGTGAAGAGCCTTGGTAGAAGACCTCTGCCATGAGTTGGACCATGGTCAATCAACCCTGTTGATCCTGTTAGATCTCTTGGCTGCATTTTATATTGTTGACCATGGGATGTTGTTGGTCTGCTTGTGGGACCAAACCGGTGTGGGCGGGACTGTTCTCAAATAGTTCGTTTCTTTGTGGCCGGGAGAATTCAACGTGTGGTACTGGGAGATTACTCGTCCTCTCCCTGGGACCTCGTGTGGAATCCCGCAAGGTTCTATTCTGTCCCATCTCCTGTTCAACGTGTACATGCAGCCTATGGGTCAGGTCGTCAGAGGGTTGGATGTGTGGTGTCATCAGCACGTGGATAACACACAGCTTTACCTCGCTTTTTCAGCTGACCCAGGTCCGGAAGTCTCGGTGCTTACTCGGTGTCTGATGGCTGTGGGGGATTGGATGAGGGTGAACTGTCTGAAACTGAATCCCGACAAGATGGAGGAGATGCTGATGGGAGGGGATGAGGGAGTGGTGACACCCATCATTAACGGGGTTCGTCCTCCATTGGTCCCTCAGGTTCGGAGGCTGGGGGTGGTCCTCAGCTTGCAGCTCCGCCTGGATGTCCAGGTGGTGGCTGTGGTGAGGGGGGCATTCCGCCATCTACATCTGGTACGATGACTTCAGCTGTACATTTCTTACTCCGAACTTGCCACCACCATCCATGCTTTCATCACCTCAAGACTGGACTACTGCAACGCTCTTTGTGGGGCTACCCCATGCGATGGTCCAGAGACTGCAGGCTTGTGCAGAACGCAGCAACCTGCCTCCTTATGGAGCTGGATTGCTGTGAGCACATTACAACAGTACTTCAGTCTCTGCACTGGCTCCCTATAGTCTTCTGGGCCCAATTCAAGGTGTTGGTTTTGACCTATAAATCCCTATATGACCTGGGTCCCGCTTACCTGTGGGATCGCCTCACCCCCTGGACCGGGCCCTGTGGTTGACTGGGAGTGCCCTCCTCAGGCTTCTCTGAGTATTGCGGGTGAAGATGATGATGAGGACGTTCTTGGTGGCTGCGTCAAGACTGTGGAACTCCCTCCTGATGGCGGTCTGCCTAATCCCGGACCTCCCCTCATTCTGTAGACAGTGTAAGACTGTGCTGTTCCGCCAGGCTTTTGGCGAGAAAGACGAGTGAGGGATGGGAGGTTTGGAAGGGGGGAGAGGTTTGGTTTTTTCTAGCTCTGCTGTGGGGGGTATTTTACCATAATTTTTATCGTGTTATCTATTTTTTATTTATTGCTGTATATTTTTATGTTTTAATATGTTCTGAGCCGCCCCGAGCTGGAGTAGCAGGATGGGGCTGCCTAGAAATCTAAGAAAATTAATTAATTAAATAAAGCACTCATCAGGAAAAATTATGGAGTGTTCATCACCTGTGCAGACCCAGAACCCTGAAAACCTGGCAAACTTGGCCAGCTCTGGGCAAGCCCAACTCTTGCCTGCCCAGCAAACTGAAAGCACCTGAGTTGCTTTAGCTACCCTCGCAGTTTGCTACAAATGGAGAGAAAGCCTGCTCCTTGTCTCCTGCATGAGCTGGCAGTAAGGAGTGAGAGGGATAGCACCTAGACCGGTTCTGGTGGTTTTGCCAGCAGAGCTGATGCTTAGGGAGGGAGTTCCGTTGGAGGCTGTGTAGACTGGGTCTGGTAGAATTGTCCTAGTCCACCTTTGAGATTAGTTCCACCTTCTACCAGGTCTGGTGTCTGTGGGCTGCATCTGTATTTACAACAATTTAGGGAGAAGTGGTGGGTTACGAGGTCTGGCTAACAGACTGCGTGAATGCATAGTAATTTAAGGAGAGGTTGTAAAAGGCAGGGCTGGACTTAACACAGGGCAGCCCAGGGTGACTGCCCTTGGCCTCACTCTGGTCTATGATTTCACCAGAGCAGGGTGCAGCCCCCCCCTCCTGCTGTCCTCCAGTGGGGCCTTAAACACGACCACCTTTAGGGCCCTCTGAAGGTGCCCCAAAGGGGGTTGGGACCACCAGGGACCCCACATTTTATCGTCGCCCTGCGAATTCTAAGGCCGGCTCTGGTAAAAGCCAACTCATAGACTATCAACTGCCCTTTCCTCCCTCGTCCATTTCAAAGCATGTTATGGGCAAAAGAAAAGTTGCCCCCCAGTGGGCAGGGTTCAGCAATATCAAATATCTGTCCAATTCCATGCAGAGCAGTACTTAATAGATGAAATGTGTGTTTGACTGAGGCCCAGGTAGGGCTTGAGTTCAGTTACTGCATTTTCCCCTGAGGTGCATCAGTGGTTCCCTGAGTTTCATAACCTTTATTTAGCAAAACTTCACACAGTTGATGGAAGTTAGCCAAATATAAGTTTGATGTTTTATCTGATCTAAAGGTCAGGAGAGAAATATGGACACTCCCTGAAACCATTGGCCTACATTTAGAAGGTTTCGCTCATATTTTTATCCTTAAGTTAGTCTGAATTGGCTGCAGGTGCGATATGTGCATTTTATAAGCCACTAAAACGGAAATTTCCTTGCCTGTGTAGATAAGGAGCCTAAGTACATTTTGCAAGAGTCAAGAGATTTCAGATGGTTATTTCCAACTATTCCACTGTTACTTAGCATCCTGTGCTGGTTGGTTGCTTCAATTCCAGTTGATGCATTTATCAATATTTAAATATAAATTAATTATATATCCATAATAAGCGTGCTATGTAAAGATTACTTAAGCAGTATGAACATTTGCTTTGGAATGAAAGATGTGGTACGAATACCTTACCCTGATTTTGGGCTGATTCACAGTCCTATCTCATGAATACATCTAATCGGTTTTAAAATAAATAAAAATATCTGTTGTACTTTTGTTCTTGCCATTTCTCATGACCGTGAACTCCATAGGTTAATTACATATAGTGTGATAAATATTTCCTTATATTTGTTTGAAAGTTGTGTATTGTTTTTTTTAAAAAACAAAAAACAAAACCAGCTGAACAACAGTGATCTAATGCATAATGTGGTATGCTTTTTTTAAAAAAAACCAGCTGGAAAATCTGCATTCTCTTAACCTCTAATTTCCTGATAGTGAATTGAGTGAATTTCTTCTTCTGGAAGAAAGCCTCAATTCTCCCCTTCCTCGTAGGACGGATGGTCCTGACTGATAGGAAGTGTCCCTCCTTCCACTGGATAGGCAGGATCAACTTGATTGACAGACTCATCTACTGGGAGGGGCACAGCCCACCCGAAGCCCAGTTCTGTTCCTGCTTTGTGCGAGGTAGAAAGCAAGATCAACTATTACCACTCTGGGAGCATAGGCCTAGGTTTTTTCTTTCCATTTTCTGTTTTATTTTGATAAGTTTGGGGCCCGCTCCTCTCACCAGATCCCACCTTGCGGGGGCAGGGCTCAGCAGCTGGCAGGGGACTGGGGGGTTCTTCCCCCGTGTCTCCCCCTCCCCCCTGAGTCTTCAATTCTGTCGGGCCCGCTTAGAGGCTGGGAGCCGCCACACCGGGAGCCACTCCTCACCAAGACCCAGAGGGCTTGCGGGAAGTAGAGCAGGGGCTGAACTCCACGCGACTAGGAGAGCGCAAACCAACCGTCTGCAGTTTCTCGCGCTCCGCCATGACGGCGTGAGCCAGGAATCAGTCCTGCTGGGACGCGGGCTCGCCCCTCCCCCCCGGGCAGCAACGAAGCTGAGGGCAGTGCTGCGGAGCCGCTACATTGCTCCGAGGAGTCCCATGGCCCGGGGGGGACCGCACCGTGGGGTGAGTGAGCCCGATAAGGGGGGAGGGGTGGCAATCAGACCGCAACAGCAGGCAGAGGTCCCCGAGGCGGTTCTACTGTGGCTGGGCCGCTGAGTGGTGGACTCCCCCCTCCTCTTTGAGTCCCTAACCAGGGGTTACTGTCCCACGGCTCGTCACACAGCTGGGGGGGAACCCCGGGCCGGAGCGTAAGGGGGTCCCCATCCCATGGGGGGGATAGAGACAGCAGCGCCCAGGTTTGGCGAGAGGGGGCTTCTCAGCATAGGGAGAGGGGCAGGAAAAGGGGGAGAGAAGCAGCCTTCCCATCAAGCTCTGCCAGCAGCTCCTCTTCCTAGTTTTCCTCCTCCTTGTCCCCAGACTCCCTGCCCATGCCAGGTCACCGATATGGCCGGGTAATAGACGAAAACGCCCAAGGAGTCGCAGCTGCTTGTCCTCTTCCTCCCTCTCACCCCACAGGCACCGAGCAAGCCATGGAAGGAGGAGGGGGAAGCAACCCAAACCCTCACGAGCCAAAAGGGCTAAACAGGCAAAGGGGAACAGAGCGAAGTCAGCTAGGCGCAGCTTCTTCTCGTTAGGGTCCTCCCTCCCCACCCCATAGAACCAGGGTGGATGGAGAAATCTCTGACCTGAACTCGGAGTCAAGGGATGCGGGGGAGGAACCAGCATGGGAGAGACTGTTCGAAGTAGAGCAGTTTACCAAGCTCCAGACTAAGGTAGCAGCAGAGCTAGCAATTTCTCTTCCTGCGCCACCAGTTGTACCACGGACTGCTCCCACAGAATATGAGGGCTTTTCCTAGAGGGGTTTCATCCACCTCAGAGCTCCCCCTGACCAAGTTTTATGTAGACACCATAAGGGGGGAATGGGAGCACCCAGCCAGATTTAAGGGCCCACACAAGTTCAACAAGTTTTACACAGTCCCACCTGCACAGGAGGAACTCTTCCTGCTGCCTAAGGTGGATGCAGGGGTGGCTGATCTCTCCAAGACAGGCACCCTCCCATCAGAGGGGGATGGGTTCCTCAAAGACCCTTTATAGGAAGATAGAGGTAGCCCTTAGGGAGATCTTTGAGGCCTCTTCAACAGCCCTTAAAGCCACGGCAGTCGTGTCTAGCTTCAGCAAGGCAGCCTTCCTATGGGCCAGCGACCCAGCACGCAAACTGCAGAAGAAGAAATTGAAAGATAGCTTCAAAAAACTGGCCCTAGCTGTGGCGTTCTCAGCAGATGTCACCCTAGATGCTATTCAGTTGAATGCTAGAGCAGTGGCAACCAACGTGGTGGCACATAGGTCCATCTGGCTGTGCCCGTGGAGAGTGGGCATACCGTCAAAGACAGTTCTAACCGGAGCGAAGTTTCAGGGCAAAAAGTTATTCGGGGAAGCAATGGATAATGTCCTGACCACCGAACCGGAAAAGAAGAAGGTGTTGCCTCTGATCCCAGCGAAAGGAGCAGCCAAGTCTTCCTTTCGTCCCAGGATCCCTTCGAGAAACTAGAGAGGTAACTGGAAGAGGGACTTCCAGCTTAGAAAGCTGTGATGGCAACGAGGCAGAAGGGGAGGAGACCATTTCCAGCCCAAGAGACAGCAGCCCGCAAATACGAAACAGTCCAAGCCCTCAGCGTGACGAGAAGCTGCCGCCTCGGCCTTCGGAGGGAGCCATAGGGGGGAGGCTACAATGCTTTGTGGATTGCTGGTGACACACGATGTCAGACTGGTGGGTGCTCGAGACGGTGAGCAGGGGCTACTCGATAGAGTTCACCTTTCCACCAAGAGACCACTTCTTCCCGTCACCCCCCTCAAGGGACCAGGCAAAATCGAACAGGACGCACAGAGCAATCCAGCACCTGTTAGACATTCAGGCAATGGAGAGTGTGCTATCCCTTCAGAGGTGCTTGGGCATATACTCCATATTCTTCATGGTACCAAAAAGGTCGGGGGATATGCGCGCTATCCTCGACCTCAAGTCTCTCAACAAGAGGGTCAGGTATCTAAAATTCAGAACGGAGACGCTGAAGTCCATCAGAGCAGCTCTGCAACCGGGCGACTTTCTGACCTCAATCACCTCCGGGAAGCATACCTCCATATACCCAGCTTGTCAACGATATCTAAGGTTTGCCGTCGGCGACCAGCACCTCCAGTTCAGAGCCCTACCCTTCGGACTTTCTTCGTCCCCGAGAGTATTCACGAAGGTGTTGGCAGTGCTGGTGGCACATCTGAGATCTCAGGGGATGCATATTTATATGTACCTCGACGACATACTGGTGAGATCCCCATCCAGGGAGAGGGACCTGAGCGATCTGCATTGAACTATCGAATGTCTGGAGGCTCACGGGTTCCTGATAAACATAGAGAAGAGTTGCCTGTCATCAGCTACGTCCATTCTTCACCTGGGAGTCCAATTAGATACCCGTCAGGACTGGCTCTTCCTCTTGCAAGAGAGAGCAGACAAGATGCGGACACTCCTATCACGCCTCAGGAGAGACCCGGCGGCGGACCTCATGTTCCTCGCTCAGGTGCTGGGGAGTATGGTATCTTGTTTGGAAACAGTAGAGTGGGCCAGGCTACACCTCCAACCGCTACAACGCTTTCTATGACCGTATAGGGAAGAAATAGCCCACAACACCCATCTCCCTGTCAGGTTACACAGCAGCCTGAAGGAACAGCTCAACTGGTGGTACCACCTGGGACGTCTGGAGAGGGGTCTGCCGATGAGGGACCCGGAATGGACAGTCATAACGACAGATATGAGCAACTGGAGATGCGGAGCTCATTGCAAATTCGGCACGGCACAGGGCTAGTTGTCAGAAGAAGGTGGTCTATGGCACGTAAACAGGCTAGAGCTGAGAGCGGTGAGGCTCGCACTCCTGCACTTCTTGAAGCACGTCATAGGTCTGCATCTACTGATATGAACAGACAGCATGACAGCCATGGCCTTCATCAATCACCAAGGGGGGAGTCTCGTTCCAGGTCACTCCAGGAGGAAGCAACTTTGCTGTTCGGCTGGGTGGAAGGCAGACTGAGCTCCATAAGGGCAATGTCGCAGGGAAGGACAACGCTACGGCGAATTGGCTGAGCCAAAGGATGACGGACTCGGGGGAGTCGTCCCTCTCTGAGAAAGCGTTCATCCTCATCAAGAGGACCTTCAGAGACCCAATAATGGATCTGTTTGCATCCCCCACCAATGCCAAGACCCCAATCTTCCTGTCACGACGCAAGGAACCGGGGGCAGTGGGAAGAGACGCCCTGTCAATTAGTTGGCCAAAGGGGCTTCTGTACGCCTTTCCACCTGTTCCGATTCTCTTCAATGTGTACTCCAGCAGGTCAGACTCCAGAGAGCTCAGGTCAGCCTGGTAACACCCTATTGGCCTCAACGCCTGTGCTTTTCGGAAATCTTGAGTCTGTCGAACCTACCACCTCTCAGGCTACCGATGTGGCTGGATTTACTGTCGCAAGACCCTCTACTACACCCAGACATAGGAAGGTTGGCGCTCACGGCCTGGAGGCGGAGAGGAGACAATTAGCCTATAAAGGATACTCTGGATCGTTGCTGGAGACCCTGCTTTCGTCTAGAAGAGAGTCTATAACCAGATATATGGTAGAACATGGAGTAAGTTTGACCAGTGGTGTGCAAATACCATCAAAAGACAGCTTTCCACCTTATCCACAATTATAGGATGCACAGGTCGCCCACCGATCTCGACCCATGCGATAACTAGGAGGTTCATCAAGGCGGTTGAGGCCCTCTCACCTCCTGTACAACACAGATTTCCAACTTGGAGGCTGAGCATCGTGCTGGATGTGCTAACTAAACCTCCATTTGAGCCTTTGTCAGAGGTTTCGCTACAACTCCTGTCTTTTAAGACCCTGTTTCTGGTGGCAGTGACCTCGGCGCGGCGAGTTTCAGAGCTGAGGGTGTTATTGACGGACCCGGACTATGCATCTTCCACGCAGAGAAGCTGATCCTACGTCCGGATCCATCATTCCGTCCGAAGGCAAACTCAGGTTTCCATAGGGAACAAGAGCTAGCGCTCCCATCTTTCTGTCCTAATCCCCAACATAACAAGGAAAGGTTATGGCACACGAGCGGTTAAGTTTTACATAAAATGGACTTGCCCATTTAGGGTAGACTTGACCCTGTTCGTAAATTTTGGCAAAAAAAATAAAGACAAAAAAGCGAGCAAGACATCCTTGACTTCATGGCTAAAGTCTTGTATCTCGGAAGCGTACAAGGCCAGGGGGATCCCCGTTCCACAGGGTATAGTAGCTCATTCTGTCAGAAGTGCGGCGGCCAATGCCGCTTTACTAGGCAGGGCCTCCCTGGAAGAGATATGTAGGGCAGCCACGTGGGCATCAGTGCATACTTTTGCCCATCACTGTCGACTCATGTCCTTAGCCTCTGCTGAGGCGGCCTTTGGACGGAGAGTCCTTCAGAGGATACTGCTCAATTAGAACCTGAACTCTCAGAGAGGGTCGAGGCGGTTGTTCGAACTGGTGGAATCCACCCTCCCTGAGAGTTTCTGCTTGGGGAGGTCCCATCAGTCAGGACGATAGGAGGAGGTACCCCATGGAGATTCACATTTTCTCCTGGGGTTGTTTTCTTCTCACGTGGGGATAGGGAGACATGATAGTCCCTGGCACGGGGTCTTGGGGTGTAGAGACCACAAGGGCGTTCACGTGGTTCTGTGTTTTCTTAGAGTTGAAAAGTTAATGTTTTATTTAGAAGTTTTGTAGTTACCTAGCGGCTCTAGCAGTCTCATCTTGGACTTCAGGTTGGCTGTGCTGAGAGGCAGGAGAAGGAAAATTCACAGGTAAGAAATTGCCTGTTTCCATGCTATCCAGAATGCAAGAAAATTTTATTTATTTACATTTATTTTATTTGTGCATGTACATTATTTATTTACATTTATTATTCTGCCTTTCCTGAGATCTCAGGGTGGGTTACCAAAAAAAATATAAATGTTGTTGTTTAATAATGTGCTTGATGCTGTACAGTGCTAATTGGAAACTGCTCTTTACCACAAGGGCCATAGGCTTCATATGACATAAATCATAAAGTAGACATAAATTAAACTAGTTAAAACCCCCATCCCAAATCGTATGCCTATTTTGCCAAATGTAAGTCTTGCATTTGGGGCTGGCCTTAGAATTTGCTGAACTCATGTTGAAGATGAAATGTGGGGCCGCTAGTGGCCCCTCCCTTGTGCCCCCACTCCCTTTGGGTCTCCCACTGCAGGGCCCTACATGTGGTTCTGTTTCAGGCACTGCTGGGATGGACTGGGGCCCTTACAACCTGCCCTGGTGAAAAACAGTGGCCCCTGCGGGGCATGTGAGAGCAAGGCCTGGGGCAGTCATCCCTGGGGTACCCTGTGGGAAGATTGGCCTGCTTGCATTGTACCTGGAAGAAAGGCAGGCTTAGGGTAAGGGTTAGACAAACGTCTGTAGGGAGACAGTTCCATAACTGAAAAAATTATTGGAAAATTATTATTATTATTATTATTATTATTTATTATTTATTGAAACATAATTGAAAAATGACCTGAAATGAAAAATCATGGGGAGTGCTGCTTCCATTTAGAAACAGGGTATTCGTCGAGATTTGCACAATGTGGAAACTTACTGGCTTTCCTGCTGCTTCCCCTTTTTCCGTTATTTTTCACCAGTAGCCCACTGGAGCATCATCATCATCATCATTATTATTATTATTAGCATTTATATAGCGTCAGCGATGAACCTGGCGCTTTACAAAAAACAAGATAGACACGGTTCTTGCCCGAGAGCTTACAGTCTAAAGTTGGGGAGGGGAGACAGGGAAGGGGGAACAGAGGAAGAGAGAAGGGATGCAACATTCATGATGATGAGAGAACTCAGGTACACGTTCTTGGCTTGGTTGCAGTACGTTGGGAGTATACAGATAACAGGTGGGGGATAATCCTGGGTGGGGATGATTGGCAGGAGTTAGGAAGGGCGGAGCGGAAGAGGTGGGTTTTGGGGAGCAAGGCAGACGAGGGCAGGGAGGGAGTTCCAGGTGTGCGGGACAGCAAGGGAGAAGGGACGAAGGCAGTTGGGGGAGCAGGAGAGGCGTGGGAACATGAGGGAGGGGATAGAAAAGGAGCGGAGTGCTCGAACAGGGGTTCGGAGGGAGGTCAGGGCAGGTAGGAGGGAGCAAGGTATTGAAGGGCTTTGTAAGTGAAGACAAGGAGCTTGTACAGCATACGTTCAGGAAGAGGGAGCCAGTGGAGAGAGGAGAGGCTGCACATGGTCAAAGCGACTGGCTAAGTGGAAGAGGTTACAAGGAAGAGGTTACAATAGTGGAGGCGTGAGATGACTAGGGCCTGAAAGAGAGTTTTGGCAGAGGAGACAGACAGAAAAGGGCTGATCTTAGCAATGTTGTGCAGGGAGAAACAGCAGGATTTGGCAACGGAGTCAATGTAGGGTTTGAAGGCAAGGTGCGAGTTGAAGATGAAGCCCAAGCTATGGGCTTGGGGGACAGGGAGGATGGAGACCCTGTCAATGACAATTGACAGAGAAGAGGGAGTGGAAGGATTGGGATGGAAGATGAGTTTAGTTTTCGCCATGTTCAGTTTGAGTTGGAGTTGAGACATCCAGGCGGAGATATCAGAGAGACAGTTGGTGAGACGAGCTTGAACAGAGATAGAGTTGAGTGTCGTCAGCCTATAGGTGGTATTGGAACCCATGGGAGGCAGTGAGTTTGCCTAGGTTTAGGGTGTAGATAGAGAAGAGGAGAGGGCCAAGGACCGAGCCTTGGGGAACCCCGACCGAGAGGGGTAGGGAGGAGGGGGAGTTAGGAAGAGATACATTGAAGAAGCGGTCAGAAAGGTAGGAGAAGAACCAGTCGAGGACAGAGGAATCTCAGGGAGTGAAGCGATTCAAGCAGGAGTGAGTGGTCAACAGTGTTGAAGGCAGCAGAGAGATCGAGGAGGACAAGAATAGAGTAAAGGAGGTTTGATTTAGCCACAAGAAGATTGTTGGTGATCTTAGCAAGAGCGGTTTCAGTGGAGTGAAGGGGGCGGAAGCCAGATTGGAGGGGGGTCAAGGAAGGAGTTGGCGGAGAGGAGGTCGAGGGAATGGGAGTAGACACCCCGTTCAAGGAGCTTGGAAGCAAAAGGGAGGAGCGAGACAGGATGGTAATTAGATGGTTCAGAGGGATCCGGAGTGGACTTTTTGAGGATGGGGGAGACAGTGGCGTCTTATTGAGCAATGAGAGGCAGAATTTGAAGTGGAGGAAGTCAGCGTGGTAGTGGGATTTGCGCCAGAGGTGTTCAGCAGCCCAGGTGCAGGAATGGAGATGGCGTATGGTGGGGGTGAGCCAAGAGCGAGGGTTACGGGAGTGAGCTGGGCGGGAGGAGAAGGGGGCAAGGGAGGCACAGTTGGATGCAAGAGAGGAGTTGAAGGTGGAGATGGCAAAATCAGGGGAGAAGAAGACAGAGGGAGGAGGCAAAGTCCTGTGGCACAGTGGCCTGCAGATCATGGAAGGGATGGGGAGATGGGGAAGAGGAGGGGGAGCAGTGGGAGAGGTTGAAGGAGGCAAGGAAGTGGTCAGATATGGGATGGGGTTCGAAGGAGAGATCGGAGACAGAACAGTTCCTAGAGAACGCGAGATCAAGAGAGTGACCATCAGTGTGGGTGGGGGAGCTAGTCCAGAGGTGGAGATTAGAGGAGGAGGCTAAGGAGAGGAAGCGAACAATGCAAGGCTGAGAGGGTGCATCAATGAATATTGAAGTCGCCAAGGATGAGTGTAGGGATGTCATCAGAGAGGAATAAGGTGAGCCAGGACTCAAACTCGGAAAGAAAGGAGGAGAGGGAACCATGGGGACGGTAGATGACAGCAACACGGAGGTGGAGAGGGGAGTAGAGGAGTACGGAATGAGCCTCAAAGGAGGGGAAGGAGAGAGGGGGGGGAGGGGTTGAAACTGGCAGGAAGAGGTGAGGAGGAGACCTACGCCACCATCCCGGCCTTTGGAGCAGGGCTGGTGGGAGAAGGTGAGACTTCCGAAGGAGAGGGTGGCAGGGGTGACAGAGTTAGTGGGGGAGATCCAGGTTTCAGTAAGGGCGAGAAGGTGAAGGGAGCGAGAGAAGAAAAGATCACGGATATAGGGGGCTTTATTAGCAGAGGCACGACAGTTCGAGAGGGAACTGAAGATTAAGAATGGGAGTTGATGGGGGGGAGGCAGGGAATGGGGATAAGATTAGGGAAAGGGGGGCGATGGGATTGACGGGAGATGGGCAGTTGGGCAGGAGGAAAGGGGTGGTGAGGGGGAGGAGGAGGTGTGGGGACGTTGGAGAGAGATGACAGGCTTAGTGGGAGGCAGGAGCAGAGGGGAGAGAAGTAGAGGGAGGAGCAGGCCCTGTCTCTTATACACATCTAGATGTGTATAAGAGACAGGTAGATGACAGCAACACGGAGGTGGAGAGGGGAGTAGAGGAGTACGGAATGAGCCTCAAAGGAGGGGAAGGAGAGAGGGGGGGGAGGGGTTGAAACTGGCAGGAAGAGGTGAGGAGGCTGTCTCTTATACACATCTAGATGTGTATAAGAGACAGGATTAGAGGAGAGGGGGTGAGAGAGAAGGACAGGCATCTTGGTGGTTCGGTTAAGGGAAGGAAGTGGGATGGATCTTGCAGTTGTGGATGCATCTTGGAGTGTGAAATATTCTTATGCGGCGCGTGCCTTTTGGCCAACTCCAGGAAGGTCGCGGTGTCCTCAGGCGATGACAGCCGAGGCAGCTGGGAGAGTATGCAGATCACCAGACCCTGGAGCAGGGAAGAATGTTTTTATATCTGTCTTGGTGTCGAGCCTTAGCTAATGATTGCCACAGACTGGTCCCAAGCCCCGTGTGTGCTCTGTGTGCACGGAGGCTGTGGAGACAAAAATGTGTCAGCTAAGCATCAGGTAAGTGATGTAAAAGTCCCATAAAAGTGATGTAAAAGTTCCAAAGCTCTCGGGCAGGGACCGTGTCTATCTTATTTTTTGTAAAGCGCCAGGTATATCGCTAGCGCTATATAAATGCTTATAATAATAATAAAAGTGACGAAAAATGATGGCAGAAGCACCGAATGACAAGAAACTGATGGAAGTACTGATGGACACTTGCACGCACTCCGGAAAGGTTGGAATTTTCCTTTGGAACGGGAACAGTTGCTCTCATCACAGCCCCAGTGAGATAATGACTCTGGCGTTCCTTCTTTGGCTCTTTGTTTTGGATTCCAGAAACCCCTTTTGGTCTGACTAGATAGGACTAATTTTCTTCACTCTGGAATTGGTTTGGTTTTGAATCAAAATGTATTCAATGACAGGAATGGAAATGAAACAATCTACTTCTATTTGCCATTTCCCTGGGCTTGAACCTTCACAAACTATCCCGTCTCTTGGCATTTTAAACTGTACCAAGGAGGCAGGCAATATTGCACTCTCCCCCCGCCCCCTTTCCAGTACAATCATTAGCTATGGCTTTACACCAAGATAGGTAAAAGCATTCATCTATGCTCCGAGTCCAGTGGGCTGCTCAAAATGCATATTCCTGTGCTGGTGGCAGTCTGTCTTTTTTGAAAAAATAAAAAAATAAAATAAAAAAAAATACTGGCTGTTTTGCAGGCCTGAAACAAATCTCTCTCTCTCTCTCTCTCTCTCTCTCTCTCTCTCTCTCTCTCTCTCTCTCTTCCCCCCCCCCCCCCCCCCCCCCCTTTGGTCTCTGACTAGCTTAAAATATTTAGGTATATATTTCCCAGATGAAAAGTAAAACACAGACTTTAAAGCGGAGTGGTACAATGCATGGGGGACTCTCTCTCTCTTTTTTGTGGTTGTGTTTTTATGTCAAAATTGTTACTTTTTTTCTTTCCTAACTGCATTTAGTAATCTCAATCTAAACTCAACGATTTTAGCTGGTTCTCCCCCCCCCCCCCGTACCCACATGCCAGCGGTAAAGATACTAAGCATTCCCTTTCTGAGGAAATTCTTGCATATTCACAAGAAGTGGATGGTGAGTTCCCCGCCTGTCCCGCTTCATGATCACAAGGCAAGATGAGCTGTGCAGAGGTGGGTTGGGAGGCTTCCAGAAACCTAATTGCGAAGGTGATGGGCCACTTAGTCTGCTTAAATGAAGTTGTTTATTTAGCAGCAGCAACTCATTTAAGTCTTTTTGGCAGAACAAGCCAAACCAGAAAACTCCGCAGATCAAATTTACCCAGAACTGTAACAGCATCCCTGGAGGCCAGACCAAAATGCATTTCCAAACAACGGGTGAAATACATTGCACAACAATTTTAATTTCTGGTCAGCAGTGGGAGGTCAAACTTTACACATCAGGGGATAGCCTAACTGCAGAGCCTGGAGATGAGGACTCAGTCAGGCTGCATGATTCATGCAGTTCCCCTGGGAGCGAGGCAGAGAAGAGCTGTTAAAAATTAAAAAAAGATCAACTGGGATGAAAAATGAGCAGCAAGCTATAAAAATTCCAGTTAAATAGTGAAGAGGAACTTGCAAAAAGGAGTGTGTGTGTGTGTGTGTGTGTGTGTGTGTTGGTACCTGTCCCTCATTTTCTGTTTTGAGGTATTTTCCTACCCCAGGTGCACATCTCTTGCAAAAATTTGCAAATTAGTGGCTCTCCAACTTCGCTTTTTTAGGACATTGTCACCTGCACACAATATTCCCAAAGGGAAGTCTGTTACCATTAACAGTTTTTTGGGTGTGTTTTGGTTGGTTTTTGTTGTTGTTGGTAACCAAAAAAACCCTGGGCTAGAAATCTACCCAAATGCGTTTTACCATGGTGTAGATTTCTATCCCAACTGGGGGTAGAAATCTACCCCATCACGTGTCATGTTAGTTTGCACATTCAGGCAATGCAAGTGCCAAAGGACTGGGTTAGAAATCAACCCCAAGACCCATGTAATGTTTTCAGCACAGGAGAGGAGGGCTAAATCTCATAGGAGAGAACACATGGGCTACTTCTTGCTGCTTTGTTGCCTTTAGTTTTCAATAAGAATAGAACAAAATAAGAACTGAGATTTCCATTATATATTTAGTAGCACTTTGCTGCCGCCTTATTGTCCTGGAATTAAAAGCAGTGCCTGTAACTATTGCACATGAGGGAAAGGTTCTTGCGATTGCAAGTGCAGAATCACCAGAAACGAATGAAGTACACTTGCAAGCACTCCTGAAAGGTCGGTATTTCCCTTCGGAATGGGAACACTTGCTCTTATCTCACCCCTAGGTGAGACTAATTGAGGAGGACTAATTGGAAGAGGCGGTCTTTTAGATATGTGGGAAGAAGTGAGGTCAGAAGTCCTATTCCAGTAGGACATATGTTTTTGGTTATTATTTCCTGTCTGAATTGAACCTTGACTCTTCCAGAAATTGCCTAGAGTATGTGTAGTCTATAGATCTTGGGAGGGTGGGGGACCTCTGCAAGACATCGTTTGTGATGTAGCTTATGATCTGTTTTCACCGAGTCGATGATTAAAGATCATAGAATCATAAAAGGCCAGATTTGGGATGCACATGAAGGGTCATCTAGTCCAGCCCCTTGTTTGGATGCAGGATGACTACAGCCACGTCTCTGAAAGATGGCTTTCTAGCATTTTGTTTTTAAAAAAAATCTTCAGTAAAGATAGCCTACAACCTCTGAAGGCAGCTAGTTCCATTGCCGGACAGCAAGAGCTGTCCTGATATCTAACCATACTCTATTATCCTAGAGTATGAGCCTATTATATCTAGTCCTGCCCTCTGTAGCAGCGCAGAACAAATCTATGCCATCTTCTTGGTGGCAGCCGTTTAGATATTTGAAAACTGATACGACATCCCCTAAGCATATTAAGTTCCTTCAGCCTTTCCTCATAAGACTTGCTTTCTTGACTCCTTATCATCTTTGTTGCTTTCCTCTGAACCTGCTACGATTTGTCAATGTCCTCCTTAAAGTGATGTGTCCAGAGCTGGACACAGTACCCCAGATGAGATCTGACCAGTGCTGAATAGAGTAGAACGTCTGCCTCCGCTGATAGCAAGACCGTGCTTCCATTAAAGCAGCCGAAAATTGCATTCGCCTTTTTTGCGGCTGCGTCAGCTTGCTGACTCATGTTCAGTTTGTTATTGGCTGCAGTCCTTGAATCGTTTTGACATGTGCTACTGACAAGCCAGGTATCCCCCGTCTCGTATTTGTGCATTCATTTTTTCTTCCTTAATGCAGAACTTTACATTTGTCACAGTTGATTTTCAATTTGGTAATTTCAGCCCAGATTTTCAACCAATCAAGGTTTAAATTAATTAATAAATAAATCTAGTTCTGTCTTACAAGGTGTTAGCTACCCCTCCAAGTTTTGTGTCATCTGTAAATTTGATACATATTCCTTCCAATCTTTTGTCTGATCCATTAATAAAGATGTGGAATAGTACAGGATCCAGGAGAGAGCCCTACCAGACCTCACTTGATACCTGCTTCCAGTCTGATGAAACGTTGATGATCATTGTTTGAGTATGGTGTTAGTACTCTGAGTACTCCATGTGTTCATACACACTAGAGTATGCAGTATAACTTTAATATAATGAACTTCTGTGGGACCAGAGAAAAAGTTATTTTAAAAACGTATTAGCCTGCCCTATCCTAAGGGCTCAGGGTAACCCACAAAACCAAACCTCCCCAAACCCTATTGCTGCTTACCAAATGTGTGGACAAATAAAAAGGTCTTACATCGCATCTGGAAGATGAGCAGAGTTGGGGTCAGATGAATCTCCATTGGGAGACAGTTCCATAATTGTGGCACAGCCACTGAGAATGCCTCTGCATACCTTTGCTGTGTGAACTTGAAGCTTGGATGGTATGCAGAAGAGGGCGCTCCTCGCATACCTCTGAGGCCACAACGGGGCATGAGAGATAAGACAGTCTTTCAGTTATTTGGGGCCCAGGCTGTTTAGGGCTCTGTGGGTCAAACCTAGCACTTGGGCTTGAGACCAGAAAGCTATTGGCAGCCATTGTAGAACTATAGAACGGTGGTGTAATGTGCTCCCAGTGACTTACCCTTGACAGGAGATGAATTGCCTCATCCTGCACCAGCTGCAGCATCTGAAGAGCACCCCCACGTAAAGGGTGTTCCAGTAGTCTAACCTTGAGGTTATTAAGGCGTAGATGACAGTGGACAAATCTGAATCTGATAGAAAGGGTTGCAGCCTTCTCACTAGATGGAAAGTTGAAAAGCACTCCTGATCTCTGCTTCAACCCGATGTTCCAGGCACAGCAATGGGTCCAACAACACCCCCAAGCTACAGACCTAAGTGACCAAAGGGGGCTGAACCCCATCATTGATAGGTGTCCCAATGCCACCTAAGTCACAGGACTAGCCAACCATCATCACATCAGTTTTGCCTGGATTCAGCTTCAATCAGCTCACCAGCGTCCAGTCCCCAATGACAGGTAGGCACCGTGAAAGCCCCGAGACTGCAAGATCTCAGTACTTAGATCAAGGTGTTCCACTATAATGGGGTTTGGCAACATGCAGCTGATGAATGGCTCTTCAAGCTGGGATTTTTATGAATGGGTTTGTTTTAAGCAGGGACTGCTTTAATGGAATTTGACTGTATTTATTCAGACACAGTATCTGTTTTTTTCTGGATATCTCTACCAGCTGTTTGCTTGACTGCAGTTTGGCACATGCTAAAGTGTTTTGCCCTCCTCATGTCTTACCTTCCAGGCATCTGCTCGTTGGAAGCTTTGTTTTAATGTAAGCTTTGTTGTTTTAAATTTACAGGGGAAAAAAAAAATCCCCACTTATGCCACCTTTCACAGTCCACAGCTGCTTGCCAACATTAACAGTCACATAAGACTTATTTACACACGCACACCCTGGCAAGGTTGGTACATCAAAAGGTTGTTGCCTATATTTGCTGTATATGTTGCCTATGTTTTGCCATCTCTGAATAAAGAACACTATCTAATAATCAAACATGGATACAGTATTCTCAGTGCTTGCTTTATTTGCAAAAAGGAAAAAAAAGTCTCAGTCTCTATGAGATGAGTGCAAAGTCTAAATGAAATCCTGACCAAGCAGGTGTCTGCATGAAGAACAAAGAAAGGCATTAAAATTGACATACTAATTGGTAGTACTGACATTGGTAATATTGACATGCTAATTATAACCATGCACCTGGGACCTCGCATCTTCCTGAATGTTACACTCCTTGTCTCTCCCTCTGTTGCCCCCCTTCTTCGTCTCCCCCCCCCTTTCAGATTGTAAGCCCTAGGACAGGAACCATGTGTAGTCCATTACTTTGTAAAGCGCCAGGCACATTGCTGGCACTATATAACTGCTTAATAATAATAATAATAATAATAATAAATAGTTCTGGCAGGGAGGGTAAGGATTCAGTGAATTATAGGGAATGTACTACCATCTAGTTCCTTCAAAGTGGCCTCTCCAGAATGGGGCAGAGACATTTTTCAAACTTTCCGTACAGTTGAGGTGCCATTTATCTATTCTGTATATTGAATGCTTTAGGATGCCTTCACACAAATCTCTTCTCCCACATTTTAAATTTCCTGTGGGAGATAACGATTTTGCTGTATCTTTTTAAAAACTATGCTACAGCATCTGGTAGCATTCCCACAATGCTGCCTGACTCTTTCTCTGTTTTTTGTAACCCCAGACTTACCTGACAAAGATCCTATAAGATCTGAAAGCTTGCATACCTCTACCACCTGTAGATGGTCCAATAAAAGATATCACTTTACTACTTTGCCTCTACTGCCTATACTGGGGACCAACACAGCAAACCCTTTTTTCTCTACTCTCTCTTTCTTGTGTGGTATATTTCAGAGCACTTGCTGCACATGTAGCAGAACAAATTTAGAGGTGTCTCTTCTCCAAGCTGCGAAAAAGGCAAGACAGAAATGCCATGAAGGCTTGCCACAAGGAAGATGGCAAGGAACTGTTCTGTATCACTATGGAAGCCAGGACTAGAAATAATAGGCCAAGGGAGATCTTGGTTAAATATCAAGAAAAACTTCAAAACAATAACAACTGTGTTTGGCAATGGAACAAATTGCCTAGAGAGGTCATAGGTTCTCCGTCCTGGAGGTTTTCACAAAGAAGCAGGACAGCCATCTGTCAGGGATGTTGTAGTTGTTAGTCATCGCTCATCCAAGCAGAGGATTGGAATAGATGACCCCCGAGGGCACTTCCAACTCTGTCTGTGAATTAGCACTATTGTTATACCTTCGTTTGCAGCCTAACTTTTGTGGGTTATTTATAAATCAGAAGTGAGGCAACCTGCAAGATAAATTATTATTATTATTGTATTTTAAAAAGAGGACTGTGGAAACAGGTCCTCCTGTATTTCTTCTTTTTGAGGGGGGTGGGTAGGAATTGTGTTGTGAATGCACCCTTGGGCATTTTTAGATGTTGCTGCTTTTTCCCAAATGTCAAAAGTCCGGCATCGTCAAGCTCCCACAGGGGGATTTAGACGCTCACCCCCTGACCGAAAGTCACCTGGGCGCTGTTGTAAGCAGTGGCACCATGCAACTCCTGGAGGTTTTGAGCCCCAGACTTGTAAAACTCTAATCTAGTCAGCTCCTGGGTGACTTCTAGATGGGGTGTGGGGTTGAGCATCTAAATCCCCCCTCCGCTCCCTGCAGAAGTTTGGCAATCCTGGACTTTTGAAGTCCAGGAAAAAGCAACATCTAAAAACACCCTTAGTGTGTTGTGTGCTCTTAGCCAGAACCTTGCAGTTGAACTGAACTAGGGGCTTGATTGCACCTGCCCTAGCCTAGGCTTCTGCATTGAGTGCAGTGAGTGTTTTCACTTCTACTTGCACACTTGTTTCTGCCCCAACATCTTGTGCGTAGAGAGAGAGAGAGTAGTTGCTGTGTTGGCCCCAAATGTAATAGATGGATACAAAGTACTTCTGGTAGATCAACATCATTCAGTGAGGGTGCGCAAGCTTTGGAGCCACCCAGAATCCTCCTTTCTCCTGCATGTATGGAGTTGGGATTACAGATCTCAACAAATACAAGTAAGTATATAAATGTGATAGCAAGTACCTTGGGAGTGGGGGAGAACTGTTATGCAAAATGGTCATTAGCAATTCAAAGCATTAAAATACAATGAAGGGAACACAGCAATTAATCATGTCAAGAGCAGCAGGCTGGCTGTTACTAACGTCTCTATAGCGACTTGTTGCCTAATGTTTATTTAGCCCATTGTTTTTGCTAGCCAATAGAATTATGAACCTTTGTTTCTGGATCCATCTTTTCAAGGTGTTGCATAGTTCCCTTTCAGGAAGGAGGACTGAGAGATCAGAAATGGTTGTTCCAGGACAGGGGAGGGGAGCCTCGGGCCTGGGGGCCAATACATCCCATGGCTAGTTTTTATTTGGCATCTTTCGTCCCCTGGACCATTTTCTACCTGTAAGCACAGAAAGATTGATCTCGGGGTACAGGAACAGAGATGGGGGATAGATCCATTGCACATATTCATGATCTGGCCTTGGCACCCCTCAGCCTCTCCATCCCTGTAGCACCAATTGTGTATGTGGTTTGCTGGGAGCACATTACAGCAGTGCTCCAGAGTCTGAATGACCTACCAATAATTGTCTGGGCACAATTCAAGTTGCTGGTTTTGACCTGTATTGCGTCCAGGCCATTTAGGACTTTAAATATGAAAACATCCATCCTCCCTTATTTCTTGTTGCTGCCTCTGGGGTCAGTCGGGAGCTCCCTCATTCAGGCCTATCAAATCTGTACAGCAAGGGCATGCAGAGGCATTCTTGGAGGCTGCCCCACAATTATGGAACTCCCTTCCTCTGGAGATTCATCTAAGCTCAAGCCTGCCTATCTTCTGGAAGCAATGTAAGATTTTGACCAGGCATTTGTCAGGCGGGAATAGCTTGTGGGGTCAGTAGGTGGTTATGATAGGGGATTTTACAGGAGAGCCCTTCAGCCCTGGCACAAAGAAACCTAGTCACAGGGGGAAGCCGACAAGAATTTATATATAGAGTTAGGTAAGGGTGGTGGTCACAGGCCAGCTCAGAGGCCAGCAGGTAATAGGGAGAGGGAAGTCACCGTAGGGGTGGGAATTCCGGTTCTCCTGAGATCCGATATTGCTTGTATTTGGGTGTATCCACTTAATCCGATAAATCCAATATTTACCTGTTTTTACCATTGAAGTCAATAGCTGCAATGTAAAAAAATCCGGTACCACGGCCAATGTTAAAAATCCGGTATGCCGATACCGGTAAATCCGGTACCAGGGAGATCCGATACTGGTACATCTGGTCTTCTCCCTGGTGTCCCACCCCTAGAAGTCAGGGATACAAAAACCAGAAACACAACAAATGTACAAGTAAACACAACAAGAGTACAGATCCTACCCCACCACTGGAGGTGTTTCCCACGGTTAGTCCCAGAGCGTTCAGTATGCAACAACAGCTTACAAGTCCAAATCCTCGCTGGCCAGGCTGCTCTGTATCTGTGCTGCTCAGCTCTCCGTACTGGGGCTGTCTCGCTTCATAGGCACAGCTACAGTCTCTTGCTGGGCTGGCACATGCTGCTCCTTTGCTTACTTATTTAAATTTATATTTCACCCTCCCACAAGGCTCAGTCAGTACCCTCTCTGGTTACATACAGTCTCTGCCTCAGGATGACTGCTTAGACCTAGCAGCTAGAAGGGCCTGAGGGCCTGTATATGTATATTATGTGCGTGTGTATATTATACATGTATAATACACACACACAAATGTGTGTGTGTATTTATGTGCATGTGTATATTATACATGTATAATGTGTATAATATACATACACATAAATACACACATCTCTCTCTCTAATATGTGTGTGTGTATTTATGTGTTTATTTGTGTGTGTGTGTATGTTATTGTTCGTCATCCATCCGGAACCCTTAGAATAGGATGGGATAAAACTTTGAATAAATAATCTTATTTTTCAAAAAAGCAGATAAGTTCAAAAACTTATTTTTAGTGGTTTAAATGGCATGTTTAAAGAAAACATTAGTATTCCTGAGCTCATAAGTTCTCCAGCAGGGAATCAGCTTTTGCCCACCAGGGGTTGGGAGGTTGCGGTAAAGAAATAGATTTATTTCTCCCCCTGTTGGATGGAGGTAGTCACTGACAGTGAATATATATTATTGCAATTATGAGAAATATTTTGACAGTTTAAATTACTACTCCCTAATCCCTGCATCTGTGGTTTTTTCCCCTGCGTATTTTCTGAACTAAATAATCCTTCCTCAGCTGGAAACTTAATTTCTGACAACTTTATTGCATCATTTTGGAATCATTTTACACAGAACAGAATTTTAGAATTGGAAGGGTCCTCCAGGATCATCTATTTCAAACACGTGGTCCTCTAGGGAGAGGATATCTTGCCTGGGGAGTAGGAGGGAAAGATGTTGGATTAGATGGCCCTTGAGGTTGCTTCCAGCCCTAGCATCCTATGATTTTCAGGAATGTAGATAATATCCTCTTAATATCTCACCTTATGACCCTTGATTTAAGAAGGCACTTAGTATGTGATTGTGATGTCCTTTCCATCCCTTCAGTTTTACATACTTCCAAACCCTTTAACCTAGGGTTTGAAATCTCAAAAAATATATAGTTGAAATAGAGAAGGGCAACAAAAATGATAAAGGGTATGTAATTGGCCCCCCTATGAAGAGAGGCTGGATAGGCTGGGGTTGTTCAGCTTGGAGAAGAGACGTCTCAGAGGGGATATGATAGAAGTTCATAAAATCATGAATGGTGTGGAACAAGTAAATACAGAACAGTTATTCACCCTCTCAAATAGTAATAGAACTAGGGGACACTCCATGAAACTAGCAAGAAGCAGATTTAAAACAAATAAAATAAAGTATTTTTTCACTCAGTGCACAATTAAGTTGTGGAATTTGTTGCCAGAAGAGGTGGTCTAGGCCAGTAGTTTAGCTGGGTTCAAGAAAGGATTGGACAAGTTTCTGGAGGATACATCCGTTACAAGCTGTTAGCAGAGGTAGGCTTGGGGTATATAGCCTTTTACTATCGGGAACTGGGAGTAAACAACAGGAAATGGATCGTCCGATTGTGACCTGTTGGGTGCTTCTTCCAAGTGACTGAGATTGGCCACAGGTGCTGGGCTCGATGGACCATTGTTCTGACCCAGTATGGCACTTTTTATATTCTTATAGATTGGATGGCCACAGTTGAGGTTAGGACTGAAACTCGATCCCACTTTTTTCTTGTTGAGAATAAAGCTTCTTAACAAAAATTGAGAAAAAATCAAGAATCAAGAAAAGACCTGAATTCGAGAGTTTCTTGTGTCGATTTCTCCCCTCAATTAAAAAAAAAAAAGGCAACTGTGCATGTGCAAAACGACCACTGTGGCTGTTTTCCGCATGTACAGCATTTTTCCAAAATACCGCCAGCAACATCACTGCCATTTTGGAAAAGGGCAGCTGTTCTGCACATGTGCAGACACCATTTGTGCATGCGCAGAATGACTGCTCCTTTTTTAAAAGCCCACACATGCACAGAATAGTCCGGTAGCCATTTTGTGCATGCACCATTTTTTTTTTAAAATGAATCTCGCGAGAACATAAAATATTGGCAGAATCCCAGTGATATCTTGCTAACGTTTCTTGATTCTTGCGAGAAATTGATTCTCGTTTCAGCCCTAAGTTAAACATATTGTTAAATGCTGGCCTGGGTAGAGATGCTTTCCTGAGAAGGGGCAATTACTGAAAAGACATCAAGCAGTTTCATTTTCCACCCTGTCTTCTAGTGGAAGGAATTAATGCTGCCATCCCTGATGGGTATTATAGGTGGAAAATTGTCAGTTTACTGACCTTGATATATATTTTTGTTTGTGCATGCAAAATAATTAGACATATTTCTCATATGATGATTTTATTTTCTTCTGTGTTTATATAATCACAAACAAGTCTGAAACTGAATTCAGTATAAAATAAAAACAAGGAATGACGTAACATTTCTCACAGATTCAATTGATGTCTTGGGAGACCATTTTAAACCACATAAAATTAGCACCGTGCTGTGAAGAGTAAATACAAAAATAAAAGGTGTTAAAAATGGGATAAATTCAAGTGCCATCTAAATTAAGAACCTCTTATTGCTAAAATGATATATCTAAATGCCTCTTAATAGAGGTTTTGCCCTCTTACCCCCTTCCCAGCAGAACAGATTTTGTAGTTTTAAGATTTTAGCTTTCTAGATGTTGGGATAAAAAATGACACACTAGCTGCATAAATTATATGTAAAACAGCTAACAAAAAGTTAACAAAATCTTGCTGCCGTATAATAGGTGCTCGCTAGCGCACTCTAAATACTATAGCTAAATGTCTTGCACTGTTCAGGCAGGGACACTCTAGCATCTTAGGCTGCTCCAGTAACAAAGCAGATAATAGATGTAGGCAGACTCCATCCTGACAGTTTGACAGCATCTTGGTATAATGGAATGACTCAGCTGGCTTGTTTCCTTTCGTACTGACTTGGAGAGACCTTGACTTGGATATGTTTGTAATTAGGCAGATATCTGAGAGGTGGCAGATTTTGGCAACACCCAGGAATCGCATTGATTTTGTCAATAGTGGAGGGTTCATTCATGTGAGTTTGGGTATTCCAGGAATGGGGCTTGTTAATCTGAAGCTATGCCAGTCTGAATTGATGTGATGATGAGGGCTACAGCCCCATAGTGATGCCTTATGGTCAACAACATCTTATCCACGGGCTTCTTCTCACACCACTTTTCCTCCTTCCAAATGCAGCATGCGTTTCTTGTATTTGTCTTGTACAGAACCAATGCATGCATGCAATTGCTGTGTCTTCTGCTGACTTCCGTGGGCCATATTCCACCTGGGGGCTATAACGTATAGTGCAGCTTTCCAATTCCTTGATCTGGCTCAGGGATTTAGTTCCTATTTTAAATCACTGAAAGAAGGAGCTGAGGCAAGGTAGTGAAGATGAAGGCGCATGCTCAAAGATAGGGGATGGATTCATGGCATAGAACCATGACCTGGACCATGCCTTCCTTTTCCTTTCCTAAGCACACCCCTTAACCATCCCTACACCCAATTCCTGTCCAATCTGCAGAGCATCTACTAAATTTCATAGTGGCCTGTGGAAGGGAAAAGCCTACACTCATGGTGCATATTTTGCTGGCTCCTCTATCTCTCTGTTTCACATTGGTGTTTCCCACATTGCAAAAGGTATGGAGGAATGATTTTTTCATTTCTTTCATTTCACCTTTTATTTGTATCCCGCTCTCTCTCGCCTACGGCGACTCGATCATTGAGCATCCCTTCACACAGTGTTCTGGAATACAGTGGAGGGAGGAGTCCCTGCTCCAAGACTCTCTGGTCATATCGCTTTGGCCACTTGGAGTTAAGAAGTGGTAAGCGATAGTACTTAGAAATGAAATGAGAAATCTTGACAAGTGCTGTTTCTATTGGAAGCAGGGCATTTTGCCGAGATTTGCGCAATACAGAAAATTACCGTCTTTCCTGTTGTTTTAGCCATTTTTTTTTTTTCCCCACAAGTTGACCGGGGCTGCAACGGGCCGGTCCCAAGCCCTGTTTGTGCCCTCCACCATCCCTGGAGGCTGTGGAGATGCAAATGTGCCAGCTAAGCACTGAGGAAGTGCTGGAAATTGCCATAATAGTGCTGTAAAACTGTTGTAAAAGCCTGAGAAAGTGACAAAAATGATGAAAAGCCCCAGAAGGTGATGAAAATGGTGGAAAAAATGGCAGACGCACGGAATCACCAGAAACTGTCAAAGTATCAATGGACGCTCACAGGTACTTCTGAAAGGACGTCATTTCCCTTTGGAATGGGAACACTTGCTCTCGTCTTGAGTACTTGAGAAACTGGGCTATTCTCTTTAAAATCAGTCCCGGAAATTCTACGTTGCGATGAGTGAGGAACATTTTCCCTAGGCCACTTGGAAAGTTAGTACAAGCTCCAAGGGCTGCATATATGTTAGGGATGGGGGTTGCTTAAGGCACACACTCAGAATGGATCTGTGTTGTGGATACTTGTGTTCATGCCATCATCTCTGCTCCCTTATCCTAAGCATAACCTTTCCGTGTTATAGGATAGGAGCAGGATCCAGGGACCGGATTCAGGAACTGGAAAGGAGCAACATAAAAACTCGCCATGGACTGCGTTTGGACCTGGGTCTGAGATTCCTGATCCTGGCTTACAGTCAGGGCTGGACAAATCCTCTCTCCTGTTTCCCTCAAGGGTGTAGATGTTTTTGAGTTGGCGAGTGAGATTTTTAAAGTCCTGGATGCTCCAGCCCATTAAAGGTCCCAGCCTGCTGCCAAGTAGTGTTTTATGTCTGTCTAGTGGATTTATTATGTATTTTTACAACCTGCCTATTCTTGCAAATTAGATTTAAACTGTGTAGTTGTTTAGAACAATGAAGTTGCAGCTGAAGAGTGCTAGTGCCATCCTCTTTTCACCTTAGAAATAACTTTTTTCCTAAAGACCTATTTCCACGGATCATTTTTATTAAGACACGGGAGGCTCCAGGGGTTGCTCATTCCTGGAGCTTCCTTCTGTCTCCTAATAATTAAAGTGAAAGTCATAAGCACAGTATATTTCCTTAGATATAATGAGATGATGGAGAGGGATTGGTTTTGAAATCAAATAAAACAAATTCAGATTTATAACAATATATCTAAATCATTCTTTTAAAAAATAAAAATAAAAAATCCCATTTCATTGTAATCTTTCATTGGCACTCACGAGAATGAGTGACTTCCACTGCGGAATGGAGACTCACAAACTTTTGAAAAATATACTCTACCCTGTGTACAATGTTTGGTTTTTTCCATCTCAGTTTTTTTAATCACTTGTCAGACAAGTACGTTTTGTGTATCATTCTCTTCCATCTGCCACTCAAAACTCATCCCTGCCTTTCTGGCAGAGCCAATCACATTTATTCCTATTAGAGTTCCCTGGATATGCCAGCTTACTTAAAGGAGTATAGACTACATTCATGCCTGGCCTTTGATGGTGCTAAAATAGTCAAATCAATTAGACTTGATAGTCTTATGTACAAAGGTTACTTTCCAAACTTTCGGGTTTGGGTGACAAGGAAGCCAGTCTTGGAAAGAACTAATTCAGTCATAACTCATGAGAGGTTTTACTGAATTCATAGCTGGAGAATTATGAGTCTGAAATGCCTTGACTAAGAGTGCATTCCCACATACAAAAAATGTGGGTATCTGTAAATGCTGCTAATATCCTAAAGCTCATAAATACAACCGTACACTATTCACACTATCTTCTTTTTTTTGGTGCAAATCACATTCAGAAGCCAATTTAAATAATGCGCCTTTCCACATTCTCACCTTTACTATATACCTGCAAATCCCACAGCGCCCTGCTTCCCAACTCTTGGCTCTCTGGGAGGAGCGCTGTGTAACTGACATGGTACTGACTAGCCTAGTCAATAACATGTCAGTTACACAGCTCCCTGCTTCCCTGAGAGGGGAGAGGAGCAAAGCTGGGAAGCAGGGGCCTCTGTAACTGACATGATATTGACTAGCCTAGTCAGTAACATGTCAGTTACACTGCGCCCTGCTCTCTGTGTAACTAACATGATACTGACTAGATACCATTCTGACAAGAGGATTTATGCAGGGCATTTCAAATGTGCCCTTGTAAAGGTAGCTTTTGGCTGCCCCCAAATGCGGTTAAAAAACAAGCGGAAGCACTCCTAAATAAGCACATGGAGTCCTTCCCACATCATTATAATACGCGGGGGAAAGAAAAAAAGCACTTATATCCTGGTTGTGGGAATGTGCTCTAAGTTAAAGGATGAAGTGGGAGAAGTAGTGCTTGAAATAGTATACTGTGACTGGTCTTAAAACTAACTAACTCTCCAGTGGTCACAAACACCTTGAATTTTGTTGACCCTATTGACAACCCCATGTTATCTCCCAGCTTTTTGNATTAAGATAAGTGAATCTCCAATGCACTAGGACTTCCAGCCTAGGGAACAATGGGTGTTGACACTGCTCAGAAACACATGATACTGATACCGTTCTTAATAACAAAGGATACTTGTGGAGGCTGTGCTACATACACCTCAGGCAGCAGGGGATGTTTTTCTCAGCAGACAGAGCTTTTGGAAAAACAAGCTGACATCACACTAACACTAGATGGATCAAAGGTTTGGAAGATATAAAAACCCACAAATCAAAATAGGACCATGTGTTTTTAATATCATCGACAATCATAAGGAATCACACTGATTTGGCAAGAGCTATGAAAGAAATTTGCTAAGAACTAGACTTGAGTTTAGTGACTTGGGTGAGCTTTTAAGAAAGGAACCATTCGAATGAATTTATCGTGTTATTTCAACCCTCTTATTTTCAGTAGCAACTTCATGTAACTTTGAACCTTTTTTATTTTAACTTGCACTTATTTTCTTCTGTTAAGACATTCTTTTACTTTGAAGTTTGGGTGTGGCGTTCACTGAACTGGGTACAGAATCTGGAAGCAGTCCTCTGTGCAAGCTGACCCAAATCAATTTTTCTGTATGAATACATGGCCAATTGCAGATGAGCAAGGTTTGCACTTGGGAGTCTGGTTTTGTGTATTTGGCACAATACCTACTCTTGCAAGGATGGGTAGAAGTACCCATAGGTTTAAGTGAAGTAACCTGTGAAGAATATAAGTAGGGAAACTGAGTCACAGGTGTGTTTAGGTGTGCAATGGTTTTCTACTTGGTGGTATTGATACCAAGCCCTACGGACCAGTGCACGCAGCACACATGCAAGCCGTATATACCCATGGTACGGGGGCCTGAAGCCCACACGGAAACCACATGACTCCCACACGGTTTGCACATGCAGCGGTGCATGGGGGGGTCTGANGACAAGAGGATTTATGCAGGGCATTTCAAATGTGCCCTTGTAAAGGTAGCTTTTGGCTGCCCCCAAATGCGGTTAAAAAACAAGCGGAAGCACTCCTAAATAAGCACATGGAGTCCTTCCCACATCATTATAATAAGCGGGGGAAAGAAAAAAAGCACTTATATCCTGGTTGTGGGAATGTGCTCTAAGTTAAAGGATGAAGTGGGAGAAGTAGTGCTTGAAATAGTATACTGTGACTGGTCTTAAAACTAACTAACTCTCCAGTGGTCACAAACACCTTTAATTTTGTTGACCCTATTGACAACCCCATGTTATCTCCCAGCTTTTTGGAAAATGTTGTCAATAAGATGGTTGTAAGTGGTAGGAGGTGAGGAGATGGAGGGGGTTGTTTCAAGCTTTATTTTGCTTGGATATTATTGGTTAGGGCTTCTGAGGAATTCAAGTAGAACTAGGGGATTGGGGGTATATTGTATATGCAAAGCTACATTTACATGGTAACTCATTCTATCAGAAAGGTGTTCTAGATCACTGGTTCTCAAACTAGGGTGTGTGGAAGGTACTGGGGGAGTGGGGGCAAGGAGATGTTTGCCAGTTCCATGTACTGACTGAGCTAGGAGAATCTCAAACATAATGGGGTGGCAAGGGGGAAGGGAGTGAGGAGAAGCTGTATGAGGGTGTGGAGAGGGAGTGAGGCATGTGTGTATCTGATGGGAATTGGGGCCTCAACTACCATAGACAAGCAAAAGGGTAGGGTGGTGTGGCAGGTGGTCTTCCCAGGGCCACACTGGGATCCTGCGGTGTCACTAGGAGAATTAGCTAACCCCGCTGCCAAGCCCATTCAGCCTTCAAACTTGACTGTAACCCCCAAGTAGGGGGTGTGCACTCTGTGGGGTTCCCCTGTAGGGGCCCCACCCGTGGCCGCCTACTGCCCCTCACAGCCCAGGCCTAGGCCACCATATGTGCACACACACTGTCTCTGTGTCTATGGCTTGACCCCAAAAGCCCTTCTCTATGTCTCCACCGTGACCCTTCTAGGCATGGACCCTCTTCTCTAAGGAGGCCCTTTACCAAGGTTACTGTCCAGGAGGAGGGAGCTCACAGGCCTAGCTCCTACTCCTACGCTGCCCTTCTCTCAACTGAACCTAGGCCCTGAGCGTGCTCAGTTCACCTGGTCCCCACTGAGCATGTCTCCGTGCTCAGAGAGGGTTACAGAGCTCTACTGAGGATGCCCCAGCACTTAGAACTCCAAACGGCTCTGAAGCCTCCACTGGGCATGCTCCGTGGCTCTTGCTTGGCTATTCACTCTTTCAGGGCTAGTGTCCAACCCAGGCTGCCCTCTTGCCAGGGGCTGGCTTCCCCAGACCCATGCATGCGCACAGACTGCAAACTAGCCCGCTCAGCCCCCTTCTTAAGGAGGCCGCAGCCCAGGAGGATTGCTCCCTGCTACAGGTGGGATGTTAAAATGTTTGAGAATCACTGTTCTGAGTAGTCTTCATGGGCTAATCAGAGTTACGACAATATCTAATAGTATCTTTTGGACCGTGTGTTCAGACAAGGGAGAGAGCTTTCTGTTATATGTGAACATCTTTAATCATATGGTTGCTGTGAGAGAGACAATGGGAAGCTGACTTGAAACACTGTGCAAGGAGCATCTGTTTTTATGTGAACATTTGCATTAGGTAAATCCATTGTGATATTTACATCAACTCAAGTCCAAGGTATTACTCCATAGTTATTGAAGAAGCTCAGAAGCCTTACCTTGATCATGTGCAAGACAAAACCACTATATTAAGTATATACTCTGTGAGGCTGAGAAAAGAGAATTTGAGATGATGAGACTCCAGTTTTCTTCTCACCAGTTGGGTGAGTTTTTCTAGTTGTTTCCCCCTCCCTTTTCACTCGGGTTGGTGCTGGGCGCCAGATACATTTACGTTTAGGCCTTGCTGCAGGTAATATTTCCATAACTGGTACGGCAAGATTAGCACTTGCTTAGCGGAGCGTTTTGCAGGGTCTGTCTAGATACATTTGTTTACCAACTTCACTCAGCTCCTGTTTTTTCTCATTTTGGTCCTCTGCCAATGAACTTTACTTTTATTGCATTTGACAGTCTGTGAAGTTGAGGTTAACCATTATGGGCTGCCTTGTGCATATCGAAACCAAATCTAACCTCAGAGGATGCTGAGTCAGGAAAGGTAGTTATTTATAAAGTGCCTATAGGAAGTGGATAAGAGAGAGAAACTCATTCCTGAAATGGCACCTTAGTTCTATTGATGTGGTACCCAAATACCTGGTTTAAAGTGCTGTATTCTGTACCACTGGTGCCAATTGATCTGTAACCTATGTTCTATTATATTGCCTTCATTACTCGGGGCTTGCTGAGCGGAAATGTCTTAAGCTATCTTTCTTAGACAAACTGCACTTCTGTTTTGACCCCTGTTGTTCTGTCTTGCCAACTGGAAAACCATGTATTGGATTTCTTTATGACTCCTACAAATTGTACTGCTGCTGCTTCTGGGGGTCTCTTCTCTTAGAGTAAGTTGCCCTTGTTCCATAGTTCTCCTTCACTATGGCATGTGTTGAGATAAACCGCTACCATTTTATGTTACTAGAGGAATCGGAGCCATGATTATCCAGAAGGCAGCATGCAATTGTGATAATAGCAAAGATAAGAGGCCACGTCAGTAGTAAGAATGGCAGTTCCACTTGCAAAACAAAAAGTGTCTCGGCATGAAAGGAAAAGCAAATTCCTGTGATCCGGTGGACAGACGGAATGCTGTGATTCTTTGGAAGGAGTAGCTATCGTGTAGCACTGTCTGCAGCAAGAGGATTAATTAAATAGTATTCATGCTTTTGAAACTAAGAGAGAATGTGCGTTTCTCTGAAATTACATGTGCATGAGAGATCTATGAAAATTGATAAGTAGCTGTTACAGATCTTGAGGTCCTCTTCATTGAAAGAAGAAATCAGATGGGGATGGTTTGAAACAGTTCTCTTTTCACAGTTCTCTTTTCCACAAAAACAGAACAGTTGAAAGATACTTCAATCAGAATTCCGATTGGAAAAGATTCCGGTAGGAATCTTGGTTGTTGGACTTTTTTCTGCATGTGCAAATGGCATAGCTCATATCCAAAATGGTGCTGCTACCACCATTTTGGGTATGCTCAGCAGCATTGCACATGTGCAAAATGACCCTGAAGTCCATTTTGTGTATGGCCCGCAGGACACAGTGCGGGGGAGCAACAGAGAGAGGTGAAGGAGCTGGAGAAGCTTGCCTCTTGCACCCCCCTCCCATCATCTACTTGCCTAAGCAGCAGCGCTACCCCTGCCCCTTCCCCCCTCTGGATTGGTAACCTCTATCGCCTGCTGTGATGGGGAAGGTTGGGACTGGGGAATCCCCTCCAGAGACTTCTGGGACTGAAGGGCCATGTGCCATGGGGCCCAGAGGTGTGGGTNGAGCGGTTGGGCGGGGCAGAAGTGTGGATGCATTTACACGTGTACGGTCTTCTATAATGGGAATATTGCCCAAAAATGAAAGATGCCATAGGCATTAAACCTCTGTGACAGTCTTATTTTCTTTTTAAAAAAAAAGAATATTGGTAACTTTGTAACTTTTTTTTTTTAAAAAAGGAATGTGTTTGATATTTATATATGGCAATCATTTATAAGGTATATACTGAGTCAAGGTTCATGCTGTGGGTAGATAGAAACACCACTTACTAACCCTGTGTGACAACCCTAAAGGTGTAGACACCATGGAGACTTCCCAATGAAGTAAGGGTTGCTGTTGTTATAGTACACTGTGCCCTCCTGTGGTGATTGAAATAACTTCCTTACAGGGACCCAGACAGACTTTATTTCAGTTCTGTCTTGTCTTAGTAAGAAGACTTGAGAGAACTAAACTGCCATGGCAAAACTCAAATTAGATTCCTAAGGCTGGAAATACTGGTGCACGGCATGTAAACCACGTGCATTAAATGAATTGGTTTGTTAGGGAAAGTACAAACTAACTAAAATATGACTATGCAACTATATTGTACATATCATTTGCCGATTGTATCTCTCCCCTTCTCCCCCAACTTGTAGACTACTTACATCCTGGACTGAGAGATCTTGTGGTTGGTGGATAATCTTCTTTTACATTTCTACAACAGCTTGCATAATAGTCCACATATTAAAACAAGCAAAAAACTAACGTTGATCGTTTCACAGAATGTAGCCTATTTGTTCTATTATGTAGCGNATGTCCTGCAGAAGTTGGTCCAATAAAAGACATCATCTGAACTACTTTGTCTCCATCTCTTACACTGGGGACCTGGGATGTAGCTCGGTTGAAATGGGCCCTGGTGCAAAAGGTAGACTGGGCCTCCTGACCTCATCTCGTAGCAGCAGGAGAGACAGTTGCACCAGGGAGTCCATAGAAGCATTGAAGGTCAGAATTGGAAGGGACCTCAAAGGTCAACTAGTCCGATCGCCTGCTCAGATGCAGGATGAGTAGAACTACAACATCTCCAACAGATGAGAGCCTGGACTCCTTTTGAAAACCTCCAGTGACAAAGAGCCTACAGCTACCGTAGACAAGTTGTTCCATTGCTGCACACCTCTTACTGTTAGGCATTCTTTCGGGATATGTAACTGAAATCTATCTTTCTATAATTTGAGGCCATTATTTTTAGTTCTGCCCTCTGTAGCAATGCAGAACAGTTCTTCACCATGATCTCCATGGCAGCCCTTTTAAATATTTGAAGACTATTGTTAAGTTTCCCTCTAATGTTCTGCTCACTAGGCTAAACATATCCAGATACTTCAACCTTTCTTCATAAAACTTTCTTTCCAGCCCCTTTGTCATCTTTGTTACCTTCCTCAGAGCCTGCTCCAATTTGTTCATGTCCTCCTTGAAATGAGATGCTTAGAACTGAATGCAGTACTTCAGGTGAGGTCTGGACAGTGCTGAATAGAGGGGAATTATTTTGTCTGCCGATTTAGAGAAAATGCTGCTGTTGTTGTTGCCTCAAATTGCATAAGCCTTTTTGCAGCCATATTACCTGCTGACTTAAGTTCAGTTTGCAATCAACTGCAATCCCTAGATTTGTTTTACATGTGCTGCTGCCAAGCCAGGTATCCCCCATCTTGTACTTGTGCATTTGTTTTTTCTTCCTTAAAATGCAGAAATTTACTTTTATCGTGGCTGACTTTCATTTTATTAATTTCAGGCCAGATTTCCAAACTATCAGGATTTAAATAAATAAATAAATAAATAATAATCTAGGTCTATTTTCCAAGAGGTTAGCTACCCCTCCAAGTTTTCTCTCATCTGCAAATTTGATTAATATCCCTCCCCTCCTTCATCCATCTCATTAATTACAGATGTGGAATAGTACCGAACCCAGAGGAGAGCCCTACAGGACCTCGTTCNGGGTAAGGGGTGGTAGGGCTCCTTTTGCTGGTAAGAGTGGCATGGGTATGTCCTGGGTAGGGTATTTTTTGGTTGGATTAAGGGGGCGGGGGGAGGTGTGGGGAAGCCCACTGGCCAGTGAGAGTGGCAGGGGGATTCCTTGGGATGGATTTTTCCCTGTGGGGTGGGGGGAGGGGGAGGGGGTTGTTGGGGCCTTTGTTGTGGGGGGAGGTGAGGTTGTCATCACCCCCCCTTGTCGGCCTGGTGGGGGGCTAGGCTGGGCCGGGCCTGCTGGAGGGGCTGGCGGTGGCTATTAAGGTTGTCACGGGACGTGGGAGATATGGCCCTGGAGGGGGAGGATGTTATTGCGTGCGGCGGGAACAGTGTTTGATGCTGGTTACCCCCACCTGGACTCAGATAACAGGATGGTCAAGATCTCCAGTGACCTGGATCTGTTGCTGGTGCTGCTCAGTGCGAGATTGGTTGCCAACAAATCTTCCATCCTTCATGATTCCATTTTGGACTGGGCAGTCAATCTCGTTTGTGTGACTGAGACCTGGCTGGGTGAATTTTCAGGGCCCGTGTTGGCTGACCTTGTTCCGGCCGGGTACTCGGTCCAACACCAGCTCAGACTTGGGGGTGGGGTGGTGTAGCCATTATTTTAAAGAAGAAGTTGGTGGTGCAGAGGTATTCAGTGCAAATGGAACCCCTTAGATTGCCTCAATCTCGTTGTCGATTTGGCCAAAAACAGACAAGAGGGTCCGGCTAGGGACAGTCTGGGAGTGTTGCTGGTGTACTGTGTATCCCACTGCCCAGCATCATGCCTGTCTGCTCTAGCAGCTCGAGTGTTTGACGTTGTCTTGAGGTCACCCAGGCTTATTATCCTGGGGGATCACAATATCCACACTGAAGTTGGATTGCATGGAGTGGAGCAGGAATTAATGGCCGTTATGGCAGCCATGGGAGTGTCCCGGGTGGTGGTGGGCCTGATGCACGAGGGGGGGCATACTCTGGACTTGATATTTTGTACTGATCGTGAGGCAGATAGGGGGTGTGGAGTGCACACCCTTGCCATGGTCGAACCATTGCCTCCTGCGTACCTCCGTCTTGGTACNGACATGATAGAGGCTTATAAAATCGTGAGTGGTGTGGAACTAATAAACAAGGAACAGTTATTTACTGTCTCAGCTTGTACTAGAACTAGGGGACACTCCATGAAACTCATGGGTGGCAAGTTTAAAACAAACAAAAGAAAATATTTTTTTTCACTTAGCGTATAATTGGGTTGTGGAATCTACTGCCAGAGGCTGTGGCAAGGGCTAGTGCTATAGCTGAGTTTAAAAGAGGTTTGGACAAGTTTCTGGAAGATAGGTCCATTAGCAGCTATTAGCCAGATAGGATCAGGGAAGATAACGGGAGCTGGGGGAAAACAACAGGGAATGGATTCCCCATTGTGACCTGTTGGGTGCTTCTCCCAAGTTACCGTGATTGACCACTGACGGAGACAGGATGCTGGACTAGATGGACCATTGGTCTGACCCAGTATGGCACTTACGTTCTTATGATGACACCTTACCTCTGACCTCTGAATGATCTTGTCCTGCGGCCTCACATAAACATCGAATAAGAGGAGAGACAGAATACAACCCTGTGGGAAACAACAGGGGAGGACCTGTGGGGATGATGAGCAATCACCCGTCACCACCGAACGTCATGCAGGATCAGAGTCCAAGAATCACAGTTTCCACTGGGTGTCAGCTCTCAAAGTCTCCTTATTCACCACTCTCAGTGGTTTCCCAATGTCTGTATTACAGTCAGGCGTCCCTCAGCTCCAGGAGCCCCTGGCTGCTGGCACTCTCTGCTCTCAAAGTGAGATGGTAGGAGATATTTTCCAGAATTAATATGTCATTCACAATATATGAAAATGTTTGAGAGCCTTTATGGTGCTTTGGACTGTGCCTAGATTGTGGGCTCAACACTAGAAGCAGGTTTTGGTGGAAATTCTCCAGCAAGATCTTGTTTCCAGTTGCTAATTCAAACATATTGGAATTTGCCATTGTCACGGCCTTACCTTTCATGTAAAAGTAACAGCCATGAAGCAGGACATTAGCAAGTAGCAAGCAGAAACTTGACAAGACACAATGGGTGATTTCAGACATTACACGGTCCCAATTCACCACAGTGGATTCCTGGCAGGGGTGAGCAGATCAACCACCCCCCGTGGTCAAGGAAAGCCCCGAACAGACATGACGGGACTGGGACCAAGGCAGGGAATCGGACCACTGGACCCCGGCCCGGGGCAGCGCAACAGACGTTACGCTGATCCCGTGCCGTGCCATGGTCAAAGCACCCGGAAGGCGCCGGGGTGGCTCGTCCCAGCTGCTTTCATGTGCCCTTTAAATCTCCCTCCCTGGTCTGTGGTGTTGCTGCTTGCCTGGCAGCGACGCTGCGTGCTTTGTCCCCGGCTGGGAATAATTGTCTTTGGTTCCGGCCGGTGGTTGCCGTTCAGACATTACTTTTTTTTGTTTCCCATTGGGAATCTCTTTGACCACGCTTTCGGAAATTGTCTGGGCCGGAGCTCCGGAAGCGTGGTTGATTTTGACCCCATGTGGGTATTGACTGTGGTGAACTTCTGGCGGCCGCCGAACAGACATGCAGGGTGCTTTGGCCCTGCTGCAGAATTGACTGTAGTTCACTGTGGTTGAGCGTGATCTCGTAATGTCTGAAATCACCCAATAATATAACCCATGTATTGGTTTCTAAACATGTCTACCTAGCGTGGTTGGTGCTTATTGATTTCTGCTACTATAGCATGTGTACAGTTCAGTTTTTTATTTTCTATTTCCAGAGAGAGTTTGTTTGCCTAAGAGAACATTTAAAATGCCAGACTCTGAGTTTGATGTTATGGAAGCTCAATCTTGTCCTGTTTATTTGAATCAGCTTCAATCGCTATCATCCACTGATGTGAGGAAGGTGCTTGGGGTGGTGAGGACAACCAGTTGTGAACTAGATCCTTTCCCGCCCAAACCAGCCAGGAGACACTGGGGCCATTGCTGGCTGGGGTTATCAACGTCTTCCTTTAGGAGGGTAGGATGTTAGATGTTTGTAAAACTGTGGTTGTCCGGCCCCTACGTAAGAAGCCATCTTTGGATGCTGCCTCCTCAGACAGCTATCAACTTGTCTCTGTCTGTTTTTAGGGAAAGTTATTGAACAGGTAGCTCCCCGACAGCTTCAGGCTCATTTTGATATCAGATTACTGGACCCAATTCGGTCAGGCTTTCACTCTGGGTATGGCATGGAGACTGCGCTTGTGTCCTTGGTCAATGACCTGTGCCTGGAGATTGACAAGGGGAATTCTATCCTGTTAATCCTGTTATATCTTTGATACAGTTGCTCATGAGATGTTGTTGAGATGACTGTTGGAAATGGTGGGGGTGCACGGGACTGCTCTTGAGTGGTTCTGCTTTGTGTTGGAGAGATCTCAGAGAGTGGTGAGGGATGACTGCTTGTCATGTTCTCGGAACCTCTCCTGTGCAGTCTCGCAGGGTTCCATTCCATCTCCCCTTGTGTTCAGCGTGTATATGAGGCTGCTGGGTGAAGTCATTTGGAGGTTTGGGGTCAAGTGCCATCAGTATGCTGATGACACCCAGCTCTGCCTTTCATTTTCGTCTGACACAGGCCCTGCAGTCTCGGTACTTACTTACCTGTTGTCTGGCTGCTGTTGGGGACTGGTTGAAGGTGAGTCAATTGAAGCTGAATTCAGACAAGTCTGAGGTGATGATGGTTGGCTGGTTTTGTGACCTGAAGGAGTTTGGGATTCCTCTTATTGATGGAGTCTGGCCCCCTCTCGTCAATCAGGTTCACAGCCTTGGAGTGCTTCTGGACTCCTTGCCACGTCTGAATTGTCAGGTTGTGGTAATTGTCAGAAGTGCTTTTCTCCAAATTCTTTTGGTGAGGAGGTTGCAGCCTCTTCTTCCTGAATTGGATCTTGCCACTGTCATCCATGCTTTCATCACCTCAAGGCTAGATTACTGCAACACGTTCTACGTGGGGCTGCCCTTGATGACTGTTCAGAAGCTGCAGCTGGTGCAGAACGTGGCAGCTTGTCTCCTTTCAGGGGTGGGGCACCGAGAGTACATTATACATGTGCTTTACAGTCTGCACTGCCTCCCTTTAGCGTTCCCTTTAGTGCCCTCTGCCCCAGTGCCCATCTCCCGCCGATCCCATCGCCCCCCTTGCCCTAATCTTATCCCCATTCCCTATCTCCCCCCTGATCAGCTCCCATTCTCCTGTTCCCTCTGAAACTGTCGCTCCTCTGCTAATAAAGCTCTCTCTCTCTACGGGATGGTGGATCCCCTCTATGAGGGGGGCCGACACTTCCCTCACCCTACCCATCATCATGACTTCCATCTTATCAGGGCTAAGCTTCAGTCTGCTCTGCCGTAACCAATCCGCCACAGCCTCCAGACATTGGGACAGAATTGAGAACCGGCTTTTTGGAGGTCCCCCGTGTAAAACGGGGGGCTGCTATGGAGAGGGCGTTCTCGGTGGCCGGGCCGCGACTTTAGAACTCCCTCCCGGAGGAAGCCCGCCTGGCCCCAGGTCTGATGGCTTTCCGCTGAGCCTGCAAGACCTGGCTGGTCGCCCAGGCCTTCGGAGGGGGAGGAGGGGAGTAGTTGGGGATAAATCTGGTTTTTTTTAATTTCCAATCTGACTTCCATCCCCTTCACTCCACTGAAACTGCTTTGGCTAAGATCACCAACGATCTTCTTGTGGCTAAATCCAACTCTATT
>QEPC01003849.1:2239705-2252467 GCA_003113815.1 Sphenodon punctatus | reverse complement strand
AACTCCCTTCCGGAGGAAGCCCGCCTGGCCCCAAGCCTGTTGACATTCTGGCGGCACTGTAAGCCCTGGCTGTTCGCCCAGGCCTTTTGGGAGGGTGGGTTAGGGTTGTGGTTTTTTCCCCCTACCTTGTTTTATGGTTTTAATGTTGAAAGTGTTCTTGGGGCCCTGTTTTAAAGAGTATTTAATTTTGATTGTTTAAACTATTTTAAAATTGTCATGTTTTTATTGTTGGAAGCTGACCCGTGCTGTGTGCAGGAGGGGCGGGGTATACATGTTTTAAATAATTAAATAAATAAATAAGATGGAGATCCAGGGTGAGGAGAAGGGCCAGATGAACCTGTTGCCAGAGGAAATGGGCACGCTAAAGGCATATGGGAACCTTTCATTAGATGGGCAGCATAAAATTCTAAATAGAATGTCCAACCTTTATAAAACAGTTGGTATCAGTTAAGAAGGGTACAAAGAATGTTACTCAGCAAACCAGCCTTGGTTCGCCAGTAGTTTTGCGGATGCAGGGAGAGATGTTACAGGATACACTTATTCCTGATTTGGCTAAGATTCAGGGATCCTTGGCCAATGAAGTATGCACAGTAGACACTAGTCTAATATTGCCCATATGTAAAGAGGTTCGATAATCAGAGGAATCTCAAAAGAGCCAGGACCCTAACCTCTTGCTAGAGGACTTTTGTCCAATTTTATGTACCTTGAGGAAGGCAGTGATCTGC
Organism: Sphenodon punctatus; assembly: GCA_003113815.1. Classification (NCBI taxonomy): domain Eukaryota; kingdom Metazoa; phylum Chordata; class Lepidosauria; order Sphenodontia; family Sphenodontidae; genus Sphenodon; species Sphenodon punctatus. Next base: position 2,251,742 of record QEPC01003849.1, on the reverse strand, counting down.
AAACCGGCCCCAGAGAGACCTTTCTGTTCTCCTATGAAAGTGCAGAGTGTGTGTGTGTGTGTGTGTTCGTGTTCATATCCCTGCCGTTCAGGACAGCGAGTTTGCCATCTTCGAACAAAGCTTTAGCTGTGATTAAGAAGGGTGGTTTGTTTCATACTGCCCTCCCTATGGTTCAAGATGGGGGTCTTTTAACTCTGGAACTAAGCAAGGTTGATGCCTACGTGGTGCTGTGCCCTCTGATAATTTGGGCAGCTCTGGATTCCCCAAGGACATTGTCAAAGATGGGATTTCAAAGATGACTATGGAAATAACATCTATGGGGGGACACAATCTCTCAAATACACCAATGTTGGGTGAGGTGGTTCAAGGGGGAGTTCTGCTGTCTCTCTGGTGGACAATATGGATCCATCTTTAAATTGCTCTTCGGTCTGAAATTGTGCATTTCAGGGAGGAGACTTTTTGCTCATGGAACATAGCTGGGTGGGGTGGGGGAGGAGACTGACTATGGTTTTTTGTTTGTTTTTTTTAGTCAATTTGAGATTATCTTGCTTCAGGAAACTTAGGCTACTGGTTCTATCGAACTAAATGGTTCTGCATCCTTTTATATGCCTGCGACATCGTTAAATACTAAAGGCAGACTTACGGGGTGATTGGTGTGTTTTGTTTCTAACTTTTTAGACTTCAAAATTACCCCTTTGCAAGGGTGTTCACCTATTGCTCTATGTCTTTTATTGTCCCAGCATTATCTCAGGCATATACTAATTACAGTATCTCCTGCCTGTTTCCTCAGTGTTATAGTGCTGACTTTTGGCAGCAGTTGCAGGACTACGTTGCGGGCTTTTTGTTACAATTTCCTGAGACTCATTTGATTTTGGCTGGTAACTTTAATGCCAGAATTGGCAATGATATTGAGGTTCTGTACAAATTTTGTAAATGCAGGATGGACCAGGAGACCAACTGGTTGGCCGACAGGTGCTCTAAAGATACAGGTATAAATGCATTTGGTATGATTTTTCTAAAGGTGCTCAATCGTTTAAATCTTCAAATTCTAAACGGGATTGCTAAGAGATATATATATGGTGAACTGATATACTTACCAGATAAAGCGGGGAGTATTATTGATTATTTCATTCTTTTCCCGGGTCTGGTTCCCCATGTGGTAGAGTTTGCTGTAGGTCTGCACCAACTGAGTGACCACCAACCTTTGTCCTTGTGATTACAAGTGTGTTCAGTGGTTAGAACTACTGTTAGATATACCCCACTAGTGGACCAGGGTACAATACTTGATAAATATACCCACCCAAAATGGAGTATGGCTATGAATATACAAACTGCAGAATTTTTTGCACTCCCTTATATTTCTTCCCTATGGGAATCATGTACTGTTGGTACGAACGATGAAGATCTGATTATGGTTTTTGAGAGTATATTGCTTAGACTTAAACAGAACCTGGAGGTTAATAGGGTCAGTACGTACATGTATGATCCTGGCTGGTTTGACAGAGAGTGTTCTTGTATGAAAACAGAAATAACCAGAATTTATTTAGCATATAGGCGTTCTAACCTCACGAAGGTCCCAAAGGAATTCTATGAGTTAAAAAGAGCCTATAGGAAACTTATTCATAATAAAAAGGTTTCTTATGCTAAAACCTTCTGGAAGGAACTCACTGTCAAAGCTGAAGGAAAGATAGTGCTGGTTTTTGGTGGATGGTGAATGTTGTAATGGGAATGTGTAAGAATCTGGCACATTATAATCTTCCCAAAACATAATGGGGATCATATTTTGACCTTATTTTTAATCAGATGACAACAGATTTGGGGGATTTTGTTCCCTTGGTAGAACTTCCAATATGGCCTCAAACTACACATAATGAAATAAGGGATTTTATAGAGCATTGTAATCCAGGTAAGGCACCTGGAGAAGATCTGATTACCCCAGTACTTCTGAGGGAGCATATACTATGGTGAGTTCCACTTCTGGCTTCCCTGTTCTCCTATATTGACATGACAGGGAAAATGCCACAAGGCTGGAAAGTAGTACCCATCTATAAAAAAGGGGATAGGGCACAACCAAGCAACTACAGACCTATTAGACTGTTGAATATTATTGGGAAATTATATGCTAAGCATCTTTCGATTAAACTAGAAAAATGGTTGAATTAGGAGAATATACTTTTTGATGAACAAGCAGGGTTCAGGAAGGGTCACTCTACCCTGGACCACTGCTTTAGTCTCTCACATCTAATAAATAAATATACTCAATCTAACAATAAAATGTATGTTTTATTGCTAGATTTAAAATCTGCATTTGATTTGATACCTAGGTCAAAGTTATGGATTAAATTGGGAGAAACTAACATTGATAGGCATCTCTTGTTCCTTATGAGATCACTTTATAGTGACAGAACTCTTCGAGTTAAGCTAGATCAGCAGGGCCACCAGAAAGACCCAATTAGATTCTCTTCCGCAGTTAGACAGGGCTGTATTCTGGCCCCGACATTATTTGATTTTTATATAAATGATATTATTACTGCTGTATCATGAATAGAAAATCATCCTCCCAAGTTGGGTCATAGACATTTATCATGTCTATTATATGCAGATGCTGCTGCATTAATGTCAGGGACTTTGGTCGGAATGAGACGCACTGTAGAACGGTGTTCTGCCCATTACCAGTCTGAAGGGCTAGTTATTAACTACAACAAAACTAAAATGGTGATTTTCTCCAAACGGCAAAATAACCATACCTGGGTTATTGATGGGAAAAAGATAGATCAGGTTTCTTCTTTCTGCTATCTAGGGGTAGTTTTTCAGTCAAGAGGATAATGGGCGGTGCAAGTAAATTCAGTAATTGAACAAGCCAGCAAGGGTGCTTTTGCAATTAATCGTTGCTTTTATGCTCAAAATGCTCAACTGGTCATTCAAGCAATTACAGTTTTTACTGCCAAAATAGGGGGGTCAGTTGCTTTATGGGGCACATCTTTGGGGCTTAGATAAAACCTTGGATATTGAAAAAGTTCAGTCTAGTTTTTGAGAAGACTGTTGAGGCTGCTGCCAGTTATTTTGAATGCGGTATTAAGAAGGGAGACAGGCAGAATCTCATTGACATATTTGGTATGGCGTGCAGCTTTGAATTATTGGCTCAGTCTATCCTTTTTAAATCCAGAAGGCCTTTTGCCACTGATCCTTTCTGATAGTTTTGCCAGTGGATAGATAAATAAAATACAGAATAAGATCCAACAAATGGGGTTTTCTATCTCTTATTTGGTAATGCAGGGATATGCAAAGCCTGGAGTGGAGCTCTTCCAACTAGGGCTGATGCGGCAGCAGCTGTTACCGTGCCGNGAGAGACCACAAATGGCAAATAGCTATCGCGTCTCGGACCGAGTAGGTAAAATCTCCAAAATAATGGAGTAGAAGGGTGATGGGGGTGGGAGTCTCGGTGGACAAGGGGGAGCGGGATTCAAAGTAATAGGAGGGAGAGAGGGAGCAAGATGTGTGTGGTGGTGAGGCTTAATTGCCACTGACAACGGGAACTGGAGTAAAAAAAAAAGGTTGAAAACCAGTGCCCTAGAGTGCTATTTTGTGTGGAGACATTTGATCTGTATTATACAGTAGTGTCCACCTTTACCTGTCCTTGAATTTCTTCCTTTGGGCTCTGTATTGGTTCCCTTTGTTCCCTGGTGCCTTAATTCATGAGGCCTGGTTGATTTAACTAGTTCATATAAGTAAATTCACCCAGGTTCTGGTTTCATGCTCATGATACTGGGCCATTTCATGTCAATGGGAGCAATCCCAAGCAGGATTCGGGTGGGATCCGCACAGGTCCCGCATGGGATTCGCGTGGCACAATGCAATCCCTGTGGAGATGCGTGCGGTTTGCATGCATGTGCGCGCACGCAGGGCATGGGATCGCCCCCAGTGTCGTTTTAATGATGGCAGAAGGCTTTTATTGTTCACTTAATTTTAACAGTGTTCTTGCTAGTCTTTCTGAGGAGCTAGGCTAACTCTCCCCTTAACTCTTAAATTGATTTAAGATTGCAGGGATGCAATCTTGTGCATTGGCACAAACCCAAATCATTTGCTAAAGCTGAAGTTAAGTTTTTTAATGTTCTGCGTGAAAGGAAAGGGGGGGAAATAGTTTCGATAGTAAGGGGACCCAAACCGTTTAACCGTCTGATTCGAGCTATTTTAATCATCCTCCTGTTACAACTTGGCATTTATCATATTGCTCCTGCAGTTAAGGTGTAAGCCACTTGATAATGGACCCTAACCTCCGCTATCCTATTACATACAACTTGGGCTGAAATGAAACTTCAGGGAAAATTCTGTTTGACACATCCGTTCTTTCTGATCCAGTCTTGTGAAATGCAGACCAGACTGCAATCTGGTTCATGTTTTGCCAGAGACCCAGATTGGCAGCTCCCCATACTGTACATATGCAAAATGGTAGTATCCTGTACTGCATATGTGCAAAATGATGACAGTGTATAGTGCTGCCATTTCGCACATGCATAAGGTTTGTGCCCTGCTTTTCAGAACTTGACACTGGGTTCTGCTGCAGTTTAAAATCCATGGTGGAACTCCCGTGCAATGTCCCAGAAAAGCAGAAAATCTTTGCAAAGGGGAAATGGCTACTACTACATTCAGCCCTAAACGGTCTGGGCCCCACCTACCTGCAGGACCGCCTCACCCTCTGGGACCTGGATCGGCCCCTGCAGTCGACCGGGGGCGCCCTCATCGAGGTCCCCCAGATTTCTCGGGTGTCGAACTTGAGGAGAGTGCTCTCTGTGATAGTGCCGCGACTGTGGAACTCCCTCCCATTGGAGTTCTGCTTGATCACCGACCTCCCCTCTTTCCGTAGACAATGTAAGACCTGGCTGTTCCACCGTGCCTTTCCCAAGGGAGGTGGGGTGGGTGGTTGGGTTAGGGAGGCGTAGGGGTTTGAATTGTTTTTTATTCAATTTTAATTGTATTTGTTGTTTGTTTTAATCTGTTTTTAACATATTGTTAGCCGTCCCGAGATGCTTTCAGCAGGAGGGGGCAGCATACAAATTTTATTATAAATAAATAAATAAATAAATAAATAAAAATACTATGTTTTGCATACCTTTTATGTAAAGTTTTTTTCTTGCCCACCCACATGAGCACAAGGTGTAGTGCAATAATTGCTCAATGTGAGCGCACTCATAAGCTTTTGTGTACCGCTATCTGAAGGTGTCCACTATCGGACACAGGATGTTTGGCTCAATGGGCCATTGGTCTGACTTGGCATGCCACTTCTTATGCTCTTAAATTCACCTTTGAGTATTAAGCTACTTTTACAGTAAATGAAATATTAGCTGTGTACTGGCCATGTGAATATCCATTTGGAATTGATGTTTCTGAGCTGGGGCTAATGTGAGAGCATTGTATATACTTCTAAACCCCTCTTTTTTCTCCTCCCTTGAAGGTGACAACCCTTGTAAATACAAGTAACAAGGGGCCATCTGGTAAAAAGAAAGGTCGCTCTAAGAAGGCTCATGTTTTGGCTGCTTCAGTAGAACAAGCTACTCAGAACTTTCTGGAAAAAGGAGAACAGATTGCGAAAGAGAGCCAAGATCTCAAGGAGGAGCTAGTTGCTGCTGTTGAGGATGTACGCAAGCAAGGTGAGTAGAATGGAGTTGCACATGTGTAATAATAAATAAAGATTTCAATTTCACATCCCATTCTCCGGTTGTATGCAAATCGACATGCCTTTATGAACGATTCCTTTGTTAAAAGTATTTGATCACAACTATTTAAATCCTGATAACATTATTAAGATGATGATGTATTGTATTTTCAGTGGTTGGACAAATATTAACTTTTCCTATGTGTATTATGATCTTTCTATTGCAAACAATTTCCCCTGCCACCTTGTCTTCTTTCCTGGGCTCCAGTGTCTTGACAAACAGGAAGCTCAAAGATTAGTCACAGTACTAGATGCTTTGTACTAATGCAAAGCCAGCAGGCTCACTGAGACTTCAGCTTGTTATATATTTCAGTGAAGTGAATGAGCTTTCTGTAATGGTAATTATATTGAAAATTGTTTGATGTATCTCAGCTAAGTGCTACAAAAATGCTTGTTCATAAGATAAAATACTGTTTACCCCAAGTAAGCTTTTTAAATCAATCATGGCAGCTATGCTAAGTTTGTAAGAGTCTGAAAGAGTCTAAAAAGTAGAGATGCACATGACAATCATTTATATTGTACAACGGATGAGATAATTATGAGCCAAGTAGCGTAATGATGTAGAATTACTTTTCCTTTTATGAACAATGCAGATCGTTCTAGTTTTAGGCAGAAAAGTAATAGTAACTGTCAGACAGTTGGCGTAGGTTAGGATGAAAATTTCAGAATATATAACAACATATAAGCAACTCATCAAATGAGAATAATTCATTCTGGCATGTGAAATTGATACTTTTCATGAAAACAATAGCAACAGTTTTGTAATTTTTACTTGATATAATATTAGCATTTTTACTACCGGAAACCTGTGAGTTCTTGGAAATTCAGAAAGAATACTTGTCAAATAAGTCTTACTGTTTTAATAGCATGTATGGCAAGTTCTTGGAATTTGATGATTAGGGAGGCAAAATCCCCTAAAAGGTTAGTAGCAAATTTCCATAACCAACTTCTCATATTGGTGGACTTTGATGAGCTCTGAAATTGATAACTGTACGAATATCTGTAATTGACGTATTTGCAATAACCAGACTGATCTGGTATTAATCAGTAACTGATTGGTAACCGGTGGTTTAACTGATTTACTACATTACTGATTTTTGCCATTTACCATGTTGTTGCTTTGCTGTTATCCCATTCATTCCAGGATTTCTCCTCCCCTACCTTTCAATCTCCTACAACTCACAAAGACAAAACAGAGGAGAGTCCTTTTATATAGTAGAAGGAAGAACGGACCTGGGTCCAGTAAACAAACTACACAATTTTATATAGGATGTTTATACATATGGTATGTCAAATACTAAAAAATATCTAAAAACTTGACTGCACCCTTGTACAAGAAATAGTTATACCAAGTATGCAATGACCATATAATCATCATATACCAGAATAAACCATGCACATGTATGAATTCCAAAACAGAAGTATTGGACATATATAATATCAAAAGATGCACATTGCATTGTGATCAAACATGAACAGAATATAAAATCCACAGTCCAATAAAATCCACAGTCCAAACGTGTTTCGGGGCAAGTTCCCTTCCTCATTGGACAGACGTGCAGAAAATACAACGATATCAAGAAGCAATCAGGTCTGCATGAGGATGATCGTGACTCTTTTTGTGCGCCGCCTCTTTCAAATACCGGGGTTTATCCAAATATAGATTCACCAGATTTTGCACAAGAATCAGCCCGCATTCCAAACTGATAAAAGAAACTTTGCTGCTCCCTCTGCCGCAGGCAGTTTTGCGTAACATTAAGACAAGGAGTAGAAGGCGAGCGGCACGCCATGTGAGCGAGGTCTTGAGTGGATTATCCCAGTAGAATTAGAAACATACAGCCAGCGGATATGTTGCCAAACCCAAAATTACGTAGGGCATATACTCTCTCTTACGGCTGCAACTTGTTGAGTCTGCAGTGGTTGAGGGCAGATGCAAACGAATCCCATTATACCAAAGATTATGTAACTGCCATAAGAATGCAGTGGAGACCACCCAACATTTTCTTTTGGAATGCCCTTGGTTCACTTCTTTAAGGATGGTATGGTAAGGTTAGCTCCATATCTGCCTTCAGGGAAAACTTTCAATTCTGAAGGTTGTTATACCTATTTTCTTAAACTTTCAGAAAAGGAGGCTATTTCAGCATTGGCTACCTATGTGATATTAGCCTCTAAGAAAAGAGCTATATTAAAGGCAAATTGATTGGGACATAAAAAACGAGCTCTCATTTTTGGTGGTATTGAATTATTATTATTATAATAATTATTATTATTAATCAATTCATCTGTCAATGATTACTCTTCAAATAATATCTTGCTATTATTGGCTGTATGGGATGGAAGGCATATAACCATCAATTAGATAAACCAGGGTTAAGATTGGAGGAGTATGACCTACTAGCAATGATGGAGTTAGGCTCTTTCAGGGGACAAACTTTACCGAGGTACCCCCCCGCAAAAGAGTAAGGCAGTTGTGATTAGGTGCTCTCAGTTATATTCTAAAGAGCTGGGTAAAAGTGGGAAACTATGAGTAGCTATATAAAGCATTTACCCCGTAATGTATTGGGCTGTTGATAAGGATCTAACCTAGATTAGGGGAGATTCAAGGAATATATAGGAGATATATAATATACCTCCAATTATGATAAATGTTGCTGCATATTTGTGTATTTATTTTACTTTGTATGTTTTATGTTTATGTTATGTTTGTATGGGCTATGGCGAGAGCCAATGCCGCAAATAAATTACCTTACCTTACAGCCAGCGGCAGAGGGAGCAGCAAAGTTTTTTTCATCAATTTGGAGTGCGGGCTGATTCTTGTGCAAAATCTGGTGAATCTATATTTGGATAAACCGCGGTATTTGAAAGAGGCGGCGCACAAAAAGAGTCACGATCATCCTCACGCAGACCTGATTGCTTCTTGATATTGTTGTATTTTCTGCATGACTTGTCCCCGAAACGCGTTTGGACTGTGGATTTTATTGGACTGTGGATTTTAAATTCTGTTCATGTTTGATCACAATGCAACGTGCATCTTTTGATATTATGTATGTCCAATAATTCTGTTTTGGAATTCATACAATTGCATGGTTTATTATGATATATAATGATTATATGATCATTGCATACTTGGTATAACTATTTCTTGTACAAGGGTGCAGTTGAGTTTTTAGATATTTTTTAGTATTTGACATACCATATGTATAAATATCCTATATAAAATTGTGTAGTTTGTTTATCGGACCCTTGTCCTTTCTTCTTTCTAGTGTTGTTTCACTAGCCAAGGTTTTTTCCTTGGTAGAGAGAGGGCTTCTGTCATTATCTCTTGTTTTTGTGTGTTCTTTTATATAGTCAAATGAGTAGGCAGGGTGGGTGGGAAAGAAAGGTGTCTGCCTGTACAAAAAAACGATTGCCGGAAACAGAGTAAACAAGCAACAGACACAAGCCTGGCAGTAAACCAAAAATGTGATAAATTGGTAAATTGGCTAACCAATGACAGTATTATCAGGATTGTTCAGTAATTCGGAAAGTCAGCCAAGAATGGTATCCATAATATCTGTTAATAACTGCAGTTACTGAATCAAGCATTTTGTTTCAGCTCTAACCTTAATTAGTGTTAGCCCCTTTAATGGGAGTGTCGTTAAGTGTTATGTTGTTTTCAACCACTGAAAATCCTATTATCCAAAGATACTACCTGCTGAGACTCTCCGTCCTGCACCACTGTATAAGTGTGTCTTAAATGAGACTGGAATTTAAAAAAAAACGATAAGCAAGTTGACCACCTAAGTCGCCTTGAAAGTCCCATCCTGGATGTAATGTAGTAATTCATGTTCTCTCCTTGGATAATCCTAGCCTCTGTTGTTGTTTAAAAAATAAATTAAAAATTGTACACCTGAGGGCAGTAGTAGTAAGTAGAGTATAAACTAGATCCTTCCTGGCCACTGTTCACCGCCCTCTGCTGAGTAGAAATGTGCTTCTCAGTGTGCTTTTACTATGGCCAGAGAAATTGCCAGTTTACTTTGTTCCTGCATGTAGCTTCGGATCTTTCAAACATCATCTCTACATTGATTTGTTTTTTACCTTGGTGTACTAGCACCAACGTTTTTGTACACTCTTCAGTACTTTTGCTCTTTTTCACTGTGTTCATGTAGCGAGCTCTGTGTGAGGAGGGCCGTGTGGGAGAACTACCTTGGGCAGCTGGGACTTTGCCGACGCCGCTGCCTGCATACTATAACTCCCAGGATCTGTTGCTGATACAGGGAGTTTGTTTTCTCCTGAGATTTTATTGTATATTTTGTGTTTTTGTGTGGGGAGCTTTGCATGGCCAGCGGACCAGCTGATTCATTGCGGAGTCCTACCTACCTGCTTCCGGCTTCAGGGCTTGATAGGCGCATGCCATAGTGCGTCGTGCCTAAGGTTGCAACCTTAGGTAACGACCCTGTGATGGTTGGACTATCCCCCTTTTTTGAGAGGTTTTTTTTTTTTTTATAGTCTGCTCGGTTAAGAGCAAGATCTATGTTATTCAGGAGCCAAGCTTTGCCTCAGCCAGCTCTGTAAAGAGCTAGGCATATATGCTTCAGGAGCCAAGCTTTGCCTCAGCTCTGTAAAGAGCAAGGCACACATTTTTTAGGCATTTAGCCTTTTTTGCTTGTTTTTTTTTTTGGTTTCTGCTGGAGGCTTGATAAATAGTCCCAGAACGCCTCCTAAGTCTAACAGATCATTTACTACAGCTTCTTTAGTGTCGCACCCCTTCCAAACAAAGGCGGATTGACGGCTTTTTGGCCCCTGATGTAAATAACTGAAAGACCACAAAGGGGAATTTTGTCGTCCCATTATGTAATTAATTTGGTCCTCTGACAGAGATAGGTGACTCTACTGGTTTAGTTGATTCTCCTTGCCCATCTGGAAGGGGCAGAGATGTCTCTGCTTCTGGTTTGGTGGAAGGTAAGCGGAAGGAGAACTTGGATTTTGCGATGGAACCTTCTTTTGCCAGCCCTTTTGGAGATGACTTAAACATACCATCTGTACCAAGAGGGAAGGTTATGCAGATCCTGATGACTTTGCTCCAGCTGCTCAATTGGCTGATCATGTTCTTATTACAAGTGTCACAGTGAAATTTTTGTTTAATCAACTAAACTTACTGAATTTGATAATAGACCATTTGATTTCAACTGTAGCCTCTGGTAGCTTTGATCAACATCCTTTGAGAACAACCTCCTGCAAGCTCTACAATAATCAGGCAACAATGAATGACTGTAGACAAACCAGGTATGGAAATGATCAGCTACAGGAAGATTACTTTTTCTCTAATTTTTGTGACACCCCTCTGGTAGATGATTTAGCCCATTATAGGATTGTGAGTGACACTGTGGCTTTTACAATAATGCCTCTTCCCAATGGGAGGTTACCATTTTGGTTTACCACCTGTGAAGTGGCTGAACATTTGAGACTCCTTCTGAGGATACCAATCACAAGTCAAACTATTAAGAGAATTAACCGCATAATTCATTGAGAGGAAGGTGGTGCCTTGTGGTACATTTTGCCTCCTCCCAGTTTCGATCTGTGATTATGAACCATGTTGAGTTGCTAAATAGTAGGGCTATTTTTCCCCACAGGGTATTCTCTAGAGAGCTGCATCAGGCTGGACCATTCTCCCAAGCTAACCAACAAATGGTAAAAGGGAAATCTGGTTCTGATCTGAGGCCCGACCTAACATTTTGCCCTCCCAAGACTCCCTTTGTCTGCCACACAGCATGTTGTAACACCAGGCTCACAGGGCCCCCAGATCTCAGGTATGGGGAACCCGAATCTTGGGGTAATTGACTCGACTTCTCCTGCGGACCATTATCTCCTTAAGGGGCAGTCTTTTAGTGCATCCCTTCCAGAAGGGGAAAGGACCAGTTAGGATGGTCCATCCTCGGAGGCTGATGGAACCCCAGCGGTTCCAAGAGGTCCTGAGGGAGTTAACCTTGGACCTGGACGGTCACTCTGTGGATGAGCTAGTCCAGCATTGGAACAGCTTGCTGGAGGAGGCCATTGACAGGGTGGTTCTGAGACGCCCTCTGCCTCAGTCTCGTCACCGCAGGATCCCTTGGTTTACTGAGGGGCTGCGGTGTATGAAGCATGTAGGCAAGAGGCTAGAGCGACGCTGACGTCGGACTCGATCTGACTCCGACCGTCTTCTCCATAGGGCCCATTTGCGGTCCTATCTTGAGACTGTGAGGACGGCAAGGAGGGAGTTCCTTGATGTCCTCATAGCGTCTGCGAAGTCACGCCCGGTGGAGCTGTTCCAGGTGGTGCGGGGGCTGGTTAGTCCGGCCTCCTCTG
>QEPC01003849.1:2222932-2238057 GCA_003113815.1 Sphenodon punctatus | reverse complement strand
AACTCCCTTCCGGAGGAAGCCCGCCTGGCCCCAAGCCTGTTGACATTCTGGCGGCACTGTAAGCCCTGGCTGTTCGCCCAGGCCTTTTGGGAGGGTGGGTTAGGGTTGTGGTTTTTTCCCCCTACCTTGTTTTATGGTTTTAATGTTGAAAGTGTTCTTGGGGCCCTGTTTTAAAGAGTATTTAATTTTGATTGTTTAAACTATTTTAAAATTGTCATGTTTTTATTGTTGGAAGCTGACCCGTGCTGTGTGCAGGAGGGGCGGGGTATACATGTTTTAAATAATTAAATAAATAAATAAGATGGAGATCCAGGGTGAGGAGAAGGGCCAGATGAACCTGTTGCCAGAGGAAATGGGCACGCTAAAGGCATATGGGAACCTTTCATTAGATGGGCAGCATAAAATTCTAAATAGAATGTCCAACCTTTATAAAACAGTTGGTATCAGTTAAGAAGGGTACAAAGAATGTTACTCAGCAAACCAGCCTTGGTTCGCCAGTAGTTTTGCGGATGCAGGGAGAGATGTTACAGGATACACTTATTCCTGATTTGGCTAAGATTCAGGGATCCTTGGCCAATGAAGTATGCACAGTAGACACTAGTCTAATATTGCCCATATGTAAAGAGGTTCGATAATCAGAGGAATCTCAAAAGAGCCAGGACCCTAACCTCTTGCTAGAGGACTTTTGTCCAATTTTATGTACCTTGAGGAAGGCAGTGATCTGCAAACCGGCCCCAGAGAGACCTTTCTGTTCTCCTATGAAAGTGCAGAGTGTGTGTGTGTGTGTGTGTTCGTGTTCATATCCCTGCCGTTCAGGACAGCGAGTTTGCCATCTTCGAACAAAGCTTTAGCTGTGATTAAGAAGGGTGGTTTGTTTCATACTGCCCTCCCTATGGTTCAAGATGGGGGTCTTTTAACTCTGGAACTAAGCAAGGTTGATGCCTACGTGGTGCTGTGCCCTCTGATAATTTGGGCAGCTCTGGATTCCCCAAGGACATTGTCAAAGATGGGATTTCAAAGATGACTATGGAAATAACATCTATGGGGGGACACAATCTCTCAAATACACCAATGTTGGGTGAGGTGGTTCAAGGGGGAGTTCTGCTGTCTCTCTGGTGGACAATATGGATCCATCTTTAAATTGCTCTTCGGTCTGAAATTGTGCATTTCAGGGAGGAGACTTTTTGCTCATGGAACATAGCTGGGTGGGGTGGGGGAGGAGACTGACTATGGTTTTTTGTTTGTTTTTTTTAGTCAATTTGAGATTATCTTGCTTCAGGAAACTTAGGCTACTGGTTCTATCGAACTAAATGGTTCTGCATCCTTTTATATGCCTGCGACATCGTTAAATACTAAAGGCAGACTTACGGGGTGATTGGTGTGTTTTGTTTCTAACTTTTTAGACTTCAAAATTACCCCTTTGCAAGGGTGTTCACCTATTGCTCTATGTCTTTTATTGTCCCAGCATTATCTCAGGCATATACTAATTACAGTATCTCCTGCCTGTTTCCTCAGTGTTATAGTGCTGACTTTTGGCAGCAGTTGCAGGACTACGTTGCGGGCTTTTTGTTACAATTTCCTGAGACTCATTTGATTTTGGCTGGTAACTTTAATGCCAGAATTGGCAATGATATTGAGGTTCTGTACAAATTTTGTAAATGCAGGATGGACCAGGAGACCAACTGGTTGGCCGACAGGTGCTCTAAAGATACAGGTATAAATGCATTTGGTATGATTTTTCTAAAGGTGCTCAATCGTTTAAATCTTCAAATTCTAAACGGGATTGCTAAGAGATATATATATGGGGAACTGATATACTTACCAGATAAAGCGGGGAGTATTATTGATTATTTCATTCTTTTCCCGGGTCTGGTTCCCCATGTGGTAGAGTTTGCTGTAGGTCTGCACCAACTGAGTGACCACCAACCTTTGTCCTTGTGATTACAAGTGTGTTCAGTGGTTAGAACTACTGTTAGATATACCCCACTAGTGGACCAGGGTACAATACTTGATAAATATACCCACCCAAAATGGAGTATGGCTATGAATATACAAACTGCAGAATTTTTTGCACTCCCTTATATTTCTTCCCTATGGGAATCATGTACTGTTGGTACGAACGATGAAGATCTGATTATGGTTTTTGAGAGTATATTGCTTAGACTTAAACAGAACCTGGAGGTTAATAGGGTCAGTACGTACATGTATGATCCTGGCTGGTTTGACAGAGAGTGTTCTTGTATGAAAACAGAAATAACCAGAATTTATTTAGCATATAGGCGTTCTAACCTCACGAAGGTCCCAAAGGAATTCTATGAGTTAAAAAGAGCCTATAGGAAACTTATTCATAATAAAAAGGTTTCTTATGCTAAAACCTTCTGGAAGGAACTCACTGTCAAAGCTGAAGGAAAGATAGTGCTGGTTTTTGGTGGATGGTGAATGTTGTAATGGGAATGTGTAAGAATCTGGCACATTATAATCTTCCCAAAACATAATGGGGATCATATTTTGACCTTATTTTTAATCAGATGACAACAGATTTGGGGGATTTTGTTCCCTTGGTAGAACTTCCAATATGGCCTCAAACTACACATAATGAAATAAGGGATTTTATAGAGCATTGTAATCCAGGTAAGGCACCTGGAGAAGATCTGATTACCCCAGTACTTCTGAGGGAGCATATACTATGGTGAGTTCCACTTCTGGCTTCCCTGTTCTCCTATATTGACATGACAGGGAAAATGCCACAAGGCTGGAAAGTAGTACCCATCTATAAAAAAGGGGATAGGGCACAACCAAGCAACTACAGACCTATTAGACTGTTGAATATTATTGGGAAATTATATGCTAAGCATCTTTCGATTAAACTAGAAAAATGGTTGAATTAGGAGAATATACTTTTTGATGAACAAGCAGGGTTCAGGAAGGGTCACTCTACCCTGGACCACTGCTTTAGTCTCTCACATCTAATAAATAAATATACTCAATCTAACAATAAAATGTATGTTTTATTGCTAGATTTAAAATCTGCATTTGATTTGATACCTAGGTCAAAGTTATGGATTAAATTGGGAGAAACTAACATTGATAGGCATCTCTTGTTCCTTATGAGATCACTTTATAGTGACAGAACTCTTCGAGTTAAGCTAGATCAGCAGGGCCACCAGACAGACCCAATTAGATTCTCTTCCGCAGTTAGACAGGGCTGTATTCTGGCCCCGACATTATTTGATTTTTATATAAATGATATTATTACTGCTGTATCATGAATAGAAAATCATCCTCCCAAGTTGGGTCATAGACATTTATCATGTCTATTATATGCAGATGCTGCTGCATTAATGTCAGGGACTTTGGTCGGAATGAGACGCACTGTAGAACGGTGTTCTGCCCATTACCAGTCTGAAGGGCTAGTTATTAACTACAACAAAACTAAAATGGTGATTTTCTCCAAACGGCAAAATAACCATACCTGGGTTATTGATGGGAAAAAGATAGATCAGGTTTCTTCTTTCTGCTATCTAGGGGTAGTTTTTCAGTCAAGAGGATAATGGGCGGTGCAAGTAAATTCAGTAATTGAACAAGCCAGCAAGGGTGCTTTTGCAATTAATCGTTGCTTTTATGCTCAAAATGCTCAACTGGTCATTCAAGCAATTACAGTTTTTACTGCCAAAATAGGGGGGTCAGTTGCTTTATGGGGCACATCTTTGGGGCTTAGATAAAACCTTGGATATTGAAAAAGTTCAGTCTAGTTTTTGAGAAGACTGTTGAGGCTGCTGCCAGTTATTTTGAATGCGGTATTAAGAAGGGAGACAGGCAGAATCTCATTGACATATTTGGTATGGCGTGCAGCTTTGAATTATTGGCTCAGTCTATCCTTTTTAAATCCAGAAGGCCTTTTGCCACTGATCCTTTCTGATAGTTTTGCCAGTGGATAGATAAATAAAATACAGAATAAGATCCAACAAATGGGGTTTTCTATCTCTTATTTGGTAATGCAGGGATATGCAAAGCCTGGAGTGGAGCTCTTCCAACTAGGGCTGATGCGGCAGCAGCTGTTACCGTGCCGTGATTCCGTTCCACCATTTCGGAATTGCCCGTGCCACACCGTGACTTTTCTGCGGACATTCCGCTAATTCCGCCAGCATTCTGCAAATTGCGGAATTGCGGAAAAATTGCAGAAACTGTCGGGAAACCGCTGTTCCGCTATTTTGTGGTGCTGGCGGAATGGCGGAAGTAGCGAAAATGTCATGTTTCCACTATTTTGTGAAGCCTGTGGAAGTAGCGGAATGAAATTAGTGGAACTGCGGAAGTAGCGGAATGAAACTAGCGGAATGAAAGCATCTGCCACGCCGTACCACTAATTGCGGAAACGCTGTTTCTGGCGGAAATAGCTACCGCTGCGACATTCCACTACAGCCCTACTTCCAACGTCTTGTTGATATTGAGCAACAGGACAAAATGTCCAAGATTCGGGAGGCAAGATCTCTCACTGGCTATTTACCTATAATACCACTTGGGAGGTCTAATGCAATGTACTTGGTCAGTCTCCTTTCTCCTACACGAAGAGCTATGTTCCTTAGGGCAAGGTTAGCTGTTCTTCCCGCGACCCTTTTGGAGGGCCGATATAAGGGTGTACCGTTCCACTCAAGAGTATGCCCCTCTGGTTCAGGTGAGGTTGAGACGGTCGCCTGTGCCTTATTGTTTTGTAGACTATACGTTGACATTAGAGAGTGATTAATTTGTCCTCTTTTAAGATGTTTACCAGGGAAGGTCACAAGCGGTTTATTTATCTTTTTAATTGGCGGATAGCACTCCTGATATAACATTTTCTGTTGCCACATTTCTGCCAAATGCTCATAATATTAGAGCAAAATATCTTAAGCAGTGGGACCCAGACTAGGTTGATGTATATTCTGGCTTTTTCTGATTGTATGAGTTTAATTTTCTTTATGTATTTTTATTTTGTTTGTTCTTACTCTTGTATTATTCATTTGCTGTTTGTCTTATGCGTATATGCTAAAACCGATGGTTACGCATTTGGAATAAAATTTGATTTGTGTTCATGTAGCTATTTTCTCTTCGTGCTTGCTTTTGACACGCAGTTTGGGTCTCCTTCATTTAATGCCTGATTTTGGGTAACCTAGAACTTAGTGTTTAGTAACTTTTATAAAGTAGAAATCTGCAGACAAGGAATCTGTAAATAGGCGGCTTTTGGCTTTCTGCAATCTGAGGGCTAATTCAGACGTGCGTTTAAATCGCACAGCGATGGTGGCGGCATCGGGCAATTTAAAGCATCGCGCACTTCCGGGTTGGTGTGACGTTTCAGCCTAACGCAAACTGTTGATGTGTGGTTTTGAAAGCTGCTCCGAGCAGCTTTTAAAACCACACTCCAACAGTTCGCGTTAGACTGAATTGGTGCATTCACACCAACCCGGAAGTGGTGCTTTAAATCGCACGATGCCGCCGCGGCGGCTGTGCGATTTAAACGCACATCTGAATGAGCCCTTAGTCCATCTGCTGGAAGGATCACTGCAAGAGGAAACATTTTGTTGCATGGCACACTCAAGCCCAAGTGGTGGTCTCAACCATTTTAATCTGCTTCAGTTTAACTTAGAGCAACTCCATCCACATACTTCAGTAGGGGTTTTAGGCCATGCTCAACTCAGAGAGAGAGAGAGACCGACACCGACCGTTGTTTGTGGCCCATTGTGACAAGTTCATCTAGGGACTGATAATGGGTTTTTTAAAAAAAAAAATCCATTCAGAAATTCCTGTTTTTGCTCCCTGAGTCACTCAATTCCTGTGTGTTTGTTTCTTAATATGAATGATTATTTTATGACTGATCCATTTTATTCCAGATATTGTAAAGATACAGAAGCTTGTGTGTCATTTTAGAGTACGTACGTTACCAAGTGCTTTAACATCAATCTGAATAGAAAGAATTGTTATATAAGATCATCATTACTAGAAGAAAGTAAAAAGAAACAGAATTATTTTTCCTTTGAATGAGCGGTCAAGATACTCTTACCAACAGTTCCAATCTAATGACTCAGGAGTTCTTGAACTCGGTTATTTTGGGAACTAAGAAGACACAATTTTTCCAATCTTTGGAAATGTCAAAGATACTTATTAAAAATATAGTTCTGTGTTCCTTTTAAAATCCATCTACAAACTGGAATGCATTGACTGACTCATCTCTAAGATTTAATGAAAATGCCAAAGCAACTGCGTATTTCTAGTTCAGATTCAAAATCATAACACTGGTGCTCCAAAGGCTTAACACAAAATCCCCAAATCCCTCACAGTGTCTACTCACTCAAGGCAGTTCTTCTCCTAATCAGTTTCTCAGGCCTTCAATCTCACAGTCCTTCAGGATAGAGCTCCTTCTCTCCCTGAAGCCAGTAGAAAACGTCTGGGGAAGAGCCATTGCCTCTGTAAGCAATTTTTAGAGTGCTTCTTCCCATCTCCCAAGTTAGCAGCAGAGAGCTCCTTCTCCTGCTGAATCTAGAAACAGACTGAGCTCCCTTCCTCTGGCTGGCCCAGCTTTGTTCACCTGGCTATGCCCTTTCCAGCTGCTGCTTTCAGTTAGGTGTGCTCCTACAGCTTTGCTGCTGCCACTCTTATGCTGGCGCTCGCTATTTTAAAGGGGGAATAGCCGCTACAGGCTGCACTCAGCCACACCTGGTTTTGATCTTTAAAATCCTAAATGAATTGGGACGCACTTACCTGGAAGATCGCCTGGCCTACCATGTCCCATCACGGCCTTTATGGTCAACTGGGGATGCCCATCTGGAAGTATCTGTTTTTAACTTGGTTTCTATGATGCAGAGGGCATTCTCCGCCATCACACCTCATGGCTGTGGAACTCCCTTCCCCGGGAGGTTCGCTTATGTCTGGGCATTAAGTGCCTTCAGGGGGCAGTGTAAAGGAGTTCTGTTTACAAGGGTGTTTGCCAGTGGAATTGAGGGAGGGAGTTTGTTTATTTATTCAATAATTTTTATCCCACTCGCTCCAACCCTACGGCAGCTTGATATTTAAAAACAATATATAAGTTGTAGTTGAGGTGGAGAGGGGTTGGGGGATTGCGTAGGGTTGTGGGGTGTTTTATGTTTTTGTATTTTGGGTTTGTTTTATATTTGTATTTTAATATTGTAAGCCCTGAGCTGTCCTGAGCTGCTTTTGGCCAGAAGGGCAGAATAATAAGTTGTTCTTGTTATTTAAATCAAATCAAAGTTTATTTGGCGTGACTGAGGTCATTGCCTGAAATACAACCATAAAACAAAAACAATAATGAACAATGAATTAGTAAAAAAGGCTAAAAACCATAAAGATAAGATGCAGAGCATTTACAAACATGGAATAAACAAAATGCATAAAGGCCCTCTCCAAATCTATGCAGAAGCAATAACGAATCAGTGAAAGTAGATCTATCCAGAAAATGTATGAGTTACAGTTGTTAAGTGGTCAAATAATTACACTCATTATTTACTCCACCTCGAGATTAGACAACCAATTGTATAATAGTTAAAGCGTCATAGCTCATCGCTCATTGGTAGTTTATACTCCAGGAACAATTAGCGGCGATTCATTGCCAGGATAAGAAACCTGATTATGTTCGATGTCACCTCTGTCTGCTTGTCTGACAAAGCAATTTCAATCAGGAGAGAGTCAGATTTTCCTGGAAAGTTATCCAGGAGAGACATAAGGAACTTAGACCTAATATTGTCATAAAGGTGGCATCTTAAGAGAACATGGTCTGTTGTTTCAACTTCCTGAGAGTCAAACGGGCACAATCGCTGATGAAAAGGGAGCCCACTATAAACGACCTTCCAAAAATAAATCAGTGATCCGGGATATGATCCTGGATCAGACTTCAGACCTAGATGTGTATAAGAGACAGCCTCTGCCTCTGCCCCCACCTCCTCCTCGCCCCTCGCTCTCTCCTCCGCCACTGCTCTCTTCCTCCTCCTCCTCGCTCCATCCCGCCACATTAACCAGCCGCGTTTTTCCCTTTAAATCTCCCTCCGGTGAGTGTGTTGATGCTGGTTGCCTGGGTGCATTGCCCACGCCTGGGGATCATTTCCTTTGATCCCAGGCGGTGTTTCGCGTCCAGACGTTACGTTTGGTTGATCATGGGTGGGGATCTCATTGATCACGCGTCCACGGGAATTGGTGCGGGGAGCCCAGGAAGCGTGGTTGAAATTGACCCCGTGCGGGTATTGAGTGTGGTGAACATCTGGCGGTCACCAAACAGACATTCATGGCTCTTTGGCCCCGCCGCGGGGTTGAGCGTGGTTCACTGTGGTTGAGCGTTATCTCGTAACGTCTGAAAATAGCCAACCTCACCGAAAAATCGCTCAAAACATCCAACACATTGGTGGAAATGAGTGCATAATCCACTACGCTAGAACCATTATACCCAAAATAACTGAACCCACCCTCTTTATCATTAAGGCAGGAATCATTGAGAATATGAATGTTATAATTAACTGCCAAAGTGGCCAACTTAATTCCCGAGGCATCTATTTTCACATCCTTAGATTGTCTGGAGTTTAATGGGGCAGGAGGAGGAAACTCAGAGAATTCGCAATAGGGGGACAAAGCCTCATCATCCTTACCCAACCTGGCATTATAGTCCCCTAACATAATCAGCAGACTATTAGGAAATTTGCCCATTAAATCCCCCAACATTGAGTCCATTTTGGACCATATCAGGGGATGAAAATACCTTGAATTGTAAGGAGGTACATAAATATTCAAAAATAAGACTAAATGTTCGTCACTTTTAAACACTACTCCATAGCAAAAGGAGGGTTTAATATAACCTCATAAACTAACTTCTCTAAATCCGTATCAGTCAGAAAAGCCAAACCTCCACTTGGACGGCCCCTGGATCTAAAAGCAACTGCTGGGAGTGAGTAAGCTTTATACCTCCCCAGCTCAGATGGCAGTTCAAGGGGCAAAATCGGCCCAAGTTTCTTTCATCAACACCAGTTGAAACTTTGTTATACAGTTAATAAAACCGGTATCCCTAACATGGGAGGTCCATCCCACCATGTTCCAAGAGCATAATCCAAATGAGCTGAGACTGTGCAACTGAAACCCTCATAATTGATCGAGATCATGTATACAGGATGTATCAGCATTGTTATCCTTAGTTTCACCAATCCTTCTGGTGAAATCATTTCCCAAGGGGGCAACTGGCTGAGGAGAAATAGAAGCCTCGTCCTGCCGCACAGGAAAGCTGAAGGTAGACAGTCTTTCCTTAATTGGGGTTAACATTGCTTTAGAATGTTCAGGCATATCGTCATTATGCAGCAGATTTAACGGCGAAGGCAAGACCTGTGTTACCAAGCCATCCAAACAGGTTTCTCCCTTAGGCTGAAAGGCTGGAGTTTGGTCGACATCCATAGCCAGCTGTAACAGTCTAGTATTAATTGGTGCCGCAGGCCGCCTCTTGCTCAATAATTGAGATGCCATTTTGTTATGGGTATCCTGGGCAACCTCTACTTTGGGCTGCTGAGGAACAAGTGGGGGAGGTACACCTTGAGACTGGGATTTCTTACGTCATATATCACCATTAGGAACAAGAGGACACCTTAAGGTATCCTTATATACCTCCCAAACATTAATTCCCCAAGATAGAAAGAGATTGAGTCGCTCTAATATCCGAGCGGCTAGATGAGGGGAGCGGAAATGTATTTACTATCTATTCACTAATATTCCTTACAGATATTTCAGTGAGAACTCAAACAGTAAAAATAACATTTACAATTGTGACTATCTGAAGATTAGCTACAAAATAAGAAGCTTTTCTTTAAAAGATGCTCTATGGCTTCCTAGAGTATCTGACTTTGAAACTTTTCATCAGCATCATGTGAAAGTTGTGACATTGCCTGTTTTCAGATGGATGGGGGCTGCCCACCATGGAGCTGCTCCAGGGGTGCACTCCCCGCATCCGCCTGGTGGGAGAGACTATTTATTTATGAGGCTATTAGGAAATTAAGCCTGTCTTCCATTGCCAAAATCCAAATGCCCTCTGATTTAGTTTTTAATGTTTTCACACCTTTTTGAGGTTCATGTTCTTATTTTATATATTAATTTTATATAATGGATTTTCTTATTTCTGTCTGTCTGTATTTTATTGTTTATAGTGAGCCGCTCCGAGCTGCCAATGGCAGGAGGGTGTGGACTAAAAACTTGGTTAAATAAATAAATAATTTAAGTGATTCCTCCCTGGAGCTACGCATAGGGTGACCAGATGGCTTGCAAGAATGGATGGATTAATTCTTCTAGACAACTTCCATTAAGGACTCTGCATGCTAAGAACTACTGTTCCTTTTTTGCTGGAAAACAGTATGTACATTCCTCCTGCATTTTCCTTTAGCAGAGTAGCTTAAACTCTAGCATCAGTACCTTTGATTCTGTACTGTCATGCCTTCTATGGGAGTTCTCAAATATGACAGTGGCCTGCTTTGCCACTCTTTTCTTTGCTTTTGCATGGGGCTGCCGTCATGTTTGTTCGTGGCTGCTTCCCGGCCCCCCAGATGTTTGCAAGGAATAGATCCTGACCGTGGTGGTGGCTAGCTCGGGTTGTGACTCCCCGCGTCACAGCCTGCACTAGCTTCCACCAAGGCTGGGATCAGGCTGCCCGGTTGGGAATATAGCGCGCTTTAACATCTGAAAACCCACTTTAATGGACCTGGTGTAGATTCCCCGCCACCATGACTGTCTATTGGGGGTGGGGAGACAGGCTGCTGGATGCAGCGTGGGGGTGGGTGGACGCATGTGTGCTCATCTCCCCGCTCTCCCTGGCAGCTGGGCTCGCATCACGTTAGTTTGAGGGCCCGGCCAAATCCCGGCTGCAGTGGTGGCCCAACCCCCAGAGTCGGTAAGTCCGTGGCAGCACTTAGGCGCCATCACATTTGAAAGCACATTTTGAAAACACGGATGTGGTTATCGTAGGATCAGGTGGTGCAGCAGCACTGAGGCCCACAAACCTGGGGGGGCCTGTGCTCCTTGGTGTAGTCTCCCTGCTGTTGGGTGAGTGGCCAAGGGGGCCCCATTCCATCTTCTGCAGCAGGGCTCATTCTAGCTTAACTAAACCCCTGTATGAAGAGCAGTTAGGGCAAATTCACATTCTCTTTCTGCAGCACACCTTTGACATGCAGTCTGCTAAACTTAAGATTGAATTCATCTCTCACTCTTAACAATTGAAAGGTAGTTTTGCTGGCTGCTGCCACCAGAATCGCACCCACCCTATCAATCTCCTGATAAAACTCTCCATTAATACATATTGCAAAAGGCCCTCACACCCTTGTCACCATCCTGTGGTAATGCGAAAGGGCACCTTTGGTGTCATCCTTTGATGACACCACAGGGTGGTATCTAACTGACATTGCCAGGGAATTAACCTGCTAATGTTTGGGAGGCACACGGTCACGCAATGTGTACTAGTCCACAGTGAGAACGCGTCCAGAAGAACCACATAAGTAAGTAAGCTCCATTTCCTTCCTCTACCCTACCCCCACCCCCATTTCCACAACCACATCTTGCTTGATACTATTACTTTATATTTTTATTCTTTAGATTTCTGTTTCCGATTGTACACATTACATATTGTCACCAGTCAAAAACCAATGACACAACAACGCCTTTGAAATCTTTCCTGCTTATGAGTTTTTAACCTTGTGGAACAAAATTGTCAGTTGCAAAGTAGTATATGAAATCCTGCAAAGTTTTTATTAAAAACCTGTTTGTAACCTATGTAGTGTCGATGCCTCAATAATTCCTTGTCTTCTAGAAATAAATAAATAATAAATTACATTTTAAGCTAATGAATATGTGGCACTTGGATACTATATTAAAAGTATTCGGATTCACTATATCAGGCATTCTGATTGTATTTCAATTGGTACAGTCTTCTTAAAAATCACAGTTTAGGAAAATAGATATCAGAATGTTTAGAAAATGACACATACACCAATCAAATGTTTCCTCATGTACTCAGAGAAAATTGGGTACTCAGTATAATTTTCTGTGTGGGAGAATCACAGCTGAACAGTTAATTTGCAATTAGGGTAAATTACCGAAAGGCAATTCTTTAATGTAACAAGCTTTGGTTAATGCCCATTAACAGTATTTAGTTGAGGAAATAAAATTATTTTTTTCAGGGTTTACCAGTAAAATATTATTTCAATTACATGGTATGTGAAATTGTGTATTATTTCCTCTTAGCCATTTGATTTGGTTCAGTTGAAACAGAAGTACATCAACAAGGCAGTAATTCAGTAAGTTGTAAACACAATCTGTTTCTCCCATAAATTTCAATAATCTTAAGACTGGGGTGATAGACTGCTTTAGCAGGTGTACCTCTTGTTCTTCCAGGAGATATAACTTTGTAGCTTAAACAGTTTCATCTCTAAATTCTATTAAATTATCTAGTCTCGGGGATACAATGTGTTCCTTATAGAACCACTTTTTAAAAAATCACCTTTCCATATTTATACATATTTATACTTTTAAAAAAAATCAGAGATGAGAAGTGGAAGAAAGACACAAAAGAAAATGGGGTGACCAGACATTGGGTAGATGACAAATGATAGGCAGCCATTCAGAGCCAATAACCATTCTTAAGATTGATGTTAAACGTTGTTCTCTTATTTAACTATGGTTTTTATTTTATGCACACGTGCATAGATTTCTGCATATAAATCTGTGCACACTGAGATGAAAATGATCTCATTAGTTCAGGGAACATAAATATCTTTAATGATCTTATGAAGAGGTATACAGGTTGATTCATATTCGTGGGAAAGATGAGATATTTTGTTGTGATTTTCTTACAACTGCTTACAATTGAGCTGTAATTCTGGTGTTCTTTGTAGGGACTACGGAAACCTCAGATGACTCTTCTGTTCTGTTCTTAGATTTTTGACCTGCAGATTCTTAATGGGAAGCGATTCCATTCAGTCAGTTCATCCGTGAACTGGCCTGTGGCTTCAGCTTTACATGTTTTTGTTTTTCCAAATAGTGACTGAAGGGCTCCTAAAGATGTAATTGTTGAAGCTACACAAAGGCTTGTCACAGGTGGTAGCTACTACTTGAGAGCGAGAGATGGAAAAGAGACAGGAGAGATACCTTTGTGGCTGGTGGTAATCGTACGGTGAAGTGTCTTTGCTTGAATACACCCAGTCTGCAGTATTTGTGGTTGAATTTGCAGTGATTATCTAAAACGGGGATGGAGAACGTCAGGCCTTAGGGTCAAATGCAGCCCACAGCTAGTTTTTATTTGTTCTCTTATCAGTTCCTGGATCTGAGCCCTGGATCCACTTCCTACCCTCAAGTACTGAGAAAGTGAGCAGAGAGGTAAGAAAAAGTGAGCAGAGAGCTAAGCGAGAGGTAAGAGAGCAGAGATGAGGACATGCACTCAAAAACAGGAGACGGATCCATGACCTGGACCCTCCTCTTCAAGAACACACTCCTGCCCCTCACTTCTGTACAGCCCTTGGTGCTTGTACTAATTTCTAAAGTCCCCATACCTTCTCTAAGGTATTCTTAAG
This sequence comes from Sphenodon punctatus, assembly GCA_003113815.1. Lineage (NCBI taxonomy): Eukaryota > Metazoa > Chordata > Lepidosauria > Sphenodontia > Sphenodontidae > Sphenodon > Sphenodon punctatus. The sequence continues at coordinate 2,224,492 of QEPC01003849.1, read as the reverse complement.
GTACCTGCCTTGTAGTATCCAAAACTTGCTGCTTGCTGTATCCCTTGGAGTATCCGAGTATCCTTATAGTATCCAAGCATCAGCTACTTGGGTAAGGGTTACCTGTCTAGGTCTATGGGTGTTTTGAAATGAGGCGCTACCACGCATGGCCACCCAGGAGTCACTCATCCGACTGCCAATCTGAAGGTGGAGTGGGAGGAATGTGTGCTCCCGTGAGCCATGCAGTGTTCCGTGCGGGGCAAGCAAAAAGGTGTGTGGTGCCTGACGGCCAAGCATCCCCTGCCCGTATGAATGGCAGCAGTTAGCCATGCCAGCAGACCAGTCCTCTGCTCATAGGCACTGTGGGTGAGGAACAGAGCCATTGCAAGTTGCAGGAACTGGCTCTGAGTGCTGTGCTGCAGTAGCCACCAAACACCCATAACTGCTGCGCTAGCCACGCTGGGAGCCACCCTTTAGAATTGCTCCCCACGCACTGCCACTCAGTAGCCCCGGAACACCTGCTCCTGCTCAGCCTTACTCGTTTAAATACACCCTATGAATAATTTTTAGACCCCAACAATCCTAAACCTGAATCAGAAATCAGACTGTGGTATAAGGGGTGGCAGCCTAGGAGACAGTATTCGCCAAATTAAAAAAAATTCTTACTGCTTTGTAAATGGTGACTTGTAAGATTCAGGGTTTTACCCAGTAAGTTAAAATATGACTATTTCTTACTGACCATTTAAAAAAATTCTCTCTAGATTCTTGGAGTTGGGGGAAGAATCTATTACCGGTGTATTTGTGAACCCCTATGAACTTTAAGAAGAAATGACGCTCTAAGGAGAAAAATGCTTATTTAGATTATAGGGAATTTTATGTGCAGGCTTAAAGATTCCAGAAAAGCTGTGTTAGAAAAGTCTTTCCTTTCCTTTTGTCCTGAATGCTGTGGCCATTCATAACTCACCTTGGAGTGACTCCCATAGTCTTTCCCCCATTCCAGTAAAAGCAGTGACTTCTGCAATCACAAATCCCTTCCCTTGCCCATGACTTCCATAATTATATTGGTAAATAGCTGCTGTTGGTGGTTCTTTGCTTGCTGTTCTTATTATTATTATTATTATTAAACATTTATAAAGCGCCAGCAACAACCTGGCGCTGTACAGAACATATAATCAGCTGCGGTCCCTACCTGTGGCTTACAATCTAAAAGACAAGGAGGGGGAGACAAGGAGAGGGGACAGTGGGAGAGACATGGGAGAAGACAAACAAACATTCAGGCGGATGCGAAGTCTCAGGCGCGTGTACTTGGCTTGGTTACAAGGTGGTCGGTAGCAGCAGTCAGCAGAGGAGGGCCGACAGTAAGAGCAAGGGGAAAGACTAGAGGGCATTGGGAAAGGCAGCATGGAAAAGGTGGGTCTTGAGGAGGGATTTGAAGGAGCGGAGGGAGGAGGCGAGGCGGACGTCGGCAGGGAGGGAGTTCCAGGCATGCGGGGCAGCGAGGGAGAAGGGACGAAGGCGGTTGGGCGAGCAGGAGAAGCGAGGGAGAGCGAGGGAGGGGACAGCGGAAGAGCGGAGAGCGCG
>QEPC01003849.1:2204216-2215911 GCA_003113815.1 Sphenodon punctatus | reverse complement strand
GGCTGTGGAACTCCCTTCCGGAGGAAGCTCGCCTGGCCCCAAGCCTTTTAACATTTCGGCGGAACTGTAAGACCTGGCTGTTTGCCCAGGCCTTTGGGAGGGAGGGTGGGGAGGGAGGATTTTAGTCCCCCACCCATTTATTTATTTTACATGTCTAGCCCTGTTTTATATTTTATATTTAATATTTGATTGTTTTTAAAATGAATTTTAGTGTATTTGATTGTTTTTATTGTGGGAAGCTGCCCCGAGCTGCGCTGCAGGAGGGGCGGGGTATAAATCTGAAAAATAAATAAAAAATAAATTCTGCATCAGCTGCAACCTCTGGACCTTCCCCAAGGGCAGCCCCACGTAGAGTGCATTACAGTAGTCTATAGTCTAGAGGTGATAAAGACATGGATGATGGTGGCCAGATCCGAGTCCGAAATATACGGCTGCACCATTGTGCCAGATATAATTGGCAAAATGCTCCCTTTGCCACATCCTCCACCTGGAGATCCAGGCGGCGCTGTGAGTCGAGGAGCAGCCACAGCCTACGGACCTGTGTTGCCATAGGGGGGAAGACCCAGCCCTACCCACCAACATCATCTCTGTCTTGTTGGGATTCAGCTTCAAATGGCTCGCCCTTATCCAGTCCCCCACAGCTGCCAAGCACTGCGTGAGCACCGAGACTGCCGGGTCTGAGTCTACAGAAAAAGAGAGGTAAAGTTGTGTGTTATCGGCATACTGATGACAATGCACGCCGAACCCTCTCACAACCTCGCCCAAAGGCTGCATATTACATGTTGAACAGGAGTGCGGGGGGCAGAATATTACCCTGCGAGACTCCACACGTGAGGTCCCAGGGAAATGAAGTACATTCCCCGAGAACCACACACAGAGTTCTTCCAGCCAGGAACAAGTGAAACCATTCAAGAACAATTCCACCACCCCTGCAGCCGAGCCACCAATGGTATCAAATGCAGCTGACAGATCTAATAGAATTAAAAAAGAAGATCTGCCCCGGTCTAATTCATGGCTCAGGTCATTAACCAAAGCCAGAAGTGCAGTCTCCGTGCCAAACTCAGGGCGAAAACCAGACTGCAAGGGGTCAAGGAAACTGACCCGATCTAGATGCCCCTGTAGCTGCCTAGCCACCACCTGTTCAGTAACCTTCCCTAAAAAGGGAAGGTTAGAGACTGGCTGATAGCTGGCCAGGTAGTCCGTGTCAAGAGATGGTTTCTTGAGCAGGGGCCTCATCACCACCTCTTTGAGGCGGCTCGGCACCCTGGTCTCCCTAAGGGAGGCATTGACAACCTCCGCCAGCAATGGCCCTAATGTCTCCCGGCAGGCCTTGACCAGCCAGGACGGGCAAGGAACTAATTCACAACAGGTGGCCCTTACAGCCCCAAGGACCTCCGCTGCATCAGCGGGCAACACTCACTGAAATTGATCCCATGAAACCGGACAAGATGGATCCGCCACCCCCTCAGGTTCACCTACTGTTATAGGTGCAGCATCGAAGTCGCGGTGAATCTGAGCGATTTTATCCACAAAAAAGTCAACAAATGTGTTACAGCGGGCACTGGAAGATTCCAGTTCCAGACGGAGAGAGGCCAGACTGACCAGCTGCTGCACCACCTGGAAAAGGTCCGCTGTACGTGACTTTGCAGATGTTATGAGAGCAGCAAAGAAATTTTTATTTGCTGCCCGTACCGCCACAGCATAAGCTTTTAAACTAGCTTTCAGTCGGTTCAGCACGACTCTGGTGCCACAGTCGCTCCAACTGCCATCCTTCCTGCTTCATCCGGCGTAGGTCCTCTGTAAACCAAGTGGACCCACATCGTCGGCATTCCGGAAGTGGACACCTGAGAGCCGTTTGGTCAATGGCCTCAGTCAACAAGTTGTTCCAGAAGACAATGAGGTCATCGAGTGAACAGTGGGATTCCTTCTGGGCCACTCTCCATAATACCGGGGGCAGCCGGAGGCCGTGCTGGAAGCGCGTGCCGGAGGCGTGGCTCGAAGGGGCACGGTAACCATGTCCTTCGGTCGGGCTGGGAGTTTGGGATGGAGGGGTCGTTGGTTGAATTACCCAAAGTGAGTTTCCTACTGGTAAAAGTTGTGAGGAGGTCTCCTTCTGCCCCCAGTGAGAGAGGGGTGGAGAGGGAGGACAACCCCTGGTGGCAGCAGGGGATGGAAGAAAGTAGGGCCTGGAGTAGGCTCCCTGGTGTAAGCAGGTAGTGGTATGATATGAGACGATACTAGTAGAGGGAGTATTGGGATGATCTAGTTATAAATATTATTGGATGTGATTAATTAATTAATGTTAACTGAGTTGTAGGGTTTTCTTTTGTTTATTATGATGTATTGTTGTGTTGGGTTTCCCCTGTGTGGGATAAAAAACCCAATATTGTATTTAATATTGTTGAGCCACCTCGAGCCAACTTGGGTTGGGAGAGTGCGGGGTATAAATAAAATAATGATGACGATGATGAAAATACTCTGTACTGGATACCTCCTCACAGACCAGTTGTCCTTAAAAATAACGGCTGCACCACCTCCCCGCCCCTCTGGTCTAGGCTGGTGCTGTACAGAGTACCTGGCTGGAACAAAGTCAGCCAAAATTGGCCCCGATTCAGTGTCCAGCCATGTCTCTGTAATACACACGAGGTCGGCTGATTGATCCAGGATCAACTCCTGGATTGTAAATTGACTGCGTTGTAGATTTATTACCAACCGACCTCGCATTCAACAGCAGCAGTCCCGGACCCCCCCGTTCTCGATCACTGAATTACATGTCTAGGGGCCTATGAAGGGGACCGGCACCAAGCACCTGTCCCTCCTCATTGATGTTACCCGCCTCCCAGAAGGACCATAGTTGCCCTGACCCATCACGACCCCAGTGACTGCGGACCCCGCCTCCCCCCTAGTGGCTGTCCTGCCCAGCCTCCAAGGGAGACTCCCTCCCCTGCACTCACCTCCTATATCCCCCAATCCCCCCTCCTAAACTCCCCTCTAACAGGGCAGCCAACCCCCCCCTCACATCAGGGGGACAGTCCCGACATTCCACAACCCAGTCCCCCTCCTCCCCCGTACATTGGGGGAGGGAGCCATAACCCCTCCCCTCCACCCACCCACCAACCCAACCCACCTCTCCTCCACCCACTTACCCCTCTCTCACAACATATGCAATATACATCTGCTAGGGATCAGAATATCGGAATTAGTTCAATACAATTTGCTTGATTTTTGGACAAATCTTATCAATCCAAATAATGTGATCCAAAAGGATCGGTTCCCCCGGCAGGGTCTCCAAGGAGCTTTCAGGGTGCCTCAATTCTGCCTCCCCCAGACCAGGTCCACACAAGAGTGGGGAGGGGGGTAGTTGCCTCCCTGGAGCCCTACCAGTCATCCGTCTCCTTGTGCCTGCCTGCCCCAGCACCTGCTTCAGCAGCTCTGGGGCAGGCAACTGGGCAGGAGTTTGGGGGAAGTGTATGGCACTGGGCAGGGGTGCTGGGTGGAGAGGGGGGGTGTTAACTTATCTTTTTCCTCTTAGGCTTGGAGTCCCGGGTCGGCTTTCTCAGGACAGTGCCAGGCAGAAATACTACCACCATGGACATTCAGCGCATACATGGCATTGGTGCCGTTTTGGAAAGTGGCATCCGGTCTGTGCACGTTCAGGTTGCGGGTACGGGCAAGGGTTCGGGGGAGGTGGGTGCTGGGTAGGGGTCCTGGGAGGCAACCCCACCCATGTGAGGCCCCTCTACCCCCAGCTCTGCCTCCCCTAAACCCCTGCCCAGCGCCTGGGCATGTCAGAAGTCCGGGAGAAGCAGAGCTGGGGGCAGAAATTGGATTTAGGCTGTTTTGGTTGAAATCTGAACCAATTCCGATCAATACGATCTAAAAAGGTTTTGACTTGACCTATAAAGCCCTATACGGCCTTGACCCAACTTACCTGTGGGACTGCCACGGTCTGAAGCAGCCTCTGCGATCCACTGGGGGTGCCCTTCTTGAGGTCCCCTGTGTGGCCTGGGGGGGGGGCACTATGGAGAGGGCATTCTCAGTGGCCGCACGTAATCTGTGGAAGTCCCTCCCGGTGGAGGCCTGGATGGCCCTGGATCTTCCCTCCTTCTGTCATATATGTAAAACATGGCTGTTCCGCCTTGCTTTTGGCGAGGGAAATGGGGTGTAGGCTGGGGAGGGGGAAGGGGAATGGTTTGGTTTGGTGCCTTCCTTTTTGTACTTTGTGATTTTACAGTTTTTATGTGTTTTAATATTTTAAGCTGTCCTGGGCTGCTTGGAGCAGGAGGGGCGGGGTATTAAATTATTTTATAAATAAATAAAATAAATTCAGATTGAAAGTCAGGTCGATACAGTTTTGAACCGATCCCAATTTTCATTATGATTTCCCATACCCAACATTTACATAGTAGAAGTCAGCATGGATTTGTCAAGAATAAGTCCTGCCAGATTAATCTTATCTCCTTCTTTGAATTTTTGATTGAATTACTAGTTTAGTGGATCATGAGAATGCTCTGGGTGTAATATGTCTTGATTTCAGCAAAGCGTTTAATAAAGCCCCCCATGATATCCTTGTGACAGGCTGGTAAAGTGTGAACTAGATGATATTACCGTTAGGTGGGTTTAAAGTATTCATCAATGAATCTCCATCAAACTGGAGGGTAGTATTGAGTGGAGTGCTGTAAGGCTCTGTCCTGGGGCCGATACTGTTCAACATTTTAATGACTTGGATGAAGGAGTGGAGGGAATGCTTATCAAATTTGCAGATGATGGAAAACTGGGAGGGATAGCTAGCACCTTAGAAGATAGTAATAAAATTCATAATGATCTTGATAAGTTGAGAAACTAGACTGAAACAAAGTGAAGTTCAACAGAGACAAATGTCAAGTTCTGTATTTACGTAAAAAAATAAATCAAAATCACAAATACAGAATGGAGGATACCTAGCTTGGCAGCAATACATGTGAAAAGGATCTGGGGGCTTGTAGTTGATCATAAGATGAACATGAGTCAGCAGTGTGATGTAGCTGCAAAAAAGGCTAATGCAATTTTAGGCTGTATTATCAGACACACAGTTTCCAAGTTATGAGAAGTAATAGTTCCACTCTATACTGTGCTGGTCAGACTTCACTTGTAGTACTGTGTCCAGTTCTTGGCACCACACATGTAGGAAGGACATAGACAAATTGGAATGAGTTCAGAGGAGAGCAACAAAGATGGTCAGGAGTCTGGAAACTAAGTCCTGGGTATGTTTAGCTTAGAGAAGGGAAGACTAAGGGAAATCATGATAGCAGTCTTCAAATACCTGAAGGGTTGTCACACAGAAGATGGCAAAGACTTGTTCTCTGTTACCCTTGAAGGCAAGATTAGAAATACTGAGCTCAGAATTACAAGAAGGCAGATTTCAATTAAACTTTAGGAAGAACTTCCTCACGTTAAGAACTATTTGACAGTGGAACAAATTACCTACGGCGGTGGTGGGGGTCTCCTTTGCTGGACGTTTTTAACAGAGGATAGAAAGCCATCTGTCAAGGATGCTGTAGCTGTGGATTTCCTGCATGGAGCAGGGGGTTGGACTGGATGAGCTCCGAAAGTCCTTCCAAGTCTATGATTCTATTAAAATTATATTTCAGATCAAGCTAAATCATTAAAAGATTTCATCTCAACTACTTAGTCCCCATATCTTGAAGTGTCTGTGTCAGAATGCCTCTTTTAAGCATTTACGTGATGCAGTCCGAGCTGGCGGCGCCACACTTGTGAGAACTCCCTCCGTTAGTTGTTCTCCAAAGCCTGTGTCGGAGCATTTTTAGAGGCAGTGTAAAACCTTTTTTATTCTGCTGAGCATTTGGCAGGAAAGTTTGGAATGGGGAGGTTGAGGCAGGTAATTTTTCATTGGTTTTTATGTTTGTATATATTATATTTTTTGTTGTAATTAGAACTGTAATGGGTAGCTAACCTGATTCGTGTCCGACAAGCTACCCAAGTCACCGATTTACCATTTTTAGTCCTGATTTCCCAGATTCTGGTATCGTTTTTCTGACTTTCCGTCTCGACTTACCAATTGGTAACGGTAAATATACAGTATTTCCAGGTTCAAAAGTGTCCAATAGGTACTCGGGGATCAGACACAGCACTCAAAATTGCATGTATTGCCCACGGGTAGCAAATGACCAATTAGTACCCAATGTTACCAGGTTGAGTCGATTAGCGGAATTTCAAAGAGTCTACTTGTTTTGTGGGTACTCCTTTCAGTTCTAGGTGTAACCCGCTCTGAGCCCTGGGGAAAGGACAGGATGTGAATTTTAATAAAATATTTTTGGTCGGATTAACCAAGTGAGAACTATAGCATATCTAGAATAAAAAAGAGGAGCATAAAGCATTTCTAGAAGAAGGGTCCAGTTATGGGGGGATAATATCGTATTGTGCACAGTATAATGTGCATTTCTGATACAGTATCTGTAAGTGAGAATTGCTATTGGGTTTATTCCTACAGTATGCTCTGTGATTAAATAAATGAATTCCAAAATGCCTAGACCTTGGAACAGACACATTCTCTATATAGAAAGCAAGCTGGGGGGCGGGGGAGGGGGACAACCTACAAACTAAGGATTTGTTCATCTAACAAAACAAAACCAGTAAAAGCAAATTGGATTTAGAAACTCAGGTCAGGTCATAAACAAGTCACCAACAGAATGTAATTAGATCTGGTTCATCAGCTTTATCGCCTTACATGTTCTGCAGTGCGCTTTAGTTTTCTTTCAATTCTAAGCCCTGGACCTCCTAGGCTTATCACAGAAATGGGAGATACCTCTCCTAGAGTTCCTGTTGTTTAAAAAAAACAAAACGGTTTTTGGTTTGCTGCAAATTTCAACATCTCAAAGTTGGTTTTTGTTACAAGTCAAAAAAAGAAATTTGAAATGTTTAAAAGCTCAGCATTTTTAAATTCAAAATTAGATGACTTGCTGTATGACCATGGATTTTAGAGATCTTGAGTCAAAACATTATTTTTGTTCAGTTTCAAAGTCATATTGAAATAGATTTTTTAAAAAAATCTGTCTGATGGATCCTAGAAATATCTCATTGAAATTTGCATTTGCACACAGAACATTTTAATTTCAATGAAACCAAATATTCTAACACCCGAATTTGAACATGCGTTACCCAAATGGTTTGACTAGTATAAGCCCACACTACTTCAGAGTTCATTCTCCACAGTCTTGTTTCTTACTCTTGGATCTTTAGAAGCTGGCATTTCTGTTAACTAATCAGAGAATTAGTTGAGATTCTCCCTATGCTGCAAACACCATATTTTGATTGCACGATGCTTTATGGTCCCACAACTTTAGTCATCTCTTTTTATTTAAAGATTTACTTCATTTCTTAAGGCTAAGGCTTAGACCTATTTTGAACATGGAACAAACTACACAAGAAGACACTCATGAAAACGCTTTTAGGATTTACATTATTTTTATAGGTAATATGCTGGGGCAGGTATCTCTCCAATCCAATGTATCTAATCTATAGCAATAGAGGTATATAGAGATATATTCATTCTGTTCTGCCATTTGGGTGAGATCTGGATCAGATATTTCCCCAAGTAACTACTGTTTGCCTTGGTCTGTGTACTTTATTTAAATCTTTTAAAAGTCCTTCCTGTGTTGGCCCAAACAAACACTTGGGTGGTCTTCTCTCTTCAGAGCCAATTTCAGATAGGCCCTTTTCGCAAGGATGGCCCCACCCACTGCTGGGTGTTACAGCGGGTGTGCGGTGGGGGGTGGGGGTGTCTGTGGAAACGGACCGACGGTGGGTGTGCACTGGGTGTGCACCCTTGTAAACACCATGGGTGGTGGGTGTTCGTGCGTGTGAGCTCCTGGCGCACACCCACCTACACCCATCACCCACCCATCTCCACCCACGGCGCCATCTGGAAAACTGGAGGAGGGTGGAGATGGGGGTGTGTCCGTGTAAAGGGACACATGCCCACTTCCACCCATCGTGCAAGCACACCCATCCCCCATCCACTCCCGTCCATGTGAAAACAGCCGTATTATCTCTGATATTGCCCTGTTCGTTTTATTAAATTCAAATAGGTCACTGTTACCTTTCAGGAGAATGTTCTAATTTTGCTGGTCCCTGTAAACCTACTAAAAGTGTGTTTCTGCTTAATCTTACACTACTTTCTGGCAAACACAGTCTCCATTTACCACCTCCTTGCCCTCCTTTTTTTGCTGTTCCTCCTTATCGTCTCATACCTTTTTCTTTGTTCCACACACTTCATATTTGGACAGCTCCCCTTTTGATCCAGTCGGGAGTTCAACTGGTAAGGCATGAAACAGTCAACACAATGGCTGTTCTATTTGCTGCTTTCTGTTAAAGGTGAACTGCAATGTTTCTTTTTCAAACATGTACACAAAGTACGTTTTCCCCTAAAACCTTAGTCATCATCCATAATGATGAGAATTTTTATAAGTGTATTGCACATTGGGCTGTGTAAATGTGTGTTACACACTGGGCTGTATAAATATCACTTAATTAATTTTCAATATAACCCGACTATACCTGCAAACATTCTTTAAAGCCCTTTTGCAGATGGGGAAACTGAATTACAGCCATAAGAGAGAGACCTAACTCAGACCTGTAGTGAGAGTCCAGGCACAGTCAGGTTGGGAACTGGAAAAGTGGCCAGGATGAAGTCATGGGCCAGAATTTGAGCCAGGAGAGATTCAGGAACTGAAGGGTTGAACCAGAGTCTAGGTCAGGAGGCCATGACATATTGATTCAGTATCCAGCAGATCAGGGTCAAGTCAGGGACTACAGCAGGCAGCATAGGCATGCTCTAGGAAATATGAACAAGATGGGCACCAAGCTCCATATACAAAAAGCCTAGCCAGGTAGCTGTCATGTTTGGGCACTTCCTGTAAGTAAGTCAACCAGTAACTGGGGGCAAGCAAGAAGTAGAAATAAACTGACCGGCCAGTCTGAAGGCCATTGCTGTTGGGTAACTGCAGGTGTGAAGGCCGAAGGCTACATTTGTGGATGGTTCTCATGTGGCCATATAGTTGAGATATCTGCCCAGAATCCTGAGTGCTGTGGTGTCTACCTTAGTGGTGTCTTGCACAGGCTAAGGTTCTTCCCTCCTCAGTTCTGACTAATGCTTTTCTTCTCATGGACCCAAGTGGTTATAGGCCTGCCAACTTGACTGTTTTCTCCAGTAGTCTCTTGGTCTTCATCAGCTTCCACAGAATCATTGGAGAAAATCACATCAGTATACTAGATTGAATTATTTATGAAAATTTATTAACTGGTGTTTTTTTCTAAACGAGGTAGGCAGGTGTGTTTGATATATAACTCCTTTCTCTCCCTAGTACACTTCCTTGATGTTACTCAACCACAGCAGGGCTCCATGTATTCTACATTTCCCCCTTTGGCAGCAATGATGGAATTGCATAATATACACAGGGTCTTGCTCACAGCCTGTGCTGTCATCATTTTCCCAACATGCCTCTAGTGATACATGCTTGCCTGGAACTTTCACAGCCAGCAAACAAATTGTGCATTGCCTACGGACTGTTTATTATGGTGAAGTGGTTGCACATAGACCTAAAACAACATCACAGATTTTTACAATTGTCAGAAACGTCCCATGTGTTGCCATTTCCTGAGGATGGCATCCCCAGTCAAGTCCAACACTTGTTCCGATGTTTGTTGAAAAGTGTCAGAATACTGCCGAAAAGTGTCATAAAGTGTCAGAGTACTGCTGGAAAGTTTCAGAATACTGTTAGAAACTGCTGGAAAGCAAAGAAGGAAACTGTTGTAAAAGCCGGAAACTGTCCAAAATATCAGAAATGTGTTAATTTTAGAAAATGGCGCTATATAGAAAAGTGTAACAAACTGAAGGCAAATGCTGTTGAATCGGTGGCAAGGATGCTGAAACTCTGACAGTAAACACTCAGCAGAAAGGCAAACAATGCTGCCGGTTCAGCCCTAGTTGCAAGACCATAGTTGACATTGCATTCAGAATGGGCAATTGAACTGGAAGGGTAAAACCTGTGAGTATATCCTATCGCATCAACTTTCCTATTTTATTGTGTTCTCCATTGATGGATATACTGGAAAGTAATTGAAGATCATGAAATGCAGGTGTCTGTTATCACTCCACATCAGGACTGGTTTGGTTTTGATACACTTATACATTTTGCATCAGTAGATAAGAGAAGGTTAGCTATATTTGTAGTAATATATATTACGGTTGAATTCTGATTGTATCCAGCTGATTTTACACATTCCTCCCCCACCCCCAACACCAGCTACAAACCTGAAGGGGGCAGTGGCAGCGGCGACTGGGCCAGGCGGGGCCCCATTAGACTGTGAGTTTGCCAGCCCCGGTTTCCATCTCCCCTCCCCCAGTTGGAGGAGGGGGCGGGGCTGGTGCTCCAGCAGGGACTTCCTGCCCAGAGAGTCCAAAGGATTTAAGATGCTAGATAGCGAAGGCGCAGCCGTGGGCGTGCGCCAAAGGGTCGCACCTAAGGGGACCCTTTGAGGGCTTTTAGGGGTTTAGTGGAGATGCTGTGGGGGGAAGGGGAGGCAGAATGGGGTATGTATGGGGGGGAAATGGGGGGAGGGGGAGGGAGTGCAGGGAGCACTTGCCCTGGTTGAGAGACAGGTCAGTGCTCCCAGCAAGGAAAACCACGTGGAGGGGGGTGGAATGGGGGTTGGGCGAGTGGTGAGAGCACCGTGTGGGATATGCAGGGGAGAAGGGATTGGAGAGGGTTAAGAGTGGGGGGGATGGGGTGGAAATGTGGAGGGACATTTTGGGAGTGGGGAGGGAGGGAGATCTCTGAGAGCTTTGGGGGAGCAGCTGATAGGGGGGGTCAGGATGGTGTGGACGGGAGGGGGGGAGCAGCCATAGGGGTGGTTCTGGGGCGGTCAATGGGTGTGTGTGGTTAGGGCTCTTAGGGGACTTAGGTCCCTGGTGGACCCCAACGCAACAGTATACTTACCTTGGGGTAGTTTTTTCAGCTCGCAATCGCTGGAATTTGAATTGTGAGAGACAAACTGCCAAAGCAAACCAAATAGTTGGAGGGTTGCTTACGCTATATCATGCAAGGTGACGAAGGCATGGATGAGGGAGGCCAGGTCCGGGCCGGAGACATACGGACGCAGCCTACGTACTAGATATAGCTGGCGGAAAGCAGCCTTATCGACTGCCTCCACCTGCCGCTCCAGACGAAGGTCCGCATCCAGTATCACCCCCAGACTCCGAACCTGCTGAGCTATGGGAGGGCGAACCCCCCCAACTAGGGGGGCCACCACCCCCTTTGCTCTCCCCACCATCACCACCTCCGTCTTATCGGGGTTGAGCTTCAGTCTGCTCAGCCGCATCCACTCCGCCACGGCCTCCAAACATTGGGACAGCAACGAGATAGCAGGCTCTGGGTTAGTAGAAAAAGAGAGGTACAGCTGAGTATCATCAGCATACTGGTGACATCGCACCCCGAACCTTCTCACAGCCTCCCCCAAGGGCTGCATATAGATATTAAACAACAGCGGAGACAAGATCGAACCCTGCGGTGCGCCACACGGTAAAGCGCGGGGGGACGATGTCTCCTCCCCCAACACTACCCGTTGGCTCCTCCCCGAGAGGAATGAGCGGAACCATTCAAGAACAGTCCCGTCCAAACCCCCCAGGTCACGCAGT
>QEPC01003849.1:2183219-2204121 GCA_003113815.1 Sphenodon punctatus | reverse complement strand
GGGCGGAACCCAGATTGAAAAGGGTCTAGGAAACCGATGTTGTCCAGATGCACCTGGAGCTGGAGCGCCACCGCCCGCTCAATAACCTTCCCTAAAAAGGGAAGGTTAGAGACAGGTCGGTAACTGGCGAGCGCATCCACGTCCAAAGATGTTTTTTTCAGCAGGGGGCGCACCACAGCCTCTTTAAGGCAGGGCGGCAACCTCCCCTGCCGAAGGGACGCATTCACTACCCTCGCCAGCACCGTCCCCAACGGCCTGTCCCCGTAAGAAGACGAGCCCGGTAAGGCAGATGTTAGAAATTCTTGATAGCAAGGTGGTTCCTAGCCTTACGTATGGAGGAGAAATAACAGTAATGGGGTATTCTAGAAGTATGGAGGTCCCCCAGAACCACTTCCTCTGCATGCTACTGGGAGCCCCCAAGGCAACTCCGCTTACGATGCTTAGAATGGAGTCTGGGAGGCTATCCATATTTGTGCATTTAATCCTGAGGTTCCTTGGCTTTTGGAAGAGTATCGCGGGGGGTGGAGCAAGCTTAGCGCACAGCTGTTGCCTGGAACAGAAGGGACACGGGATCCCCTAAATACCCGTGGATAAAATATTTAAAGAAATTAGCTGCTACAATTCCTCTCCTGGTGGAGAGTGAGGGGGTACCGAATTGCAGATTATCAGAGCGGGAGATAAGAACAAGAACGAAGGAGTGGGTCTACCAAAAGGAACGTGAGGTGCTTGCTGGTAATAGAATTTCAATGCAATACCCCAAACAGAAAAAGGTGGTGGCGCTGGAACCTTATTTAGAGCAAATCCTGGATCCAAGACTGAGGCGACTGATAACCTTGTTAAGGTTTAATTTAGTTGAAACTGCGGAAGTTAGGGGAAGGAGGGTGCAGATCCCTAGGATAGAGAGAACTTGCATCTGGTGCCCGAAGACAATGGAGACACTCCCCCATGTTCTGTTCCAGTGTCCGCAATATGCTGCCCTCCGGGAACTTTGGATTAGCCCCATTTTCTCTACAGAAATGGAGTCCCCTGAGGAGCAATATGTAGTCTTACTTGCTATGACAGACTCACAACAACTTAAATCGGTATCAATGTTCCTTATGCTGGTAGAGCGAGCGAGCAGGGTCCTCTAGATAGGGCTGTTGACTGGTTTTGAGGTTTTGAATTGAATTTGCCCTTTTGCTAGGGGCCCTATACTCTTTCTTGGCATTGGCAACCACCCTGATCCCAAATTTTATGTTTTGCTGTTGGGCAATACCCACAGTTTTATCTATTTCTTTTCTGTGTGTTGTTTTGAACCTTTGTGTTTTATTTACTTCTGTTCTTTTGTCCTTTGTAAATAGCAAATTTGCTGATTACTAAATAAATGATGATGAGGTCCCTGGTGGAGGTTAAAAGAGCCTCCCCCCCCCACTGGGGGTGAAGGAGGAGCAGGGTCTAAGGTCCGCTAGTTGGGGGCTGATGCTGCTAAATGTAAGGCCCGTAGTAAACAAGGCCCTGGTAATTTGGGACGTGATCGTGGACGGGGCTGCAGACCTTTTATGCATTACGGAAACCTGACTGGACGAGGAGGCAGGGCCAATTTTGGCCAACCTATTTACAGCTGGGTATGGCATGCAGCACCAGCCCCGCACTGGGGGTCAGGAAGGTGGTGTAGCTATTATTTTTAAAGAGACATGTCCTGTTAGGAGGTGTCCAGTCCAGGAGATTCTGGACCCTCCATGTGGTGTTCAGTTTGGCTGAGGGCAATTTCAGGGTGCTGCTGATGTACTGAGCCACTTCCTGCCCAGAAGCATCCAATGCCACTGTAGCAGAGCTGGTCTCGGCCGTGGTGTTGAACTCTTCCAGGATCTTGGTCCTTGGGGACTTCAATACCTATACCGATGCTGGCCTTGTAGGAGCAGAGCAAGAGTTCATGGCCGCCATGGCAACCATGGACGTGTCCCAGATTGTTAACTGCCCGACCCATGTGGGGGGACATACCCTCGACCTTGTGTTTTGTTCTGCCGTTGAGGCGGGTGATCTGGTAGTGGGGGATATGAGGGTCACACCCTTGTCATGGACAGATCATTACCTCCTACAAACTAGTCTCTTAGTGCACCACCTCCAGAAGGGGAATGGACCAGTTAGATTGGTCCACCCCCGGAGGCTGATGGAACCTCAGTGGTTCCTGGAGGCCCTGGAGGAGTTAACCTTAGACCTTGACGACCACTCTGTTGAAGAACTTGTCCAAGCTTGGAACATCTTGCCCGGGGAGGCCATTGACAGGGTGGCTCCAAAACACCACCTAACTCTGTCTCGTCACCACAGGGCCCCTTGGTTCACCGAGGGGCTGCGGTGTACGAAGCAGACAGGTAGGCGACTGGAGTGACATTGACTCATGCTGAATCCAACCGACTTCTCCACAGGGCTCATTTGTGGTCCTATGTTGAGGCTGTGAGGACAACAAAGAAAGAATTCTTTGCTGCCCTCTTAGCATCTGCAAAGTCGCGTCCAGCGGAGTTTTTCCAGGTGGTGCGGAGGCTGGTCAGTCCGGCCTCCCTCCACCTGGACGGGGACTTGTCCCAAGCCCGCTGTGCGGGGTTTGCCACCTACTTTGCAGACAAGATCTCTCAGATCCAGAGCAACTTTGACAGTGAATTGGGGACAGTAGAGATGAGGTGTGAGGTGATGGTACATCTTTTTGGGCTGAGTTTCAGGAAGTGACCCCAGCCGATGCTGTCGATGTCCTGGGGTCTGTTAGGGCCCCAGTTGTGAATTAGATCCATGCCCATCCTGGTTGGTGAAAGCTTCCAGGGGGACATTGGGGACGGTGTTGGCGAGGGTAATCAATGTGTCTGTTCGGCAGGGGAGTTTGCCCCTCGGTCTCCCTGCTGAAGAAGCCATCCGTGGATGTGGACACACTCGCCAGCTACTAACCTGTCTCTAACCTTCACTTTTTAAGGAAGGTTATTGAATGGGCGGTGGCACTGCAGCCCCAGGCTCATCTTGACAGCATCGGTTTCTTTGACCCATTTCAATCGGGGTTCCGCCCTGGCTATGGCACAGAGACTGCGCTGGTGGCCTTGGTGGATGATCTCCACCGGGAGATGGACGCAGGCCGTTCAACATTTCTGATCCTGCTAGGTCTCTCGGCCGTTTTTGATACCGTGGACCATGGGCTGCTGTTGAGATGATTGCGAGCCCTGGGGGGTCTAGACGGAACTGTCCTTGGATGGTTCCGATAATTCCTCTTGGGGAGAAGCCAGCGGGTTGTCCTGGGGGCTGAGTCTTCCAGCTCCCGGGCCCTGGATTGTGGCGTTCCGCAAGGTTCAATTCTGTCTCTGTTATTGTTTAATGTATATATGCAGCCCTTGGGGGAGATCATGAGAGGATTTGGCATTCATTGCCATCACTATGCTGATGACACCCACCTTTACCTCTCTTTTTCAACTGTCCCAGGTCCTGCCGTCTCGGTGCTGTCCCAATGCTTGGGGGCCATGGCGGATTGGTTACGGCAGAGCAGACTGAAGTTCAATCCTGATAAGATGGAGGTGATGGCGGTGGGTAGGGTGAGGGAGGTGGCGGCTCCCCGTAGCTCAGCAGGTTCAGTGTCTGGGAGTGTTATTGGATTTGTTATTGGATTCAGACCTCCACCGAGATCAGTAAGTGGCTAAGGCTGCCTTCTGCCAGCTGTATGTGATGCGGATAGGGATCGGCGAACAGAACTGTGTTCAGAAATTCGGTTGGGTTCGGAAGTTCGGTTCGGTCGACCGAACTATTCGAGTTCGGTTCAAACTTCTGAATAGAGTTTGGAAATTCAAACCCCATTGAACTAAATGGAATATTATCTTATAGGGATGGGTGAACAGAACCGAGTTCAGAAATTCGGTTCGGTTCGAAAATCAAGTTCAGTTCGGTCAACCGAACTGGTCGAGTTTGGTCCGAACTTCCGAACCGCATTCGCCCATCCCTAGGTGCGGAGGCTGCATCCATATATTTCCAGACCCGACCTGGCCACGTTGAGGCTGGACTACTGCAACGCGCTCTGCGTGGGGCTTCCCTTGATGCTGGTTCGGNGTCAGCTAATATATCTAAATTCAATTCTGTTCCACACATCTAGATGTGTATAAGAGACAGACGTGGGGCTTCCCTTGATGCTGGTTCGGAGGCTGCAGCTGGTGCAAAACACAGTGGCTCGTCTCCTGACGGGGATGAGCCAACTGGAGCATATAACACCTGTGCATGCGCTGCACTGGCTGCCTATAGCGTACCGAGCCAGATTCAAGGTGTTGGTCTTGGCCTATAAAGTCCTACACGGTCTTAGCCCTTCATACCTTAGTTATCGCCTCACCTTCCATGCCCCAGAGCGGCCCCTTCGGTCCGACGGGGGTGCCTTCTTGGAGGTCCCCCGCATAGAGTGGGGGGGCCCACAATGGAGAGGGCGTTTTCGGTGGCCGGGCCGTGATTATGGAACTACCTCCCGGATGACGCCTGTCTGGCCCCAAGCCTGCTGGCCTTCCACCATGCCTGCAAAACTTGGCTGTTCTCCCAGCCCTTTGGAGGAGGGGAGGGGGGGATAAAAGTTTGGGTAGGGTGAGTGTTTTTAGGGGTTTTCTAGATGTTTTAATCTTTTGTTTTATGGTCCTTTTAACTTATTGATATTTTTGTGTGTTGTAAGCTGCCCCGAGATGCCATGGGCATGAGGGGGCGGCTAATAAATGTAAATAAATAAACAAATAAATGTCACAGTACTAAAATTTTACCAGAAATCAAGAATAGGTCAGTGATTTATTTATTTATTTATTTATTTATTTAACAGAATTTTTATCCCACCTCTCCTGCACATGCAGCTTGAGTTGGCTTACAGACGTAATTTAAAATATCACTAAAACTATAAATAACCGCTAAAATCCATAAAACAAATCAAGTAAAACAAAGGGGGGGGTTTTAGCATAAAACCCTACACCACCCCTCATCCACCCTAGCCATCTCCCTCATCAAAAGCCTGGCAGACAGCCAGGTCTTGCATTGATGTTGAAATGAGGCGAGGTTCAGGGTCTCCTGGGACTCCGCTGGAAGGGAGTTCCACAGCCTAGGCACAGCTGCCAAGAAAGCCCTCTCTATCGTGGCCCCCCAGACTACCCAGGGGACTTCAAGAAGGGTGCTCCTGGCAGACCGCAGGAATCCATCCAGGACATGGAGAGTGAGATAATCCTGCAGATAGGCAGGACCTAGACTGTATAGGACTTTATAGGTAAGTACCAACAACTTGAATCGGGCCTGGAAGACTATAGGCAACTAGTGCAGAGCATGGAGCACTGGTGTAATGTGCTTGAGGTGACTCGACCCCATGAGGAGGCGGGCCGGCGCATTCTACACTAGCTGCAGTCTCCGACTGTAACAAAGGGTAGCCCCACATAGAGTGTGTTACAGTAGTCCAGTCTTGAGGTGATGATGGTAGCCAGGTCGATGTCTGAGACATACGTCCGAAGCCGCCGCACCAGGTGTAATTGGCGAAAAGCGCTCCTCGCTACAGTTGATACCAGAAAATCTAGGCAGAGCTGGGAATTGAGGAGCACCCCCAGACTCCAAACGTGGGAGACCAGCAGGGGATGATCCCCATCAATGATGGGGGATGTGAACCAATGGCCCTCCCCACCAGCATCACCTCTGTCTTGTCCTTTCCTTTTTTAGTTTCCTTTCCTTTTATTAGGGGAGCTAGATTTCACCATGCTCCAAATCGAACATACAGACAGGAAATTGGAATAAAACCATTCGTACAAAAACCCCTCAGTAAGGGGCAATTTATACATACGTAACAATCAATTAACATAATAGGATAAAATATAAGCCACCAGGACGAACTAAAATACAAAGAATTAAACCAGGAATCAAGATACTAAAACATAATCAAACCGAAGTAGGACTCAAGACAAATGCCTACAGAACTCACGAGCCATCAGGGCAAAGCTAACTATAAGGTCAGGCGCTTTAGCCGTTGCAAAATACACCAGCAGCTGTATAGAGGAGGAATATGGCCTTGTGACAAGCCCCGAAGTGAGATGCTGCTCCCTCGCATACTGCGTAAGGGGGCAGACAAATAATGTATGGAACAAGACCTCTACGCATCCTAAGTTACAGGAGCATAGTCTCTTTTCATAAGAAATTCCAGAACACCTCCCTATCAAAACTTTGGTGGGTAATAAATCAAATCTCAGGAGAGTCAGGGCCCTACGTAGGCTAGGGTCAGCTAATATATCTAAATTCAATTCTGTTCCAGTGGTGCGCTTAAACTCCCTATAAAGAGGGGCGCACTTAAGAACTTGTATTTTCCCTATATCCAACTGGACTGCTTGATCTATAAGCTGTTTATGAGCAAGTCTCTTTCCACTACAAAGGGTGATGGTATTCAGCATCTCCAGCGAAAGGCCCAAATTATGTAATAGACTCCTTACCCTGTTGCACCAGGAATACAAAGTGGGCCAAGTCCTAGCCTCAGCGTAACAACGCCAGGGGAGTCTGTCCTCTGACATACCTTCTAATTTATTCCAATAGTTCACAACGGCCATGAGAGTTTTTACTTTTATGGGCAAAGTGCCAGTTTCGAGACGTAATAGTCAGGCCGGGACACACCTGGGGACTGCGAGGAGAGATCTCAAAAACAGATTTTGGGGGAGCTCGAGGGCCTCAACTGGGGCCAAGCCCCAAATTTCAGCACCATACAAAGCGCTTGGTCTGGACTTTGCATTGAAAAGCTTCAATGACGGCGCAACCAACCTGCCCCCCTGGAACCTCCAAAATCTCAGTATGCCCAAAACCGCCTGATGGAGTTTAAGCTTGGATGACTGGATATGCCTCCGCTGGCTGCGATTATCAGCGAATTGTAGTCCCAGATAGGAATAAATGGAGACCTGCTCGAGAGCAGTCCCATCAAGGACCCACTTGGACTGCCTGTCCCTCCTAGAGCACCTCCCAGCTATCATAACTTTGGTCTTTTGGTAGTCGATAGAGAGACGCATCCTCGCACAAAATTGCCCAACTACAGCCAGCATTCTCCTTATTCCCAAGCTAGAAGGTGAAAAAAAGCCTTGTCATTGGCATATAACAAAAGTGTGAGAGGCCGTCCTGAGATCCTTGCGGGAAGGCAGCGATCCCGGGTAACTGCAGCTACTATCCCATTAACATAAAAGTCTGTCTTGTCAAGATTCAGCCTGTCAGCTCGCCCTCATCCACTCCCCCACAGCCACCAGATATTGGGTAAGCACCGAGACTGACGGGTTTGGGTCGGATGAAGAGGAAAATTAGAGCTGGTTGTCGTCAGCATACTGATGACACTGCACCCCAAACCGTCTCATGACCTCGCCTATTATAGTGTGTGAAACTTCCATCTGTTTTTTTTTTTGTAATTGTTTAAATTCATAATTTGTATAGATAAGGAGAAAAGTGTATTTAGCTTATTTGTTTATATACAGTGCCCCCTTGCGATGGCACTCAGAGCACTTTACATATAACTAATAAACACACCTTTTATCCTCACAACAACCCTGTGAGGTAGGTTAGGCTTAGAGAATATTGTGACTGGCCAGTGAGTTTCTGGCTAAGGCACTTGAATTTCTTATCATAATTTGACAACATACAATTTTTTCACAGTGCATGAAGTCTGTGCTTTACATGTATAGAAATTTAACACAATTAATACAATAAAGTGTTAACAGTGTGGGTGTACATAACATTATACAGTTCATTCTACACAATGCAGTTGTGTACAAACAGACTTAATGCACTGTGAAAAAATTGTATGTTGTCAAATTATAAGAAATTCAAGTTTAATAATGGAAAAATGTGAAAGTTTAATTATTGATGAAAATGAATATAAGTATGTATGGTAAGGAATTAAGTACATATATTACATGTATGTTGATGAGGCTAAAATATTAAATACTGGTCAAGTTCTGAAATAATTTTAATGTTTTTGGCGTTTGTTTTGTTGCAATGTATAGGGTTGAAGGTTTTTAAAATTTGAATTGTCCTTTTTTGGGGTTTTTTTTTATTTGAAGAAAACTTTTGTGCATTTAAGGTTTTTTTAAACTGTTAAGTTTTTCATCTTGGTTAATAATCAAAACGAAGAATACATCACAAAGGAAAACATTCTCACAAAATATCAGATAGAGATATAGATAAAATACACATTATATAATACCAGTATCTAGTTCCACAAGGTCCAAAACATTAAGATAATATGTATCAGTGTCCAATAATGTGTTTAAATCTTTCTGAAACCAACTTCAGTTTCCACAAATAGCTTTAAATCTTACTCGAACCAGCATGCTTTGACCATTGTGGTTCAGGGTTCAAACAATAAACATAACCCTCTAAAACAGAAAAACAAAAATATAGGTATCTGAAATCCTTTGTGGATTTAGCTAGAAATAGAACTTCAGATTTTTCTCAAAAATAACTTTTGGAAAAGGATAATAGTGATTCATCTCATGATAGAATGATTTGCACTTTAACTTACAGGCATATAAGATCGACGATCTGTTCTGTTGTTTTAAAACACTGGCGTTTACTGTCACATATCCTGTTATGTGATAGTCCGCCTTTGTTTTCGTATAGACGGACTAAAAACATGGAGGATATCTTGGTGAGAGCAGATCTTAAATCACCTGTTATGCATGAACAATCATGTAGGATTGAGTGATAATGTCACTGGTAATTTCAGATGTGGAAGTTTCATTTATTGCAGGTATACTAAGAACATTAAATTCTTTACTGTTGATTATAAAATTTATACTCAAGTATTTTAATACATGTTCTTCTGATAAGGTGATTTATGCTGTCTGATGTCGATGCAAAAAGATCTACATTGGTCAAACTAAGAGAAAGTTAAAGGTTAGGATTGGAGAATGTTTAAGTTGTCTGAAAAGAGGCATTGTGACAGCACCTTTAGTATCATTATTTTGAAATGAGGGTGCAGGAGGCACCATTTGTGGGGGCTGGTACGAGACTGTCACCCCTTCTCTCTTCCCCCAGATGCCACAGGTAGGGGCAGGTTGATACCTGGGATGATTGGCACTACGCCAATCAGGTTAGGGACAGGTCACTTTGGGGCGTGGAAAAGTGCCGGGATATAGAGACCCCCACCCCTTTCATCACCTGGGCAGCCTTGTTGGATTGTCAGCTGCCCGGGTGATTCAAGAACACCCACCCATCTTTGCTTTAGACTTGGTTATTGTGGACATTGCTTTATTATACGCGTATCGCGAGCCTGCTACGGGTGTTTCCTAGCCGCTGTCTTCCAGGGCTGAGAACGAATTTTTCTGCATCTCGCTATTGGACCCCGGGGTGTGGTTTTTTCCACCTTCTCCATAGCACACGGTCTGTTCCAGGCCTGTTGTGGATTGTTGTTATTGAATGTTGCAGCTGCATGCGGATATCAGAAAGGGAACCAGTAAAGTATAGCGGAACTGGTAAAGTATAATGACTGTTTGGGCTGATAATTACGTTAAGGGCTTTTAACAGCCAAGGGAAGGGGTGAGGTTCCGGATTAGGCTGTGTGTGGCTGGATGAGATTGCCTCCCCTTATCCTCACTCCTCTCACTCACAGTGGGGCTCTATAGGCAGGGCCAACAACAGGGAAGTAGATGGAGCCAGCCTCTTTCCCCTCTCCGAGTGGTAGATATACCAATCCAGTCTTGGTTCCCTCTCTGATATGGTCACAGGGTATGCCCTGATAGGGGCTGCCCTTAGGAATGTATGGGGTAGGCCCCGTGGGCACGGCAGACTATAGCAATGTGTACCCTGATACAGGACGCCCGGGGTGATGCTGTATTCAATAAAGTTGCAGCCAGCGCCCTTTATATACCAACCTGCTGTCTTGTTGTCTTTTGGGCCATGCTTCCGCAAGAACCATAAGCATGCTGATGTTTGAGTTGATGTCTGGGTAGTTGAGAGAGTATTGATATTAAACAATAATTGTTAAGAAAGGAATCGTTTTGGATTTTCTAGTTAAATACTGTTAAACTTGATGGTTTTAAATGATTCCCTAGAATTAAATTATGAGTATCTTTTTTCTTGTATTAATTGAATGTCTGATGTAAGATTGTGTTGTTGTTAATCAACAGGCAGCCTACATTTTGTGTTTCTGGTACCATTCTAAGTATTTTTTAATTATTATTTTTTTCCTGGGGATTTTTTAGTTAGTTTTTTTAGGTTAGCCATTACCTGTTTGAGTAATGGCAGCTGGATAAATTAGAGGCATGTTAATTGTCTACCTTTTCCCAGTTCAATTAGCTGGAGCGTATAAGCCACAGCTGTTTTGGTTAGGAATGGTATGTTTGTTTGAAGGCAGAGTAGGCTTTGATTTGAGTGCTGCTGGCTGCTGCTTTCTTTTTTTCCTTTGTCATGGTAAAGTTTTGTCATTATTTTTTATATTCTTGTCTTTTCTTTTTTTTTTAGTTTTGGGTCATAAGGTTTTTTTTTACATTTGTGACTTAAGTCCTTTCCATCTTAAGTGCGTTTTCAGTGTGGATTTCATATTGATAAGCCTTTTTCCTCCCCATTTCTCCCTTTTCCTTCTTCCCCACCCCTTCACTTCCCCTTCTTTATTAATCATCATCATCATCATCATTAGCAAGCATTTATATAGCACCAGCAATGTACCTGACACTTTACAAAGTGATTGAATAGACACAGTCCCTGCTCTAGGGCTTACAATCTGAGGGTGAGGTGGGGGAGACGAAGGAAGGGAAACAGAGGGAGAGACAAGGAATGTAACATTCATGAGGATGCGAGGTCCCAGGTGCACACACTTGGCTTAGTGCACGTACTCCGCATTCTTTTCCCTCCCCCCCTTCTTCTTCCCTTTTCCTTTTCCCCTTTTTTCTTTTTTCTTTCCCCCTTTTCCTTTTTCCCTCCTCTCCCCCAGCCCCCCTTCCTTCCTTGCTCTTCTTCCTCCTCCCTCCCCCTATCTTCACTCCTTCCTTTCTCTTTTCTTTTTACCTTTCTTTCCCTTCTCCCTCCATTCCCCCATCATCTCTTTTTAATTAGCACCATTAACTCTTTAAATGTGGGTTCCTTGTTTTTTTTAAATTTGTGTATTCTTTGCTTGTTTTTTCTTTATTTTTCTGTTTTAGAGGGTTATGTTTATTGTTTCAACCCTGATGGAAGACTACGATGGTTGAAACATGTTGGTTCCAGTAAGAAGATTTCAAGCTATTTGTGGACATTGAAGTTGGTTCCAGAAAGAAGATTTAAAGACATTATTGGACATTGTAACCTACATACATATTCTCTTCGTGTTTTGGCCTGTTTTGAACTCGATTCTAGTAGTATATGATGTGTATTTTATCTATAGCTCTGATTTTTGTGAGAATTCTCCTTCGTAATGTATTGTACAGATTTATTTCATATAATATATTGTTGTTTTAATATTGTTCTATGGGGCTTTGTTTGTGGATTATTACGGTAGTTCTGTTTGGGCAGATATTGCAGGGTGTTCCTGCTGTTATATCTCCCCTTGTTGTCTTTTGTCACCTCCCATTATATGGCAGTGGTTACAGTGATGGACAGCCTTCTTGTATTATTGTATGTGTTTTTAAACCTATAATTTAATTTGGGCATCTCCTGCTATAATTTTTAAAATTGTCAGAAATAGTATTTTATGAAAAAAAGAAAAGAAAAAAGAAAAAATTTGTTCAAACTGCGGTCGTGGCAACACTATCAGTCATTCACCTACCCAAACGGTACAGATGGAATAAGCCTCAGTAATCTCAGCCTATCGTCAAGCAAATGTGTGACTGAAAAAGTAACCTAGGACTGAATCAGATCATCCCTTTCATCTGTGTGGAGATTATCTGCCATTTCAGAATAAGGCGTAGAGATCTGATGTAAATTTTTCTCCACACTGGATCTACGCAGACCTTTTCAAATGCTGCCCGGACTGGCATAGTGCCAAACTGCACATGCATGGTAAACTACCTCTTCCCCCCACCCCCCAGCACATGTGCCACCTTGCACCTGCACAGTAAACAAACTGGGCGGGGCAGGGCTGGGCACGCAATCTGGATTTCTGACAGAACGGAGAGTATTCTGCCCGGATCCTGTTCTGTTGGATACAGTGGACCCATTAAAGATGAAATCTGCCTGGATTCTCTGTTGATGCTCTCAAGGTGATCCTTCCAGGTCAATGCCTTCCGAGAGCTCACAATCTAAAGACAGGGGGAGGGGAGACAGGGAAGGGGGAACAGAGGGAGAGACAAGGGATGCAACATTCATGAGGATGCGAGAACTCAGGGACACATTCTTGGCTTCATTACAGTAAATTGGGAGTTTGCAGATATCTGTATGATGACCAAGTCAGAGGGTGGGGCAGGAAATTAATAAAAGTCAAATAAATCAGGGGTATTGGGCCTTCCTTTTCAAACCTGGAATGGCCAATATTGGGTTTTTCCTGGTCTTCCACATTTCAGGGTACACAAACTCAGACAACTCCCCCAACAAATTAAGTGCTCTTCCAGGTCAACAAACAGAGGGGAAGGTTAATAGCCACAGACAGTTTCACAGCTTGGGACTCTGCTGTCAGAAGGTATTGCCTCTGTTCGATTCTAGGAACTGTTAGCAGAAGTGCGATGGATTTGAACCCTCCCATGTTAGTAGAAAGGGAGAGAGATGACTCAAAGGCACACAGGACCCTTAAGCAAACAGGCACTTGAATTGCAGCCAGAGGAGATAAGACATTAGTGCTGTGCAAGGAATACGGGTGTGATGTATTTACACTGACTCTCAGCTAAGGAGGATTTATAAGCCTCTTTAAACTGCAGAATGAAAGCAATATTCTAAATGATACAATCTGAATCTGTCTCATGCAGAATGTAACAGTGGGTTTGTCCCATTGTGTGCTATAATAGGACTCCCACTCTGCTTGCAGTGCTTCTGATGTGTCGGCGTATCCATGCATTCTCTTCAAGGCTTTGTACTTGATGTAGCCAATACATTTGACTCAAGTTGATGAATCAACAATTAGTTCTTTCTCTCATGAACACTGTAAAGGGATTAAATGCAAGATGTTAAGAGTCTGAGCTATTTTAACGTAAAGTTTATCAGTCTTCAGACAGGGCCACAGTAAATATAGTATTTTGTAGCATATTTTATTGGCATCCCTCTTCCTCCCCTCCCCTCGGCTCATTTAATTCTGCTTAAAGAATCATAACACTGAGCTACTGTGCCATTTTAAGGATAATAAAATTGGTGGTAGGATGGCCTACAATATTTATTTCAAACAATCCTATCCTTATTGTTAAGAATGACTATTGTGTGTGAGTGAACCTGGCTACGCACAGTTTCCTAATGTGAAGTGTTCACTGTACAGCATGGATGGCCGTCAGGTAGATTGCAAGCTAGTCTCCATTAGCTCAATATGGGGTAGTGGGGACCAACCTCTCAGCAGTTGCCTCTGGGGAGGAGAGCAGGACCAGCACACCAGGGTGTGTCCCTGGGCAAGTGAGAGCCTAGGAAAGCCCCTCCGGTGCAGCGTGGAAGGCTCTTTCGAAGAGTGTTCCTTTCCACTCTTCAGATCACTTGCTGAGATGCTCTAAAATTGGGACTCAGCAGGAGGGTCCTGGCTTAGAGTGTCGGTCCCAATGGGGAGCCGTCCTGGGAGAAAGCCTGAGGCTGATGCCTGGATCTAGTGCATCCTGTGCATTGTAGCTCTGTCTCCCACTCCCTCCCCACCGTGATGTATTAGTAACGACCGTCTTGGTTATTTGACTATATGTTCATAGTTAAGTGCTACGTATTATCTCTTCAGGGTCTATTTTTAAAATTTCTTATCACAGTTCTACTGGCATGAAATCAGAAACTGTAACTTTAATTTATCTTTTGTGAATGAATGTGAGTTTAGAAAAGTGGCTTTACAAAAATAAATAAATAATCATTTACATTTAAACACATCCCAGCCAGAGAAACAAGCTTGTTAATTACTTTAAGCAGCTATTCATATTATGAGGTTTGTTGACAGAACAGACAGAGTGGAAAACAAGAGAAGCAAATATAATTAAGTAAAGCAAAGAAAAATAAACCACCTTAACGACATGCACATTTGCTCTATGCCTCTCCACTATAACCCACAAGATCTCTTTGTGTAGTCACGGAACGCTTTCTAAATATTTTCTTCCTGTTGAATATCTGTTATTGGAAAGTCGGTGCCTAAATGGACAAATTAATCTTTTTTTTCTAGGATGATTCCTATTTTATTTTCTTCCCATATTTTAGCTTCTGTAAGTGTTCTTATTCATTTATTTTTCAATTTTTTTGTGGTTGTACTATATTCCTCTCCTGTTACTGGAGATGAATTAGTTCAGATATCTTTTATTAGACCAACTGCCTTTGGTGAGACTTGTCGTCTCTTGCATTGAGGGGTGTAGACGTTGCTGCAGTACACACGCAATGAAGAAGGTATACACCACACACTCAGGATTGAGTCACTAGAATTTTATTGATTAGGGACTGGAACAAGGACAGTGGATCCAGATCTGACCCTGACCAGGAAAACCAGTAACGCAGACCTGTCTAACCAGCCAAGGTGGTTCTGAGGTACTGAACAAAGTAAGGGTTTCTTATACGCGGAATTGTTGGATGCAATGGAAAGGGGGAACAGAGGAGGAGAGGGCGAGTCAAGAACGTTGATTAAAACTCAGCTCGTTGAGCTGTGTAAATAGGCTCTGCATCTCAAGCCAGGGAGGTGCCCACAACCACTAGATTTGATTAGGGTGCTGCCCTTTCAGGGTTGTGCAAGGACATCAGCCGATGTATCCTTACAAGGCTTTTGCTGATTTTATCTATATATGGAGCTGTAGGCTGCCCTGGACATGTCAGAAAATGCCAACAAGACTGTGCAAGCTTTCGAGTTACACTTGCTTTTTTTTAGTTACATTTGCTTTAGATCTCCTATTACTGTCATCTACAAGTTGCATTAATGTGTTCACCCCAGTTTTGTAGAGGATTTTTTTCTTCTTTGTTAAATAATAGGATAATTGAGGTTATTGAGTGGGCAGTGGCTCGGCAGCTCCAAGCACATCTGGACAGCACTGGTTTTCTAGACCTGCCACAGTCTGGTTTCCATCTGGGTTATGGCACTGAGACTGCACTTGTGGCTTTGGCCGACGATCTGCACCTAGAATTGTCGACGCTGCTGATTTTGCTAGATCTTTCAGTAGCATTTGATACCATTGACCATGAGGTGTTGGTGACTCACCTGTGTGATCTGGCTGGAGTGAGCGGGACTGTTCTTCAGTGGTTCAGTTCTTTCCTATCTGGGAGATCTCAGCGGGTGGTGCTGAGGGACCGTTCATCATCTCCCCAGCGCCTCCCGGGTGAAGTGCCGCAGGGTTTTATTCTCTCCCCGCTCTTGTTCATTGTGTATGCACAGCTGCTTGGCAAGATAGTGAGGGGGTTTGGGGCGCAGTGCCATCAATATGCTGATGACACCCAGCTCTACCACTTATTTTCATCTGACCCAGGCCCAGCAGTCTCAGTGCTTTCGTAGTGCCTAGCAGCTGCAGGGGGCTGGATGAGGGTGAGTTGAATGAAGTTGAATCCTGGCAAGACCGAGGTGATGCTGGTTGTTGGGGCTGGTGACCTTGGTCAGGGGGAGGGATGCCTATCATAGATGGGGTTCACCCTACTCTGGTTTCTCAGAACCGGAGCCTGAGATTGCTCCTAGGTTCGCAGCGGTGCTTGGGTGCCAGTTATACCTGGTTAGAAGGCTCCAACCCTATATTACTAATTTTGACTTTGCCACCATCATCCATGCTTTCATTACCTTGAGACTGGTCTACCGTAATGCGCTCTACGTGGGACTACCAATGGTGACAGCTGGGAGGCTGCAGCTAGGGCAGAATGCAAAGGCCAATCTCCTTACTGGAGCATATAACTCCAGTCCTGTGTGCACTGCACTGGCTGCCAGTAGTCTTCCGGGTCCGATACAAGGTGCTGGTTTTAACCTTTAAAGTCCTACATGGATTGGGTCCTGCTTATCTGAAGAACCGCCTCATTCCGCGGGCCCTAAGCCGGCCTCTGCAGTCTACCTGGAGCACTCTCCTTGAGGTCCCACATTGCTGGTGGATGGCCAACATGAGGAGGGTGCTACTGTGGAACTTCCTCCTGGAGGAGGCCCACCTCTGCCCGTATCTGCTCACCTTCCAGGAGACAGGTAGGCTGGGGAGGGCGTGTGGGCTGGGGGAGATGGGTTATTTTATTTATATTTTACTGTAATGTTTTTATTGATGTTTTATATCTTTTTGATATTGTGAGCTGCCCTGAGCTGCCTGAGGCAGGAGGGGCGGGATATTAAGAATTTTAAATAAATATAGATTTGATGTTACTCTCCAGAATTTAGCACATTGGAAATAGCCCATAAATATAGCCAACAAAATTGGTTGTAGTAATACCAGTTCTTTTCCTTCTGTTAATTTAAATTAATTTTTTTTAAATGAAGACTTAACAAATATAATTTTGCTGCATTTAAAATGATAGTATCATTCTGAAAAGGTCATTGTGAAAGTGACATTACAGTAGTGTGGTGTGGTACATGAATTCAGTAGCATTGTGGCTGGAACAACATCAGGTTTTCCATTCTCTGCAGCCCCCTGAGGAAAGATTACTGTTGTGATAATTAAAATCCATACATTAAATGGTCTGTGCATTATGTGAAGCTGGCTACTCAAATGAAAATGCTTAATAACCGTAGGAAAATCTAATAGGCCACAAAATAATTAATTGACATTGGTACTACTTGTGTTTCTCACATTTCTCCCTGTGGAAGGGCAGAGTGCTGGACTGTCTCAAGGAGGCAGTGGTGCGGCCTCTGCTCAAGAAACAATCACTTGACGTTGACTCCCCTGCTAGCTATTGGCCTTTCTCTAACCTTCCCTTTTTAGGGAAGTTTATTGAATGGGTAGTGGCTTGGCAGCTGCAGGGGAATCTTGATTGCATTGGTTTTCTTGATCCTTCTCAGTCAGGCTTCCGTCCGGGGCATGGCACCAAGACTGCGCTTGTGGCTTTGGTAGATGACCTGCGCTGGAAATTGGATCGGGGTCGTTTGACCCTGCTGATTTTGTTAGATCTGTCGGCTGCGTTTGATACCGTTGATCATTCATGAGATGTTGCTGGAACAACAACACCTGCAGGTCTGGGCAGGAGTGGGCGGGACTGTTCTTGAATGGTTTCACTCTTTCCTGACTGGAAGAACCCAGCGGGTGGTGCTCGGAGATTATATTTCATCATACCGAGACCGCTCATGGAGTCCTGCAGGGTTTTGTTTTGTCCCATCTCCTGTTCAACGTGTATATGCAGCTGCTCGGTGAGGTGAATAGTGGGTTCGGTGTGCGGTGTCATCAATATGCTGATGACACCCAACTGTACTTCTCCTTTTCAACAGAACCAGCCCCGGCAGTCTCGGTGCTTACTCGGTGTTTGGTGACTGTGGGGGACTGGATGAGGGCCAATCAACTGCGGCTGAATCCTGACAAGACGGAGGTGATGCTAGTGGGTAAGGCGATGGTGTCTGTCCTCCATTGGCCTCCCAGGTATGAAATCTGGGGGTGCTCCTCAATGCGCAGCTCCGCCTGGATCTCCAGGTAGAGGCTGTGGCGAGGAGTGCTTTTTGCCAATTACATCTGGTGTGACGGCTTTGGCCGTTTGTTTTGGACTCTGACCTGGCCACTGTCATTCATGCTTTCATCACCTCTAGACTAGACTAGACTATTGTAACACGTTCTACGAAGGAACTAGGTTGGGGGGGAGGGGCTGGCCCCCTCAGTGTGAGAGAGGAGTACAGCCCTTTGGGGAGGGGGGTTACCCTCCTGTGGCAGAGGAGGGTAGGGTGTGTGTGGGATGGCGGCGAGGGGACTGGGTTGGGGGGGAGGGGCTGTTCCCCTCGGTGTGAGGGAGGGGCGCAGCCCCCTGGGGATGGGGTTTACCCTCCTATGCAAGAGGAGGGTAGGGGGTGTATTAGTGGGTGGGGGGTCTCCCTCGGGGGGCTGGCGGGATGGCCTCGGGGCGGGGGGGTGTCCGCAGCTATGGGGGTCGTTGTGGCCCAGGGGAATCATGGTCCTTCTGGGAGGCGAATTAGATCTGTGAGGCGGGAAAGATGTTATATTCCTGTCCCGCTTAATGGCCCCCAGGCAGATGGTGAGGTGATCGAGAATCAGAGGGCCCCTGGCCTTCCTTTGCTACAAATGCGAGGTCGGTAGCCAATAAGTCAACTATGATTCATGAGATGATCCTGGACCAGGCACCCGACCTCGCATGTATTACAGAGACCTGACTGGACACCGAGTCGGGGCCTATGCTGACTGACCTTGTTGCAGCTGGGTACTCCATTCAGCATGAGCTTCGACTGGGGGTGGGGTGGGGTGTAGCCATTATTTTTAAGGATATATTCTCTGTGAGGAGACTTCCTCTGCAAACTATCATGGGTATAGAGGGCCTTCATCTGGTGTTGGATTTGGCTGGAGACAGAGTAGGAATACTGCTGATATACCGGGCACCCACCTGTACAGCAGTTTCCCTGCCCAGACTGACTGAGCTGGTGTTGGAGGTGGTCTTGCGGTCCCCCAGAGCGATAGTCCTGGGGGACTTCAACTCTACGTTGGGCTACCCTTGGTGCTGGTTCGGAGACTGTACATGGGGCACAGCGTAGTGGCTCGTCTCCTAATGGGGATGGGCCAACATGAGCACATTACACCAGTGCTTTGCTCTCTGCGCTGGCTGCCAATAGTCTTCTGGGCCCAACTCAGGGTGTTGGTGTTGACCTCTAAAACCCTAAACGGCCTGGGCCCAGCCTATCTGCAGGATCGCCTCACCTGCCGGATCCTGGATCAGCCCCTGCTGTCATCTGAGGGCACCCTCCTTGAGGTCCCCTGGGTTTCTCGGGTGTCGACCTTGTGGAGGGCAATCTCTGTGGCCACGCCGTAGAACTCCCTCCTGCCAGAGGTCCGCCTGACCACTGACCTCACCTCTTTCCGTAAACCATGTAAGACAGTGCCTTTCCCGAGGGAGATGGGCTGGGTTGGTTGGGTTAGGGTGAGGTAGGGGGTGATTTGTTTTACTGTGGGGTTTTTAATTGTATTATTGTTGTTGTTTAATCTGTTTAATATGATGTTAGCCGCCCCAAGATTCTTTTAGCAGGAGGGGGTGGCATACAAATTTTATAATAAATAAATACGTGGGGCTACCCATGGTGACGGCTCGGAAATTGCAGCTGGTGCAGAATGCAGTGGCCCGTCTGCTATTAGGATTGGGTCGCCAGGAGCATATTACACCAGTGCTCTGTTCTCTGCACTGGCTGCTTGTGGTTTTCTGGGCCCGATTCAAGGTGTTGGTTTTGTCCTATAAAGCCCCAAATGGCCCGGACCCTACCTATCTCCAAGATCGCCTCATTCCCTGGGTCCTGGATCGGCCCCTCATCCGGGGGTGCCCTGCTTGAGTTCCCTTAAGTTTTTCAGGTGCCACGCAGGGGAGGGCATTCTCAGTGGCCGTGCCACGGCTGTGGAACTTCCTCCCGGTCGAGGCCCGGCTGGCCCCAGATCTTCTCTCCTTCAGGAGAAGTTGTAAGACGTGGCTGTTCTGCCAGGCGTTTGGCAGGGGAGAAGGGTAAGGGGGGGACAGTGGGGTGGAATGTGTTATTTTTCCTCTTTATGTTGTTTTAATTGATTTTTTTTATTACTTGTAAGCTGGCCCAAGCTGCCTGTGGCAGGAGGGGTGGGGGCAGAAGTTTTTTTAAAATAAAAATATTTTTTTCTTTCTTGGTACCAGCTCCTGTTTTATATGCAACAAAGATGGGTACCTGGTGTAGTGCAACGAAGAGGAAAATAAAGACAGACTTGCTCATATGGTATTTTTTTAGATAAATGGCATCACATGAGACAAAAGGGATGGAACATGTATCAAATAAGCTAATGGTACTGGTTCTGTCACAACGTGCATATCATATTCCTCTTGTTAATTTAATAAAATTAGGGCAGGATTTAGAAAGTTAGAGTAGGAGTAGAAATCGTTGCTGGAAGAATTTCTAATCATTGTTACCTGAAAAGGGAGGGATACATGGAAGTCCATTCAGTGGAGTGTTTGAATGATGATCAGGTTTGAATGATGATCAGAGCCACCTTACCTGGAAAGCATGAGAAAGATGTAACTTCCACCCAAAAACCTTACAATTTGTGGCTTTCCGGTATTAAGATGTTTCAGGGGAGAAAGGAATCAAATTGAGTCTTGTAGGGGGTAATCTTTGCCCTTACCCTGCTCAGATCCAGAGTAACTTTGACACCGGATTGGAAGCAGTGAGCGAGGGGCATGAGGTTATGGAGGCACCATCTGGTCGATCTTTTGGGATGAGTTTCAGGAAGTGACGCCGGCTGATGCAGTGAATGTCCTGGGGTCTGTTAGATCCACTAGTTGTGAACTAGATCTGTGCCCATCCTGGTTGGTGAAAGCCTCCAGGGAGACCTTGGGGACGGTGCTGGCGAGGGTAGTGAACGCGTTCCTTCGGCAGGGGAGATTGTCACCCAGTCTCAAGGAGGCGGTGGTGCGCTCCCTGCTGAAGAAGCCATCTTTGGATGTGGATGTACTCGCCAGCTACCGACCCATCTCTAATCTTCCCTTTTTAGGGGCGGTTATTGAACGGGCAGTGGCACTGCAGCCCCAGGCACATTTGGACAGCATTGGTTTCCTGGACCCTTTTCAATTTGGGTTCCGCTCCAGCTATGGTATGGAGACGGCGTTGGTGGATGATCTCCACCGGGAGATGGATGCAGGATGTTCAACATTCTTGATCCTGCTAGATCTCTCGACCGCATTTGACACCGTGGACCATGGGCTGCTGCTGAGATGGCTGCGAGACCTGGGGGGGTCTGGATGGGACTGT
>QEPC01003849.1:2139102-2171290 GCA_003113815.1 Sphenodon punctatus | reverse complement strand
TCCACAGAAATGTCACGGTGTGGCGGGGGCAATTCCGAAATAGCGGAACGGAATCGCGGCGCGGTAAAAGCTGCTGCCGCATCAGCCCTATTCAGAACTTCTGACAACTGTGCTTGATTGCAGCTTAATGTTTCTGTTTTAAATAGTTCGTTCAGCTTAATCATTTAATACAAGTGGTTAACAATGTCCTTGCTGATGAAGAGGTAGTTTTGTTGTCTTGTTGACCAGGAATTTTTATGAGGATCTGTCAGGTTTCTGTCTTTAATTTAATGAGTTCTGTCTTTGTTGATATGCTTCCAAATCGGTGAATGCCAGAGAAATAAAGTGCTCCAATCTTTCTTATACCCTTAAATAGTACATTCCCTGCTGAACACTCTAGGTTACAGAAAATTACACTAACAGAGATGAAGCCAAAGGGTGAATGCAGTAAAGGGAGAAGTCCTGGTGGGAAATCCTTCTGTGGAAATGACAGAGTCTCTACAATGTGCTACTTGTGTCGCCTTCTGGGGAGATACAGCATCAGGGATATCTTTAAATCTGTTCTTAATGACGAAGAAAGCAATGGCAATAAGATTTGTTTTCTCATTAGAAACTCCCCACCCCACCCCACCCCATGTGTTTATACGCTGGAGACAAATTTAGAACAATCTGCAAAGGTTTTAGAACTAGATGGCAGTGCATTACTATTAAAACCTAATCTTAACTAGAGTTAGTCTTTCATTATTTTTTTAAAAGTATAATAGCTAATGAAAAAAACCTACATTGCTGTGCAAAATGGGAGCTTTGGGAGAGTTGCTACTCATTCATCCCCAAATTTGCCAGCTTAAAAGAAGTTTCAGTGTGTCTTCCTCCAGGGGGATAGCTCATGTGACATCAGTTCAGGCAAATCATTTCCTTCAATGTGACTTTCAGTTGTGTGCGCTATCCTGTTGGAGGATCACGCTGTAAACCTCTTATTGGAACAATAACAATTATTAAAATCGATTGAGCTTTATTTTAGATGCTACTAGTTATCTGCTTGAAATCAAGATGTCAAGCTTTTTAATTAAGCGTGGTATAAATTAAGCGTGGTATAAAAAGAGTAGGTGTAACTGGCAGAATCTCTTACAAGCTTTTAAAATTCCCCATGATTTACCTTTTTAGCCTTTTTCTCAGGGGTGAGGCGTCTCCAGCTCTTGGTCCATTTCTGTCTCCAGGAGGTTTCTCCCCACCACGTCTCCATTAACTGCAGTTCGCTGTCTCCACACCACAGGCTGCTGCTGGATGACCACGAAGTGTTTTCGGGCTGCCAGCAACGTCACCTGCATAGATTTATTGTATTTATTTTACTTATTTTAGATGGCCATCCCGCCACACACCCCCGGCAGGAAGCTCTGACCACAAAGCTTTGTGGGGGCGTGGATCGGTTTCCTGGTGAAGCAAAGGTCCCCCACCTCTGCTTCAGCGGTTTGCAAAGAACTGTGCAAATAGATCCGTTGTCCCAGTGGGAAAAAGGCATAGTCCTCAAGATGTAGCATGTGAATCTTTATATTCTTATCACTGTTCGTTGATCCTCCCCTCCTCCCCCTGGATTTTAAAATTAGTTCACTTTGAATGAACTAATTAGTGATATTTATAGGTATTAATTTGTCATCGTCATCATTATTATTATTATTAATAAACTCTCCCATTAAAAATGGCTCGGGGCGGCTTACCAAAAAATATATAATACATAATGTGCACAATGCACCAAATAACACAAAAAACATCATCATTGGCAAAACAACCCCCTAGATCAATCAATTTAACATATACAAAAATTCTACCCAACCCCCAATACATGTACAAAAAATACCCGCATCAATCTTCTCGCATTACACTCTCCCAGCATCAGAGACATACCTACTTTCTGTCTTCACTCTGCTGCCACCAGGGGGAGACCCTCCATCTACCCTCCTGCTCTCACCAGGAGGGAGAGTCCTCTCACATGCTACAAATACATATCCCTCCCCCTCCCACTAAATACTAACGACACCAGCCCCATCTGCCAGCCCCAACTGAAGGGCACAGCCAAAGGGCAGGCCCCTCTGGATGTGCCCCTTCAGCACGGCCGCTCGCACGGCCATTGGCCGCTCCCTGTATTTGAGGGAGCGACCCAGAAGCTGGCCTCCTCAAGCCCCACCCTCTTCCTGGGAGTGGAAACGCCGACCTCCTGCCCAGCTGTCAAATGGGAAGGAGCCTCCCCCAGTCTTCTGGTGCACGGGGTCCTGGAAGGAAGCATGAAAGACCCCCAGCCAGAGTCTCCCGGGGGGGGGGAATGACACATGCCCCCAGCTGTAAGGTCCATGAGCTGGGGGCTAGGAGGGTGGGTGAAGCATGTCCCCAGCCACGACCTCCAGAGGGGGAGCAGAACGCCACCCCCCCCACACACATAGTCTCCAAGAGGGGGAGGGGGGGTGGCTACAACCAACCCCCAAGTCCATCTCCAGCTCTAGCCCCCAGCCTGGCATACCGCCACGGGGTCCACTGCCACTGGCCCCGTCACCACGAGCCCTCTCATCGCTGCTGCTGCTTCCGTCCTCCCCACGGTCTTGCAGTCGTCTGGCCAGCTCCCAGGTGAACAGTATGTTAGCCACTTTACTGTGAGAATAGGCCAGGCTCCGATTGTAACACTTCTCGCCTTGGAGATCATGGAAACGGATTCTGCCACCGTGATGAGCCAAGGAGGACACGTTCACTATGCGACCTGGGGCTGACGTCTTCAGACACTCCAGCAGCAGGAATGTTAAGAGGAAGTGACCAAGGTGATCGACTCCGAAATGCATCTCAAAACCATCTGCTGTCTTGGAGCAGGGACACATCATCACACCTGCATTGTTAATGAGGATATGGAGCTCCTTCTCCTCTTCTAAAAAGTTCTCAGCAAATGCTCGGATAGACTTGGTGTCGGACAGGTCTAGTTTCTTCACAGTAACTTGATGATTCCCTGTGTGAGTTTGGATTTCAGAGGCTGCTGCTTCCCCCTTTGTCATATCTCTGCAGGTAATGATCACCCGGGCACCTCTCTGTGCAAGGTCCTTAGCAGTCTCTTTCCCAATGCCGGTGTTGGCCCCTGTGATCACCACCACCTTCCCATTCAGCTTAGCTGTGCAATATACTTCCTGATGTAGGGAGCTACCATGAACAGAAGAAGTGGGACAGAGATGAATATTCCCAGCAGGGTCCCCAAACAGTTTAGCATTGCTGCTACTGGCTGTCTGCCTACTCTTCCTGTAGAATCAACTTAGGAAGAAGTTTTAGGTCTTAGTTTATTAATGCAAGGTGCAGACTTCTGTTCTGTTGTTTTAAAAGTCAGCCTATTTGTATAATGCAGTTTAAAGATTCTTCATCTATAGCTCACATTAGGAATTAATTTCTAATTTTTACCCATGCTTTGATATAGAGATGATGATAATAAATGATTTTATATATACAGTGTCCTCCTTCCACCAAATGGCAATTGGAGCATTAAAGAAAATACAATAAAACACAATACAATTAAAAAACAATTTTAAAAAAAGAATACAGGAGGGGAAATATTGGCCAAGTGTTGTGTTGATCCGTTTTACAACCTTCTTGTTTTCCTTCATATGCCATTTTAGTTGTACATTATCCAGGGGCTTAGCTAGACTGGAACGGGCCCCTGTGCAGAAGTTGGAATGCCTCATCCCTCCTCACCCTCACCTCCCAGTGGCAGGGGGTGCAACTGCTCCGGGGTGTGTGGGGAGTTGTTGCTAACATTGTATAGGCACGTAATAAAACATGACCAAAGTCTTCACTTCTGTCAAATGCTATTGTCTTTAATTTGTTCTAGTCAAGAAGAAAAAGAAGGGACATAGCATATTGTTTATTGTTAAAAACGATATTATTCTAGTCTGTGCCATTCATTCATAACATTGAGTGACTACTATGTAGCTGAATAAAGGACGAGTTCTGTCAAGAGCGCTGGGAAAAGAGATCGGTGAAACATGAGTGAATTGGAATGGGAAAGGTATTCTGAGTGCACTACGCAGCAGGTGTGTGGTAGGGATAATTACAGAAGGAATTGGTAATGATCTGCAAACATATGAGTAATAACTGCAAGTGCTGGGGGGAGGAACAATCTGGGCATCTATCTATGGAGCAGTTGGAATTTAAGCAGTTATATTAGAATTTGCAGGGCCCAGGGTGAAGATAAAATGCAGAACCCGTGGTGGCCCCACAATTTCCCCCTCATCCTCCATTGGGCCCTAGAGGTGGCCGTGTTTGGGGCCCTGATGTTCCCATCAGTAGATGTTCCCATCAGTAGGGAAGTAGGGTCCCGCACCCTGCCCTGATGAAAAAAAGGGGTCACCTGACTCTGTGGTGGCTGGGAAGTAGAGAAGATAGCAAGGCCCAGGAGGAGATTCGCCCTGTAGTAAGGCCGGCCCTGTATGCTTGGGAGAGAGTGTCAGGAGTTTATTTGTAGGGGTGGATGGGCTGGAGAGTCTACAATTTTCTGCATTACTAGAACAGGGACAGACTCTTCATTGGGAAGAAATCTGTTTTCTTTCAGATTTACATTGGACTGGAGCCAGTCATCAACTCTATACTGCTTGCCATTTTAGCATCCCCTCCCCCCAGGTTAGATGGGTTGCTGAGCGTGCCGTTTTTCTACTTTTCCTAATATTTGCTTAAGTCAGCAGGGTAAATCTCACCAAACACATTCTCATGCACGGCAGCTGCCACTGGCACATTTTGGTCCTTCCTGCTCTCTGTCTGTAGTACACTGCTTTTTAAAAATTATTATTATTAATAAATGGTTATGTTATTTCTTCCCCCCCTAATTTTTATTATTACTGTTATTTTTGTTAATATATTGTCAGCGATGTACCTGGCACTGTACAGTCAGTAGTTAGAGATGGGTCCCTACCCCAAAGGGGCTCACAATCTTAAGTGACAAGAAAGAGGGAGATGAGGCAGAGGTGAACATTGGGAGAGACAAGGATACATTCATGAGTGTGAGAAGATGCAGCTGCACGTGCTTCACTTAGTTACAGGGAAGAGATTCCAAGGGAGGGAGGAGGCGGATGCAGTTTCACTCATGACGAGCCAGGGAAAGCCTGATGGAAGAGGTAGGTTTTCAGGAGGGTTTTCGGGGTTTTTAGTGGTCGATTTTGGGATGGGAGGGTGGGGCCTGGTGCTTGTCCTACACAGCAGGTCAGACTAGATGATCCAATGGTACCTTCTGATCTTTGAGTCTGACTCCATGACTCTACTTGTATCAAAGCTGGTGGGCTCTGTGCCTGCTATCGCTCATTTTTCCTGACTCTGTGGTGGCCATCCATTTGTCTGTCTCGATAGCTTGTCCTATTGTCCTGTTGTCCACACACATGATTGAAATGACAATTAAAAGATGTCTACAATGACAAAGAGATGGTAGGGTGTATAACCTTTGCATTGGCAGTTTGTGCAGAATCTGCTGAAATAAGTCATCCACTCTGTTACTTGCTTATTTGGCCTGGTTTTCCCTGGACATCTTGGGTTTCAAAACCACCTGCAGAAATCTCCTCCTCCAGCAGTCTGGTATTGGAAAGTAAACTCTTTCTGGGCCAGCAGCAATTAATTTGTATAACTGTTCCAATGGACAAATAAAAGGCACTACTTGGCTTTGTTAGCGTTTGGACAAACTCTGTAATCCAAATTAGTCCTGCTACAATGTCTCCCTAACTGCTATCAGAGACGTAATGATCACAGAACCGTGGTCACCACCCTCACACTGAGAAATATTCCCATACATGGTTACTTCAGAACACAGGCTCTAGGGGGAATATGCCCTCTGGATTTTCCGGGATTACATACTTCTCTTCCTACTCCTAAAAAATATTGGGTTAACTCTCTGCTTGTATGAACGCTTCAGGATTAAAACCAAAGCAAGGTGCGATTGCCTCAAATTAACTGTCAGAACGTGACTGAGTTGTTTATATGTTCTGAAAGATGCATTTATAAAACCTTCTGTGTAACCAGCTTTTTCTCTTTTAAAAACCTATGCTTTAGGTGAAACTATGAGAATTGCCTCTTCGGAGTTTGCCGATGATCCCTGTTCTTCTGTCAAGCGAGGTACCATGGTGCGGGCTGCTCGAGCATTGCTTTCGGCTGTTACTCGCTTACTCATCCTGGCGGATATGGCTGATGTCATGAGACTTTTATCCCACCTCAAAATTGTATGTTTTTTTTTTTTAATACTACTTTTTAAAAAAATGTTTTATGGGGGGGGAGGTGCGTCCTCCTATAGCTCAACAGGTTTGGAGTCTGGGGGTGATATTGGACGCAGATCTCCGCCTGGAGGGACAGGTGGAGGTAGTGGCGCAGGCCGCTTTCCGCCAGTTATGTCTGGTGCGGAGGCTGCGTCCGTAAGTCTCTGGCCCGGACCTGGCCTCCCTCATCCATGCCTTNGGTGATGGTTTTGGGGAGGGCCAAGGGAGTGGTGGCCCCTGTCATTGATGGGGTCTGCCCTCCCCTGGTTTCTCAGGTCTGGAGTCTGGTGCTCCTGGACCCACAGCTCTGCCTGGATGCCCAGGTGGTGGCTGTGGCGAAGGGAGCATTTTGCCAGTTACATCTGGTGTGTTGGCTTAGGCCGTGTGTCTGACTCAGATCGGGCCACCGTCATCCATGCTTTTTACCACCTTGAGACTGGATTACTGCAATGCGCTCTACGTGGCCTTGGGTGCTGGTTTGGAAGCTGCAGCTGGTGCAGAATGCGGCAGCCCGTCTCGATGGGGACAGGGTGACATGAGCATATAACACCAATGCTTCGCTCTCCTGGTCCCAAGCCTTTTAACATTCCGGCAAATTTGCAAAACCTGGCTGTTCGGCCAGGCCTTTGGGGAGGGTGGGGGGGGTGGGGTAGGTTTTTTTATCTCCCTCCACCCTTATTTATTGTATTAATTATTTTAGCGCTATCCTGGTTTTAAATGTTGTAATTTTACTAGTGTATTTAAATGTTTTATAATTGTATTTTTATATTTTCTTTTTTGAGATTGTTAGCTGCCCTGAGCTGTTTTCAGGAGGGGCAGGATATCAATTTGATTAAATAAATAAATAAATAAGATACATTGAAATAAGAAAAAAACCCTGTAAAACTTGGCTGTGATCCACGAACAAGTTTCTCTGGAGTTTATGGATCATGGCTATAGTCTTCTGTTTCCTCATTTGTATGTCCAGTGTAATCTAGGGCTGAAATGGATTAGCCATTTTGTTTTCATGGATCAAAGCCACCATTTCAGATCATTGCATGGAATTCCGATGTGGATTTATTCTGTGTTGGAACTATGTGCAAAGTTCTGAGTTCCAGGAGCTGCTGTCTCAGTACCTTGTACTGCACAGATACATGATGACGCCACAGTTGATCCGGAACTTTGGCAAAACAAGGACTGGATTGCGTTCCAGTCTGCGTTTCGCCAAATGGACCGGAATGGCTGGATCCTTCAAAGATAGATTCTGTGCTGAAATTCTGTTTCAGCCTTAGTATTATCTTTGTCATTACGTGCTCAAGTGGAGGAACTAAACTAGAATTAGAAAATACTTTTTTTATTCCCATGCCTTTTTTAGTCAAAGTCTTGAATATTAGTGTTGGAGAGTTCTAATAGGCACTGGTAGGGTTTTCAGCAGAATGCACTAGCCTTGCAGTTAAGTACCATCCTGGACTAAAATATCTCATTTATTTAACTCTGAGTGATGCATAGTTGAATAGTTTCAGAGCACACAGTAGTTGTAGAGTACTGCTATCTTGTGGCAGCATCAAAGCACTACAGTTCTCTTGTGCTGTGATGATTCTGTACTTCTGTATGCCAACTGAATTCATCACAAAGTCAGAGCTCTGATTGGGGCTTGAAACAGCATGAGTGCTTAATGAGTCATCAAAGATGAAAAAGACGAGAACAACACAGAGGAATTACAGAATAAGCAAATGATTTACTGCCGATTCGTACTCTCTGGCTGTGCTGCTGTCTGTGCTCATGTCTGTAGAGGCATATAACAAAACGCTTTCTAATTGGAACTAACCAGTGTAATGATTGATTTATTTCCCCCCCTCTCTTTCTTGGTCTTTATATTTTCATGTCCATTTGTTCCTAATCTGGGGAAGGAAAAATCTATGGGGTAAACTAATATGAACAGAATGTTTTTAAAATCTGGTTTATTTTCTTGATAGTAAGCCAAACAGGTTTGTTCTTTTTATGAAAATTTATGTAGGGCAATTTGTACCCTAGAATGAGATTGTATAGACAAATTTGGATACCCTGAACATGGGGTTTATAATGGAAAATGGAAAATGCTTTGCTCTAGCAATGATTATGGGCACTGCTTTAATGAACACAGACAGTGTTATTATCCTGGTAAACCACTCTTGCTAAGATCACCAAGGATCTTCATGTGGCTAAATCCAGCCGCCTTTTCTCTATTCTTGTCCTCATTGATCTCTCTGCTGCCTTTGACACTGTTGACCACTCGCTCCTGCTTGAATCACTCCACTCCCTTGGATTCCGGGACTCTGTCCTCGACTGGTTCTCCTCCTACCTTTCTGACCGCTCCCTCAATGTCTCTCTTCCTAACTCCTCCCTCTCCTTCTCCCTACTCCTCTCGGTCAGGGTTCTCCAAGACTCTGTCCTTGACCCTCTCCTTTTCTCTATCTACACCTAATCCCTAGGTAAACTGATTGCCTCCCACGTCTTCTAATACCACCGATACGCTGACGGCACTCAACTCTATCTCTCCGCTCCTTCTCTCTCTCCCTCTGTTCAAGCTCATCTCACCAACTGTCTCTCCGATATCTCCTCCTGGATGTCTCAACACCAACTGAACATGGCGAAAACTGAACTCCTGATCTTCCCTCCCAACCTTTCCTCTCCCTCTTCCCTATCTATTACCATTGAAGTGGTCTCCATCCCCCCCATGCCCCAAGCCCACAGTTTGGGCTTCATCTTTGACTCACACCTTGCCTTCAAACTCTACATTGACTCTGTGGCCAAATCCTGCCGCTTCTCCCTCCACAACATTGCCAAGATCCGCCCTTTTCTGTCTGTCTCCTCTGCCAAAACTCTCATCCATGGCCTAGTCATCTCACGCCTCGACTGTTGTAACCTCCTCCTCGCTGGCCTTCCCCACTCCCACCTAAGAGATGGAGAGGAAGTCATTCAGATGATTGGTCCAATTGGGGCCGATTCCGAGGCCTGGGGCACACACATTTCACGTGCACCCCCAACATGGGGCCCACAGCCTCCACGCAAACCACGCAGTGTTTCACGCCTAAAGCGATTGGGATTGCAGCCATCATATGAACGAATGTGTGTGTAATCACTATCATCGGAATGCATTGTTGACTGTTACAGTTCTGTGTTTTGTTTGTATACACTCACCCATTCAGACACAGATAAATACACCCAGAAATATAAATGAAATATGGGATTCTGATTGTCTTCATGGCATAGAACATTCCTTCCTATACTTTCTATCCTTGATGTTTCACAAGGTGTTGACTTTGACAATCATCCCTTCGGACAAACAAAAATGCTGGTTGAATAAGCCATGCTAATCCAAATATGCTGGCTCTATTTAATAATGCTGCTGCTTAGAAGTTTTTTTTAATAAAGTTCCTCTCCTCGTCAATTGTTTCTAGGGTGTTTTGCAAAATTAATAAAAATATATATAATAAAACAACCTAAAATCCATTTAAAATGTTTTGGAAGGGGAGGAAAAATGCATCCAGGGGACCCAGCAGTGAACATTCTAAAACCAACTGGATAATTGGCTGCATACAGCCTTCGAGGAAGAGTCGGATAAAAAATTAATAAATAAATTAAACAATAAGGTGTTTTTTGAAGGTAAGGAGGAGGGAGGAACTGAGCTGAATTTCTGGAGCGAGTAAGTTCCTCACTGAGGGGTCCATCACAGCAAAGGCCCAAGCACCTGCTGAGTTGAGGCACCATGGAGGGATCTGAGCATAAATAGCTACCAGGGCGAGCTTCTAGGAGCAGGTCTTGAGTATAGCCAGGGCCTCGTATCCCCTGTATGTTGAGGAAACACTCGAGAGGGATGGCGGGAGGCTAAATGGCAGATGAAATTTAATGTGAATAAGTGCAAAGTGATGCACATAGGGAAAAATAACTCAGATGATATTTATACAATGCTGGGTTCTAAATTGGGAGTTATCACTCAGGAAAAGGATCTTGGAGTCATTGTGGAGAATACAGTGAAATCCTCAGCTCAGTCTGTGTCAGCTGTTAGGAGTAATTCGGAAAGGGATAGAAATTAAAACTGAAAATATCATAATGTCTCTATATAAATCTCTATGGTGCAACTGCACCTGGAGTATTGTGTGTAGTTCTGGTTGCCCGATCTCAAAAAAGACATAGTAGAAACTAGAAAAGATAC
Source organism: Sphenodon punctatus (assembly GCA_003113815.1). Taxonomy (NCBI): domain Eukaryota; kingdom Metazoa; phylum Chordata; class Lepidosauria; order Sphenodontia; family Sphenodontidae; genus Sphenodon; species Sphenodon punctatus. The sequence continues at coordinate 2,160,883 of QEPC01003849.1, read as the reverse complement.
AGAGAAGAGCAACAAAATGATCAAGGATATGGAATGACGACCATATGACGAAAGGTTGGGGCTCTTCAACTTGGAGAAGAGATGATGGAGAGGGGATATGATAGAAGTTTATAAAATTATGAGTGGTGTGGAACACATAAATAGGGAGCAGTTATTTACCCTCTCTAGTAGTACTAGAACTAGGGGACACTCCACGAAATTTGTTTTTTCCACTCAGTACAAAGTTAACTTGTGGAATTTTTTGCCAGAGGAAGTGTTCAAGGTCGATAGTGTAACTAGTTTTAGAAAGGGAGTGGATAAGTTCTTAGCGGATAGGTCCATTCACGTCTATTAGCAAAGTTGTCACCCAGTCTCACAAAATCCTCCTGCAATTTTTCACAGTGTGCTCGGGTTTTAATTACCTTGAATAACTTTGTCATCTGCAAATTTAATCGCCACACTCTTTACTCCCTTCTTCAGATCATTAATGGATATCGTAAACAACGATGGTCCCAGTACAGATCCCTGGGGCATTCCACTAATTACTTTATTCCACTGTGAAAACTGACCATTTAGTCCTACTCTTTGCTTCATATCTTGTAACCAGTTGCCAATCCATGATAGGACGCTGCTTCTTATTCCATAATACTTTAATTTCCTCAAGAGTCTCTCACGAGGGACTTTATAAAATACCTTCTGTACATTACATTGACCCTTATCCACATGCTTATTTACACCCTCAAAAATTCCGGATGGCTCAGGAAGGCTTACAAAAACAAATAAAAATACATTAAAAACAGTTTAAAAACACAAACCGCTAACCCTCCTCACCCCTCTCCAACCTAACCACAAACCCCACAAAAACCTCACCAACCACCCCATCGTACTTCTACCCCAAACCCCCAGCAAACCCCCCTATTCCCTATCCCTGCCAGCCAGATGCCTTAACACACAAGGAAAGTCTTACACCGCCTCAGGAAGATGCTCACGCTCCGGCTTAGACGAACTTCTGGGGAAAGGGAGTTCTGCAGCTTTGCGACAGCCACCGAGAACATTTGCGCGTGCAGAACTGATTCTTTAGTTTCATTTTCCCGGTGTGGCCTTGAGAAGGCCGTGCCGGGTTCTGTTTCAGATGGAGCCTAGGAAAAATGGTAAGTAAGCAACTGCCCCTCTTCTCTATCCTCCACCCTCTCCTCTAAGGCTCTTGTCCTTAGTTACAGAAATCACCTCGCCCAGTTCTATTCACTGACTCCCAAACCAGCCCACCGTACCACTGTTAGATCTTTTGCTTTCAGATTAGCATAGACTAAGCCAGCCACCTGTAGGTGAAATCTGTTGGTGTTTTTTTTCTTAGTTAGTGGGTACAGCCCTCCTTTGCCCAGATGAGCTGAGGAGAAGAGTAGTTATGGTTTTGTATTTGTGGATGATATTCACATTTTAGGCACATGAAGATTCAAATAACTTCTGCAAAGTGGATATTGATCGACCAAACAACTGAGTATCCAAACAACTGAAAAGCTGACCCAAAAGATGGACTAGAATAGCAGCTATTATCCATTTCAGTGGATATGTTTTGATTCATGCAAAATCAACCAATTTAATATTGGCTGTGGACATTGGTTTCAGCGCTAGGAATGCGTACATATAAGCACATTCTACTTCAACGGGTGCCAAGTTTTAATTCACAGAGAAGAGGCATCACTGCTCATCGCCCACTCTCACTTGCACATGCAGTGTCGTGACCCCAGCACAACCCCTCCCTCAGGTCAGCTCCACAAGTGTGGCCTGACCATTGTATGTATGTCCCCGATAGAGAGAAGTGTTCTGTGGTCCCTCATTATAGACAATATCTCGCAGTGGGTTAGATTTTTGCTGTAATGATGCCTCTTGCTTTAAAGGAAGATTTGGTCTATCACAGCATTTTGATGCACAATTCTTACTTGCCCACCTTGATAAATGGGTGTTGTTCCCATTGAATGCTCACAACACCTTGATAAATGGGTGTTGTTCCCATTGAATGCTCACAATCCACATTTGAGTTAATGGGCCCAAGTATGCTGTGTATCTTTTGGAAATCTGATCACTTGGATGTAATAAATAATGTAAAACTTTTCTTAATAGTGGACTATCAAGAGGAGGAACCTTCTCCCTGCCATGACCCAGATCTGTCCCCTCACAGAGCTCCCCAGGCCAGAGTGTTCTGCGTGTATCTGTGCCGGGGGTACACCAGGAATGCTGTGTACTGTCCCCGTGCCTTCATGCAGTGCTCTGCAGTGTGATGTAGCCGTGCTTGGGGCGCTCTGTGGGCATGGGGTACTATCCCAGAGCATTCTGAACCTGGGCAGGGTGTTGGTAGGAGCATTCTGGAGTGGGGCTGCCTCAATCCAGAAGCATTCACTGGCCATCTGGAGTTTGGGGTGGTGAGAGGGGGACACTGTCAGAAGGCAACAGGCTCTACTGGATGTAGGGAGGCTCCTTGGGCTAGATGGTGGAGGCCTGCAAACTAGAGATACTTCATCCCTCGTCAAGGATTTACAAACACCATGACTTATTCTAAAGACACTACGAGCACGTTTAGACGGACGGCTGCCCCCAGGTTGGGCAGTCCTATTAAAAGGGCCCCACCAGATGTAGAAGTGGAGCAGGCACAGCCTGCAGCCCTGCTTGTGGTGCTGCGGAACATCCTGGAGCATCGCTTGCCTGAAGTGAAGCTGTTGTCCGCCTGCTTGGCAGATCCTCGCTGCAGCTCTGCTTTCAGCCGGCGGTTGCCCTGGGCAACATGATAGAGTTTTGGGCACCAGCCTAGAGCATGTGGTGATTCGCCTGCAACTCTAGTGTGCGAGGGGATGGGGTCTACTGCACTGGTGGATCTAAATGGACCCTGGTGAGGCTGCAAGCCGGTGGACATGGGGGTGCACGCCTGGAGTTGCTCAGTCAGCATCCGTGACATTATTGTTCTCATCTAGAGCTATAGTTCTCAATGTTTCTAAATAGTACCTACCACTCCCTTTCCCTTGTTTGTGATAGTTGAGGCCTCTCTCCCACCACACACTCATTCACTTCCTCACTCCCTCGTTCCCTTCCTGCCTGCCTGTTATTTCCCCAATCTTTTCACTTTGTTCTCTAAACCCCCACTCCTCCCACTGCTGCCCCATATTTTTGGAAATTCCCCCTTGCTTGGTCACAGTGGAGCTAGGTAGGTTATTCTCCTTCTCATGCTCCTCCCAGAATATCTTCCACCCCCACAGCTTCAGAACCACCAGTCTAGGCTGGTTCCAAAATTAAGAAAAATTAAGTAGTTCAGATGAGATTTTTTCCTGGCCCAACTTTTGCCAACAGAAGCTGGGTCCAATAAAACATCTCATCTGATCTTTTTTGTCTTCCCCCTCTATTGTTGTTGGCCAGTCCCTTTTTAGGGAAGGTTATTGAATAGGCAGTGGCCTAGCAGCTCCAGGGACATCTGGACCGCATTGGATTCCTTGATCCCTCGTAGTCTGGCTTTCGTCCGGGCTACGGCATTGAGACTACGTTTATGGCCTTGGTCGACAGTCTGCGCCGGGAGTTGGTCCAAGGTTGATCCACTCTTTTGGTTTTGTTAGACCTTTCGGCTGCCTTTGACATGGTTGATCATGAGATGCTGGTGACTTGCCTGCGGGACCGTGCTGGGGTGGGTGGAACTGTTCTTGAATGGTTCTGCTTTTTCCTGGCTGGTAGAACTCAGCATGTGGTGTTGGGGGATTTTACATCTTCCCCCAGGATATCACATGTGGAGTTCCGTAAGGATTCATTCTGTCCCCTCTCCTGTTCAACGTGTACGTGCAGCCCCTGGGCAAGATCATGAGAGGGTTTGTGTGGTGTCATCAATATGCTGGTGACACCCAGCTCTGCCTCTCATTTTCATCTGACCCAGACACGGCAGTCTCTGTGTTTGGAAGAGGACTAGCCGTCTGAAGATGAATCTTGACAAGACGAAGGTGATGCTAGTGGGAAAAGGCGATGAGGTGCGTCCCTCCTTGGTCCCCCAGGTTCAGAGTCTGGGAGTCCTCCTCAATTAACACCTCTGCCTGGATGTCCAGGTGGCGACTGTGGCGAGGAGTGCATTTAGTAAGCTGCATCTGGTCCGTCGCCTTCAACCATTATCTCAGATTCTGACCGTGCCACCATCATCCATGCATTCATCACTTCAAGATTAGACTACGGCAACGTACTCTATGTGGGACTACCCTTGGCGACGAACCGGAGGCTGCTTCTGGTGCAGAATGCAGCAGCCCGCCTCCTGACAGGACAGGTCACTGGGAGCACACAACACCGGTGTTCCGTTCTCTGCACCGGCTGCACCGGTCAGCACCGGCTGACCTCTTCCGGGTCAGATTCAAGGTATCACCTTTAAATCCCTATACGGTTTGGGCCCCACTTACCTGTGTGGCCACTTCGTCCCCTGTGTCTTGGATTGGCCCCTGCAGTCGGCCAGGGGTGCCCTCTTGGAGGTTCCCTGGATGTCCTGCAGGGCAACATTTGAGAGGGCATTCTCAGGGGCCTCGCCGCAGCTGTGGAACTCCTGGTGGAGATTCACCTCTCTCCGGACCTCCCCTCCTTCCATAGTGCAAAGCCTGGCTGTTTCGCCAGGCATTTGTTGAGGGGGATGGGTAACGGGTGTTTTTTTTTTCTATTTCGTTTTCCTTTTATGGAGTTGCGAGTGTCTGTTATATTTCGGACTACAGTTTTTTGTTTTTTTTTAATTGATGTTTTATAGTGTTTTATATTTTTGTATTTGTTTTAATGCATTTTGTTCGCTGCCCTGAACTGCCATGGAGCAGGCAGGGGTGGGGTATAAGTACTGAAAATAAATAAATAAATACAGTCATGAACTGTCCAACATATTGCCTTCAGCATCAGAATATTGTTTAAACCCACACAACTCATGCAGATTTAATAGAAATGACTCTCTCTTCAACAATGTGTCTCCATCCGGGAGTAAATGTTCCCAGTTTAATCTTCTCATTTATTTTCTTCAAAAGGCTCAACAATTGTCAAGCGAGGGGAGTCCATTATCCTGAGACAATGGCATACTCGAGTGGCATTTTCATAAATGCCCAATAAACCATCTTAAAAGCACATCATATACTGGATTGCAAAAAAAAAATTAAAAATTACTAACATTAATGAAAAGGAAAATTGAGCCTTATTAGAAATCTATGCTAAAAATTATTTGCATGAGAATAGAAGTAATAGCAGTCTTCTCTGTCGGATTCATTCCCGTTCCAACAATAAGCAATTTCAATGTCAGAAATGGAAGGACTAATATTTTAGATTGTGGCAGTGACGCAGGAGGAGCAAATTATATGATGATGATCTGTTTTCAGGGTAATGTGGTCGGCTATCATGGCAGTGGGAAAGTTTGTACTTCTAAATTGGGGTCTATTAATGGGGAAAGAGGAAGCTGATACAGGCACAGGTCTATTGGTCCACAAAAGAAAAGTGCAGCTTCTAGCATTCATTTGTAGCCTAGAATGCCCAGTTGCTCGTTAAGAAATTACAGTGAAACATTACTTTGCAGGCCTCTTTGGGTCTGAATGCTACTGACTTGTAACCCTGTAGAAAGCAGGAGGAAAAAGTGATTCATACCAGTGCTAGCATGGCAAACACGAGCGTCCATGAGGCAATCAGTAGTGGGGTATCACAGTCTGACTGTGATGGCACCAAGCTTGTTATTTCGCTTCTTTTAATTGAGTTTTATATTTATTTATATAGGGTTTTAAAACCCTACATTGTTAGCTCTGTCCCTACTTGGATTAAAACTACCTCCTTAAAACTGAAGGTTTCTTTCTATCCCTGAGCTTAACAGCTCATTCTTATTGATAAAACTAGGGCTAACACGACAGCAAGTGTTCTCTTTCCGCAGGGAAATACAGAACCTTTTGGGAGTTGTGAGTGCTTCTATTTCGCTGGTGTCCGGTGCTTCTGCCATTGTTGATATCGGCACCTGCGGTTTTTCATAATTTCCCATCAATTTGGTCACTTTCCGGCATTTCCCTGGACTTTGGGGGATATTTATAACACTTTTACAGCAATTTCCAGCATTTCCCTGGCACTTAGCCAGCACCTTTGCATCTCTGCAGCCCCCAGGGTGTGTGTCCAGGGGGCTTGGTATTGGCCTTGTAGCATCTCTGTTCAAGTTGCAAAAAGATAATGATACATGAAAAAAACAGTGGAAAATCCAGTATGTTTCCAACCTGTTTCTGACGGAAACAGCATTCACTGCAGTTTGTTGTTTCAGGCCTAGATAAAACCTATTATCAAATAACGCAGCTTGATACTATAAAAAGTATAGTTTTTTTAAAAAAAATTATATAGCACCCCCCCCTGCCTGAATGGCACTCATGGTACCTCACAGCATTAAGCACAATAAAATATAATAAAACATCATAAAACAACTTTAAATCCATGCATGCTCCATTTAAAACTGTTTAAAAGGGGAGGGTAAAGGGGGAAGAAAAAATACATTCAGGGGACCTAGCTGTGGATCCTATAAAAGCACTTTGAGAATGAAAAGGTCTTGATGTGATTTTCGAAGGTGAGCAGGGAGTAACTGCGATGCAAGTTCCACACTGAGGGGTCTGCCACAGTAAAGGCCCAATGGTGAGATCCTCTGCTGTGAGATTCTAGGAGGGGGTCTTGAATGAACTGTGCAGGCTGGACTGAATGGTGTCTGGAATTCCACCCAGGACTCCTGCTCGTTAGAGTGACTTTGCAAAATGATATTTAACTTGCCCCACTTGTTCACAAGGCAAATTGTCTTTGCTGGCTGACTCCGAAAAAACATCAAAATTCTTTCTTTTATCATCATGGTAAATTAATTGACCTGGCTGAGCTGGTGTTATTCTTATGGCAGTTTTGCCAGGCTGTTTTAGTGATAAACGCAAGCGTTTATGGTCCTTGCTTCTTTTTATACAGCAACACTGAATAACTATGTTGGTTCTTTCCCTGTTAAGTCCCCGTTTTCTCTTTATATATAGGTTTCACAACCAGTCTTGTAGAAGTGCACAAATGGCACTTCAAATATATCTCAGCAGCTATGCTCCACTTTCTGTCTGGTTCAATCATAGCCACGTTTTACATGTTGGAAATCCATTAGCTATACAGAACATGCAGGGAAGTATAATTAGAATTTCAGCGGTACATTTACATTCCTTAGGTTTTGAATTCCTTTTTCTTTCGCAAGCTAAAATTAGTGCTAGTTTTCACATAAAATGTACATTGTACTGAGCTCACACACTCTCCCCTCCCCCCTTCCAGAAGCCAGGTAATCCTATCTATTTGGCCTAGGATTTAGCAGGCAGGGATAAGGTTCAAGGTGCTGGTTTTTCTGGTTATTTCTGTGTTTGTGTGTGTGTAAAATATACATATATACAATATGAATATAAAATGCAGCCCTGAGGCTTTGGGAAGGGTGGGTTAACAATCTGAATAAATCAATAAAATATCGTACCCTTTTGTAATAAAAGGTTGCAAAAATTTTGAATATTAAATTTGGTATGTTTTAAGAATCTAAACTTTTTCTGCTATATCAAGAATGCTTGATAATGTACTTGTGACCTAGACAGAGAGTGTGGTTGCTGTGTCGGCAACATTATCTAAGAGATGGGCAACATTAAAACGAATCCATTTTGTTCGCTTTGTGGAATTAAATTAAGTTTGCAACTTGTACTGTATTTACTGTCCAGTAGTGGTGGTGGGGTAATAGAGAACAGATGTATACATTGGAAGATAGGAGGCTAGTGATCTAACTTGATTTTTGAGAAAGGGACCTTCCTCTGATTGCAGATCTACAATACCTTTTATATTTTAAATTACAGGTAGAAGAAGCACTGGAAGCTGTGAAAAATGCAACAAATGAGCAAGACCTAGCAAATCGTTTTAAAAAATTTGGAAAAGAAATGGTGAAACTCAACTATGTTGCTGCTAGAAGGCAACAGGTGGGTAAAGCTGCTAAGCGAGGGATGAGAAAAATCATTTAAATACTTTTCTGTAAAACTAAATAATCTGGGCTTTTTTTCATGTTCAAGATCTTTCTGTTCATACCATTGTTTGTCTGAAATCATTGGCAACATAATGTCTGACAATAATAGCTAGCTAGAGAGCCAGAGCATCCAGTTGCTGAGTTTGTCCCCAAATGTTAAAAAAAAAACACCAACCCAGAGATTAAGTCATTCTGATGATTTATTTTATTGGATCATTTTCTGTTGGTGAGAGCATGATAACTTCTGGACTCTCAGGGCCCTTCCACAGGCATGTTTCTATTTTTGTAAACGTTCCTGTACAGCCCAAAATCTTTGCATGCTCTTGTCAGAAGTTGATCCAAGAAAAAAGAGATCATCTGAATGACTTCGTCTCCAGTTACTTCCAGAATCCTAAAAAAAGAGTGATTTATGTTTAAAGAGGCTCTTGGAAAATAATGCTAATATCATAAGAACATAAAAAGTGCCATTTGTTGGGTCAGACCAATGGTCCAATGTAGCCCAGCATCCTGTCTCTGACAGCAGTCAGCCTGGGTTGCCTCGTGTAGCAGGTTACAGGGGGATGGATAATGAAGATGAAGAGAAGGTAGGAATGACTCATATGATTGATAGTGGAGATGTTCATCTAACAGAGATTCTAGTACAATCAAGGTGAGCAGTGACTGCAGGTGGGGCTAGATAAAAACTGTCCGGTAGCTGATACATTGTTTATTTTTTTTAAAAGTGCAAAAAATTAGATCAAGAAATTAAAACAAAATAAGACTCCTAAATGACTATTGTACTCCTCCCCCCCCGGCCAATGGCCCTCCTTTTTCAAACCATACTAATCATTCACTAGTGTCCCATCAAAGCCGCAAATATAACTAAGTACAAAGGAATCTATTACGGACTTGTTCTGTTGAAAATTAGACCACGATGATTATAAGAGGCTAAGCCATTTTTTGGTTGTACAAAGGGAATTTTTCTTTTATTAAGAAGAAAGCTGTCGGGCAGTCTAATGGAATAAAAATTGTTTCCTTTAATGAAGAACACGACCCTATTATTATGCTGACAAACATCTTTTGTTAATTCACGGGTGCTTAAAAAGATGACTCTCTTGGTCTGTTTTCTTTTACTAGCAAAGGCAAAAAGAAATGGATGATCTGAAAGTTCTAACAGAAATGACTCGGCATCCAAAAATATTTGTGGGTCCTTGTATCACGTTAGGCTTTTAGCACTGCCAAAATATCCTTTTCAGAGCCTGCAAAGGCTGACACTCTAATCTTGGGCCTTGTAGCAAGAGGCTGCAAAGTTGTTGCAGAGACAGGCCCACTGGGGAGTTCCCCACTGTGGGAACGGAGCCTTCTGAGCAGCTGGCAGGAGGCTGCATCTTGAAGAAGCCAACTGAGAGTGTGGCTGATTGGCTGCAGCTGGGCGTGACAGGAAACGGCAGGGTTTTAAAGGAGAACCTTTGGGGAATACTGACAAAAAGGGAGTAAACGACGATCCAGTGTCCCTCAGTGAAAAATACAAACTTTCGAAGAGGAGGCAGCGCTCCATTAGTAGTGCTAGTACCACTAGTAGTATCAGTGCTAGTATTAGATTAGTACTCTGCAGTGCGGGGGCATCTAGTCTGGGGTGCGGGGGAGGAATGACTGGGGTCAGTCAGCATGTTTGAGTGTCTTTTAGCCTAACTCTCATTATGAATCATGAGATTCAATTGTTAGTCTTTAATTGCATCAGACAATACCAGCAATAGCTTGGAAAAGCTTTAACATAATTTGTATTTTGTGTGTGTGAGAAAGTGAACGTATATTTGTTTTATTTGTTTGTTCAAATTTCTACCCCACCCTTCCTCTAAGACTTACATAATAAAAACACACATCATAAAAATACCATTAAACTCCATTTAAAAACCCCACTAAAAATCCCATAGTCACCCCTAAATCCTCTCACCTCAACCCCTTGCCCCACCTGCCAAATGCTTTGCTAAAGAGAAAAGTTTTGCTCTGCCTCTGGAAAATGCCCAGGCTCGGGCTCTGACGGACCTCGGGGGGACGGGAATTCCGTAACGTTGGGACAGCAACCGTGAACGTCTCTCTGTGGGCCCTTGTCATACAGACCAGATTAGCAGGAGGTACATACAGGAGAGCACTCCCAGCTGGTGCACAGGGATCACAGAGGAGCATGGGAGGAAAGGTGGTCTCTTGGATAAGTGGGACCCAGGCTGTTTAGTGCTTTAAAGGTCAGAATCAGCCCCTTGAATTGTGCCTGGAAGGCTATAGTAAGCCAGTGCAGACTGTAAAGTACAGGTTTAATTCACTCATAGTGATCAGGCCCTGAAAGGTGCCAGGCCACCGCATTTTGCACTAGGTGCAGCTTCTGGAAAGTCACCAAGGGCAGCCCTACATAGGGTGCATTGCAGTCATCTAGCCTCAAGGTGATGAAAGCATAGATGACGGTGGCCAGATCGGAGTCAGAAAGAAAAGGATGCAGCCTCCTCACCAGATGGAGTTGGTGAAAAGCAGTCCTGACCACCGCTGCAACCTAATGCTCCAGGTGCCTGTAGGTGGACTGTGCAACACCGTTTAGTATTGATATACTACAGTGGCTAAGAAGGCCTTACCAGCGGAGATGAATGAGTAAAAGGAAAGTAGGGTTTAGCCTGGCAATGTTCTTCATCCAACCAGTAGAAGTGGCCACTACACGGAAAATGTAACATTTAAAAAACATTGGAATGAGGTAGGAAAAGAATTGTGGGGTGTGTGGGGAGGGTTGGGTTGTTTTTTTGAAATTTTATTTTATTGGGTTTTTTTTAAAACAAAAGATGCCTAACGTAGTAACCATGATCCAATTCAAGGTCTGCACATATGTGTTGGATGTGCACACAAAGCAAACCTCCCCTCTTCATCAATGCAGGGTGCCTGCAACAAAGCTGCCTGCCCCGTGCCTGTGGCACCACCTGCATCCTCTGCTTCATCCCCACCTCTCCCTCTGCTGGGTGGCGGCACGGTTGGGAGGCGGGGGGTTCTTTGCTGGAGGCATCTTGCACATACACGCTGTGTGCGCACATGCAGGGGCTAGGTTTGGTGTACAGGTGCACGGACTATGGATCGGGGTCCATGTTTGCAGCCAAAAACAATGAAGATGTTATATCCACTTGAAAGAAACAGAGACAGAGGATTTTTTTGGGGGTGACTCTGGAACAGGCATCTTTCCTCCTCCTCCTTTTACCAGTTGAAAGTGTGTGCAGTCCTTGAAAGAGGGAGGGAGGCAGCAGATCATCACACGGTTTGGAACAGGGGTTTGAACTAGATGCTCCTTGAAAGTCCTACCAGTCCTACCCTTGTGTGGTCGAGTCTGGGTGTTTTTAGCTAAGCGCCTCCACACCCAGCACCCACCCATCATGCACGTTGCAAGGCTGCATTGGCGCCCTATGCAGCCCCACAACATGAGTGATGGGTGGGTAATGGGTGGAGAGGTGCTTATCTAAAAACACACTCTGTTTCTGTCACAGCATAGCTGGGGTCTTATTCATGAGTCTATCGGAATTGATATTTTAATCTTCACTCTGAGATTAGCAAATTTAAAACACTGAATGTTAAATGTGTAACTCTATGGTATATGCATATTTTTGTACAGGAACTGAAAGATCCTCATTGTCGGGATGAAATGGCCGCCGCTCGAGGGGCCCTGAAGAAGAACGCCACTATGTTGTACACAGCTTCGCAAGCTTTTCTCCGTCACCCTGATGTAGCAGCCACTCGAGCCAACAGGGATTATGTCTTCAAGCAAGTGCAGGAAGCGATTGCCGGTATCTCAAATGCTGCTCAGGCCACCTCACCGACCGATGAGAACAAGGGGCACACTGGCATTGGGGAGCTCGCTGCGGCACTAAATGAATTTGACGTGAGTATTAAAATGGTGTGGGAAATGAGACAAAGCAGAAAGGGTTTTTTTGTTGGTTTTTTTGTTGCTTTTTTCCCCAGTGTTACGTTGTTAGGTTGTAAGAGTCAGGTGGTCATAAAGTAACTTTTGGCATTATATTAAGCTAACTCTAGAACCAAGAGATAGTGTTACATAGTGGGTAAGGTGTTGGACATGGATTTGGTAGATCAGGGTTCATACTTTATCTTAGCCATGTACTCAGTGGGTGGCCTTGGGCAAGTCATTGGGTAAAAATAGATGTGGCAGTGGGCTGCTTTGGCCCACTTTGTCAAGCTTTGGCCCAGACCTTTCCTACATGTTTGTGCAGGTGCCACCAGAATTTGGCCTGGGATTGCCCTGGGCTGTGTCGGCAACCAGCCTGGGTTGTGACCCCGGAATATTTCCAAGTCTCAGCCTGGCCCCAATCGGGCCAAAGCGGGCTCAAGTGGGCTATTGTGTGGTGTGGCCTGCCATGTCCTGACCCAGGCCAGCAGCACCGTCACTTCTGTTTTCACCCATTGTCTCAGTTTCCCATCTGTAAAATGGAAATAATAATGACCTACCTCACAGGGCTGTTGTGAAGGAGAACTGGATAGCGCTATATAAAGGATGGCTAATTGGAAGGCAGCATTTATGTTCTTATACTGTGAGTATGACAAGAGGCAGAACAGTCTGCTTTCTTCAAATATAGCATCAGCAAATAATCTTGTTCTGCTAAACTGCTTGGAGTGATGGGCACCTGATTAACCTGGTTGCCCTAAATCTATTGCAAACATAAGTTATAAGGTGTGTTTTTGATCTCCATCGCTGAAACGATAGATCCCATTTAAGATAATGTGTCGGAGGATATCAATGCAGTCTTCTTCGGCAGAGGTACATTGCTGGTGCAATAATAATACTTAATAATCTTGGAAGAGTTGTTATAGAGCTGAAATGGGTAGTTGATTTGCTAGCTACAGGTAACACCTGCAATTTCAAAGAAGATCCTCCTGCAATTCATCACATTCTGCTTGGGTTTACGACCTTTAATAACTTTGTGTCATCTTCACAGTTGATCACCTCACTCTTTACTCCCTTCTCCAGATCATTAATGAATATATTAAACACCACCAGTCCTAGCACAGATCTCTGGGGCACTTCACTAGTTCCCTCCACTGTGAAAACTGACCATTTAGTTCTACTCTTTGCTTCCTTTCCTGTAACCAGTTACCATTCCGCGACAGGACACTGCCTCTTATCCCATGACTATTTAATTTCCTCAAGAGTCTCTTGCGAGGGACCTTATCATTACACTTTTTGAAAATTCAGATACACAGTGTCAACCAGTTTACCGTTACCCACGTGCTCATTTGTATTATACATATTCATTCATATTATACTATCTATCCACTTCCACCATTGTCTGCTCCTTGGTCTATGGCGGTGGTGGAGAACCTCAGACCCGGGGGCCAAATGTATGACCTCTGGCAAATTTTGGATCTGCCCCCTGGATTCAGTTCCTACATCAAAATACTGAAAAACTGATCCCAGGTTAAGTAAGCAGAGATTAGGACAGGCACACAAGGGGAGGGAACAGATCCATGAGCTAGACCTTCCTTTTCTTGAGTGCACCGGTTACGCACTCCCGCACCCAACTTCTGTGCTGTCCTTGGAGCTTGTACCAATCTTCACGGTGACCCCCCAGGTGGGAGTTTTCCCCACTGCTGATGTACGGCCTTATTTACCTATACAGGCGTTTTCATATACCTTTCTTTTGCTGCCTTTCTAGGAACATTTTAATTTCATTCTTTAAATACTTGGAATAGGGAATTGTTCTCTTCAGGTGAAGTTGGCTTTGTTAACCTTTAAATTTAAATCTTTTGTCCATCTGTCCGTGGTGGTGGTACATGGCTTTTTACACTGTGTAGCACCCAGGTCTTTAAGTGACTGGTGTCAGTTCAGATTGTCAAATGCTGCAATATTCTAGAAAGCGTGTGCCAATGGTTATGACCTGTTGTTTTACAGGGATTGAATTTTACAGCTTTCATTTTGCAGCAAACACCTGCTGCCAGACAGCAGACTCTTTAAAAGCTTGTTAATCATCATGCCAGTTTTAAGTTGTTTGTTTTTATTACAGCTAGTGCAAACCAAGATTTTTAATAATCGCCACTTGCAACATAAGATCAAGAGTTTTCTTAGTACGTAATAGGCTAAATGCAAACAAGTAGAAATAATACTTTTGAATTTAGTAGAATTTTAACCCCTTATAACAAGGCTGAAATTGGCACAGACCTATCTGCACAATATAAATGAGGTTTAAGGGCAGACCCACCTGGGTTTAAAATTCTATATTTAAAGTCAATAAATAAAGCAATATTGATTTTTCTGTGCAAATATAAAATAGTGTACACACAGATTATATTTGGTTTCATTCATATTGCTTGCAAATATAACCTTCTTGTGGTTTTAAAATTTGGAGTCCACAATTCTGGATTTCAGTAACCCTGTTCTTGAAGTGCCTTTACACATTTTGAGATTCCCTTCATGGTTTAATTGGCTTAATCCGATTGTATTTTGGATGTTATATAGGAGATCCCTCTACCCTCCCCCATGATATGGACAGCAGAAATTTTGAACAGACTAGAATCCCCAGTCACTTGTCAGTTTTATACTGATGCTGCCACTTCTCTCTGGAAAGGTCTGTGGGGCTGTGCAATTGGGGAGACTCTGCTTGGTGTTAACTGTAACAAATTCATTGATACTCAGGATGGAAACTACTATGCACAGTACCCAGTATGATTCCCTGCTTGTTTGTACCACCATTCAGACATCATTCTCATTACAGGTAATGGCTTTTCACACTTTTTGCATAGATTTATTTGTGTTATAGGTGAAACTGTTGTACCACCCTCATCTCCATAACCTATCCTTTCTGTGTTCATGAGACATGGTTTTCTTTCATCCCAGAAAGCATTGTTAAGAAGTAAAAGGAAAGTTTTGGTGTCTTCATTTATCCTTTTTAGTTAAGCCACAAAAATTTCCACTTGAATGCAAGAATACATTTTTACTACTTGTTCCATTCTGGTGTTTTCTTGACTAACTCAGCTAGAAATGATTTCTATTGCATCTAGTAAATGATCTGAAAAGCAGTATTGCATTGCTTCATTTTTCAGCATGAGATAGCATCTTTTCGCATTTCTGAAAACCCTGTCTGGCCCCAGGTAGTTGCGGTTCTGAGCTGGCATTAAATCTCAGGTAATATTCAAATAGAATAAAACAGGTGAGCATCAATCATTCTTCCAGTTAGAGGGCAGGATAACATCTGTATGAAGGGAAAAAAATCCTACCTTGAATTCTTTTGTTTTAGTATTAAAGTTCAGGTATCGCCTAGAGAAAGCACATTTCTTCTTTTGTATGGCATCTTTGAAACTACTTTCATTAATTGAATACACATTTTAAGAATCAGCTTCCATGACACTTGGAACAGCAGCCATTTGCAAGAAAACTGTCCTTGATGTACTTTGTGATCCACAAATAGCTTGACATTTAGTCTGAATTGGATTGTACCACTCACCACTTGGACTGCCATCTCAAAATAGATTTCACAGGGTAATTGTCATATTTTATGCCATGTTGGTTGTATACTGTGATGAAATCATCACCTATGCACTATTAGGATGTACCTTTGTCTTTTGGAGAAAAGCTATATTAAACTGGTCTTTGGTTATTTTATAAAGGAATGAAGCAAGCCTATAAATCCGTATTGTCAGGGTTTGATGCTTTGAAATGTTGTTTATAGTTTTAGATGGTGGGGACGAACCCATGCCCCACGTGTGCTGTGCAGTACACATGTGCACGCAACTCGCACACACACCTGTCGCAGGAACATTGTGCCACGCAGACCATCAGGAGCTGCACGGATCCCATGCGCAGGAAGTTTGGGATCACAGCCATTGTCTTTTGATTTGAGCTAGCTGAAATGGAGATGTGCATCCCCCCCCCCTCCTCTGAAATCGGTAAAAGCAGGGAGGCTGGAGAAACCCACATTTTGTAGGTGTGGGAAGGAGGCTAGCAGAGGCAGGATTGGAGGGATGGGGAGTGAAATTGAACAAAGAGGCAGGGGTGTTGTTCAGCTGTCCCTGGGCCCTAAGATGTTTTGCGGGGGGCACAGACCCCCAGGGCAGCTGCATTGGGCTGGGTGTGTCTCTGGCAGGCCCCAAACCCAATAGGCTTTAGGACCCTGTGAAATTCCTAACCGGTCATACTCTTCCTCAGTCGAGGCAGAGAGGAGGGAGGGAGGAGCCGCTGTCATGTGGCTCTACTGGGGTTGGGGGCTGGTTCTGAACTGGGGCCGAGAGCTGGGTCTGGGGAGGAAAGGAGCCTGTAGAGCAGGCTCTAGGTGCGGTGAGGGAGCGTAAGGGCTTTGCAAGGCAGCAGCAACCGCCTCTGGAAGACACCAAGTCTCCCCTCAGCAGCAGGACCGGACAGATGAGTAGTGCCAGGCCTTCCTCTCTCCCTTCCAGGACCAGGCCCCATGCAGCAGGCAGTGCACCTTGTGGGAGCCACACTGAGGTGGAGCCAGGATGGGAGAGGAGGAGGAGGAGGAGGAAGGTGATAGAGCCAGCACATCCCTCTGTCCTGTACCTGGGAGCCGGGCAAGCGCAGTGTACACTGGAGGGGTCAAGCTGGGTGCAAGCAGCAAGCAGGGCCAAGGAGAAGGACCAGCTGCCAAGATCCCCAGGGAGGGCTTGACGGATGGGGCTCCCACAGCAGGGCTTTCCCCGTGTGTGTCTGTTAGCAAGCCTGGACATCAGCCTGGGTTTTATCACTATTTGGGGGTGGGAAGGACATTCCCTCCCAGGCACCACTTTGAAAACTTGCACAAATGCCAAGGGTTGCATACAAGTTTAGAAGCAGGGGTTGCTTAAGGGGTGCGCTCAGAAAGAGGAGAATCCATTTCATGCATTTTTGTCACTGATTTGTTCCGCAGCCTTGTGTTGCAATGACCTCATCTCTGCTTCCTTCCCTTGAGTTCAGTCTCACTACTTGGGGGGTAGGGATAGGCTGGGGTGGGGGGATTGGAACTAGATCTAGGGGCCAGGTCCAGGCACTGGGGAGTTGACTGTGTTCTGCAGTGAATAACAAAGCTGGGGACGTGTGAGCAGCAGTAGAGTAGGGGGCAGTAGCAGAGTGTGGCTTATGGGGGCCCAACTCCATTTCTGGCACCTGGGCCCATTCCAGTGAAGCTTCGCCCTTGCAAAGAGGGTGGTTGGACTTTAAAAAAAAAAGAAAGCGGGAGGAGCTGGGTGGGTGCCTCAAGCCATGTTCTGATGACTGGAGAAAGACAAAATAACGATGTCAATTTAATTAAATTGAAGTAACTACTCCATTTCCCTTTGCTAAATCCATGTTCACTCTTCCCCATTATGCCACAAAGGGAATTGAGTCATTATTTCTTGGGAGTCGGTGAGACATCGAAATGGCAGATGAAATTTAATGTTGGCAAGTTGAAAGAGAGAGTCAGACAGAAAAAAATAATCCAAACTGGATCACAGAATGTTGGATTCTAAAGTAGGAGTTACCATTCTGGAGAAGGGTCTTGGAGTCATTGTGGACAATGCATTGAAATCCTCAGCTTTCTGTGTGAAGGCAGTCGAAAAAGCAAACCGCGTTCGGAATTATTCGTAAAGGGATAGAGAATAAAACTGAAAACATCATAATGCCTTTGTATAAATCAGCGGGGCGACCACACCTTGAATATTGTGTGCGGTTCTGGTCGCCCCATCTAAAAAAATATAAATAAATAAATAAATAAATAAAATGTAGGCCCTTAGACCATCAAGCGCAGGGGGTCTGGGGAGTCCCACAGCAGTTCATGACCCCAACATGACAATAAATGAATAATTACCCGATGAATAAACTAGAGATAACATATCTGTAACAGGCAGATCTGAAATTCAGGGAGCCTTGGCCCCTGAAGGGGGATGTTTATATCCATTGCATCATCAAACGTTCATTAGAGTAACATTTCTATATTCCTAATGAATTAGTCAGTCCATACATTGGTTTGTTAGGAAAAGGGGCCACAGAACCGTTTTCCACAAGGCCCCAACGTCCTGCCTCTGGCTCTGGCTCTGGTTCTTCATGCAGGGCTAGTGATTAGGACTGAAACAAAATTCCGGACTGGATTCTGTTTTCGACAGAAGCCATCCATTTCGATCAATTAGCCGAAACACCAACCGGAATGTGTTCCGAATCCTGTATCACCAGATTGATTGGAAGAGTTTTGCCGCCTGCTGTGTAGGCGTAACACGGCAGTGGATGTAATGCTGCATGTTCAAAACGGCGATGCTGCGTGCATTGTGTGGGTGTCACCATTTCATGTATGGGCCTTAGGTTGTGAAATTGCCCATTCAAATTTCAGTCGTCATTCTGAAAATGCAGGAAAAATTATTGAGAACAAAAGGGCTGTTTTGATCTAGCCCTTCTACTGATGGTGCTTCTCACATTTAATAAGAGCTCTTGCGTGTGGTGAAAATTGTTTAGCAAGGCACAAAAACAGCTTACAATGGCAATCAAATTACAGGGACTCATTTTTGTTTGTAATTGACATGAGAGCAACCACCAAGCAACACAAAAGTATCCAGTGTGGGAGGCACCATGTCGTTCGTGCAGTAAAAAAAACACACAACTATTTTGCAAAAGCTTGTTGCTCTCAGCACAAATTGCAGATAAATACAAAAGCAAACCACACTCATAAAATAGAAGACAAAGCTGTGGTGATGAGGAGGATGCAGGGGAAAAAAACCTCTTTGTTGCGTGTCAATACATTTAAAAAAAAAGAGTTCTACAGCAGAATGCTTTGTGGTAGGGAGTATACAAACAAAAGGAGAATTTCTAAATAGATACTCAGGCATGAGAGCAATGTAATTGCAAACGTATGGCCAAAATATTAGTGATACTAGCCTAAACACAGTAGTGATATTAGAAAAATAATAATAATGATAATTAGGCTAATCACTGCAGTGATAGAAGCAAAAAATAAATTCAGTATATTGGCTCTAATAGCCCTATGTAGCAAGTGCTGCTGGAAAGTTCAGGATTTCTCCAACAGCAGTTTAGCAGATGAAAAACCTGCTTTGGAACGCAATACTTGAGAGATCCGACCCAGAACCCCATCCTGAACGTCTCTATCAATCAATTTTATTTAACGATCTGTTACTTTGTGCTGGGTGGGTAAGGGGATTGTTTTTGGCTTATATGAGGGGTGGGGAAACTCAGACTTGGGGGCCAAATGCAGGCTCCGCCCCCCCCCGGTCAAGTTTTTATGCAGCCTCTAACCAGTTCCTACACCAAAACGTTGAGAAACTGAGGCCCTTTTTACACAGGACGCGGTGCATGGGAGGAGGGTCAGTGTGCGCCGCGGTCCGTGTGCGGTGGGTGGGGGGAGGGTGTAGATGGGCACACACCCACACACCCATCAATACGCTCGGAGCAACCACCGTTTTTGCCGGTTGCTNATTATTGTAGGAATAGGGTACCCACTATTATTTACTCTCTCAAATAGTACTAGAACTAGGGGACGTTTCATGAAACCAACTGGCATCAGTTTAAAACAAATAAAACAAAGTATTTTTCACTCAACGCACAATTATCTTGTGCAATTTATTGCCAGAAGATGTGGTCAAGGCCAGTAGTATAGATGTGTTTAAAAAAGGATTGGATAAGTTCTTGGAGGGTAGGTCCGTTAATGGCTTTTAGCTGTGCAGGTATGGAGGATGTAACTACTTACTGTTGAGAGCTGGGAGTGAACAACAGGGAATGGATCTCCCCATTGTGACCCTGTTGGGTACTTCCTCCATGTGAGCAAGATCGGCCACTGTCGGAGACAGGATTCTGGACTCAAGGGACCATTGGTCTGACCCAGTTGGGCACTTCTTATGTTCTTATGTGTTCAAATGAACAGGGTAAATCAAAGTATCTATTTCCCTTTGGTAGCATAACTTTAAACCATCTAAATTGAAGTGGTACTGTATCAGTACCCCAGCTGAGACGTAATGATTGCTGAACCATAGTCACTACTCTCACACTGACAAGCGTTCACAAGAACAGTTACTCTGAAATACAATCTGAAGGAGAGTACATGCTTCTCTTCCTACTCCTGAATCTATTTAGTCAGTTTAACACTATTCTTGTGAACACTTCAGGAGTAAAACTGAAGTAAGGCACAATAGCATTGAATTAACTGATCAGAAATGGCCAGAGCTTCTGTTACCATGGCTCTGATTTATAGAGGGAAGAGAAGGGGGAAGGGCTGGCCAGTATGAGAGGAATTTATCCCTTCCTACTTTCTCTCCTTCCATCTACCCTGGAAGGGAGGCGCCGGAGCAAGTGTTGGCAGAGTTTAGCTCAGATTTCAACAGTCACAGTTCAGGTTGAGCTGCATGTGTGTGGCAAGGAACACCAGAGCAGACTGTGCAGATTGGCGCCCCCAGGAGGAACAGTGAGATACAGAAACTATACAAAAATTGAAATGATGATGTGGCCACTGCAAGTCTATCGTATGGGAAGATACCATTTTTTATTGGGCTTGAACCCAAACCCCATACACCTCGCAAACAGCGCACACTCATCTCGCATGCAAGCCACGTGCAGATTGTGTGCGCATCTATGCAGGCAGGATTATGGCCCACGTGCAAGCCACATGCTGGCCGTGCGCTCATAAGTCACATGTGCAGGGATTTGGGATCGATCCCACTGTAAATGAGTTGCTAGGTGAAATACATGGAGTAGAGATGTTTTATGAACTTAGTTTAAAAAAGACTGACTGGATTATTTGAGGTATCTTTGGTAACCTGTACGGGTGGGAATATCGGTATCGGATAAATCGGAAACACCCGATAATCAGGTGTATCGGATTAATCCGATATTTACCAGTATCGGCATACTGGATTTTTAACATTGGCCGCTTTACCTGTTTTTTTACATTGCGGCCATTGAAGTCAATGGCCGTAATGTGAAAAAACTGGTAAAGCAGCCAATGTTAAAAATCCAGTATGTCGATACTGGTAAATCCGGTATTCTCCCCCATGCCCCATCCCTAGTAACCTGGTCATGATGAGATTATTACGAGAAACTGACTTGACTTTATAAATGACGGCACATACTTGCTGGAAGACTGGGATCCAAAGTAGTGTAGAGTATGTTGATCATACAGGGGCCGCAAGTGACGGGGAACATCGAGGACGTGGAACCTTGGGCCCAGTGGCCAGATGCATCCCATGACAGGTTTTTATATGGATACTTTACAGTCCCTTGATCTGGCCCCTCAATCCAGTCCCTACCTATAAACTGAGCTCAGGATAAGGGAGCAAAGAGGTGGGCATGCACAGAAGGATAGGGGACAGATCCATGACACACATCCATGATCTGGGCTCTCATGATCTGGGCTCTCCTTTTCTTGAGTGCACCCCTTATGCACCATCAGCCCTAATTTCTGTGTGCTCCTTGGAGGTTGTACTGATTTTCAAAGCAGCCCTTGGGATGAGAAAAGGTTCCCCACCCCTGGATACATGACTAATTTTGAAATGACATGAGTGTGAGAATTACTGAGGCAAAATGTGGTGTCAGATGTGATCCTCCGGACCCCTAGATTAGTGGTCCTGCGGGATTTTAATATCCACACTGACACTGATCTTGGAGAAGCGAGGCATGAGTTCATGGGCTCCATGACAACCATGGGCCTGTCCCAAATCATCTGTGGCCCCACACATGAGGAGGGACATACACTGGATTTGGTTTTCTGCACCGGCCTTGAGGCGGGGGGTCAGTTAGTAGGAGTTAAGGGTGTAGAGCCTTCGTCATGGTCTGACCATTACCTCCTTAAGACGTGCATCCTG
>QEPC01003849.1:2115042-2134651 GCA_003113815.1 Sphenodon punctatus | reverse complement strand
TTTTTTTTGAATAAGTGTAGTTATTGGAGTTGGTGGATAAGGACCCTATCTGTGCCACCTGGAATATAACCAACTAGAAAACAAAGAGCACTCTCTTACCCGCACTCCCGTGTTACACTGTTATTGCATAGTGAAGAAAGACTTGTGCAGCCATTTCTATAGTATTTTTTATAAAATACTGACATATAGTGGACACTTGGATAATTTCTTTTCCTACGCTTTTCATTCTGCAGAGAGAAAGAACTTGGTTGCCGTGTAGGTTCCAACGACAAACAACGTAGTTCAAATGGTGTCTTTTATTGGACCAACTCTTTCCAAAACAAGTTGGACCAATAAAAGTTATTGTCTGACCTACTGTCTCTTCCTTTTGCATACCTTGTTTCCTTACTAATGCCAAATTCCAACGATCAGTTAACTTGATGTGCTTGGGCCTTCTATTTTATTCCTGAAGCGTTCAGACAGACAGAGTTGTTTGGAAGCAGAAATAGAAGTGTACTCTAGAAAAACCTACTCCCCTTCAGTTTGTACTTGGAAATAACTGTTGGTGTAAAGACTGATCAGTGTGAAAGTGGTGCCCTTGTTTCAGTGGTCATTATGGCCGTTTTTAGATGAGTAGGCTGATCTAGTGCATTGAAAAACATGCTTTGGGAAAAGTCATGTGGGGGGTGTTTAGATGCTCCGGAAGTTGTCAGCTGTCATTGGAATCACAGCTCGTGTGTTATTTTTTAAAACCGCATTTGAAATATCTTCATATCGAGGTTCCATCTCCTACCCTTGAGTGCATGCCCTCATCCGGGGGTTCAGATGCACTAGAAGTCGCTGGCTGTCGTTGGAATTGTGGCTCGCGCATTATTTTTAAAACCACTTTTGAAAGACCTGGATATCAAGGTCTTTCAAATGCAGTTTTAAAAATAATGCGCGAGCCACAATTCCAATGACAGCCTATGACATCTGGTGCGTCTAAATGCCACCTGCGCAACTTTTCTCAAAGCACGTTTTTCAATGGGCTTGATCGGCCTGCTCGTCTAAAAGAGGCCATAGTTGTCTCGGCTTGGGTGGAAATGGACTTGGTTCTGTTTCGGTTTACACAAGAGGTGGGGAATCATTTCTTTCTGGGGATCATTTTGAAAATTAGAAGACGCTCCGAGGAGCACATAGAAGTGGGAGGGGGGGTGCTTAAGGGGTGTTTTTAGAGTGGGGGAAGATAAACAGACAGTCCAGATCAAGGATCTGTGCCATGTATCCATCCCCTACCCTTGAGTTCATGCCATCATCTCTGCTCCCTTCTCTTGAGCTCGCTCTTTCAGTGCTTGATGGTAGTAATTGAACCAGGGTCCAGATACAGGAACTGTAAAAGGGCAATACAAAAGCTAGCCGTGGACCACATTTGGCCCACAGGCCTGAGGTTCCCCACTCCTGATTCATACTGTTTCTTTGAACATTACCAAAGTGGAGTAGTTACTTCGATTTACATCCGTATGTTCAAACAAGGCCTAACATATTTATGAAGAAAGATGCCTTCTTCATAAAGAAAGTGGTGAATTCGAAATACTGGTTAGATAAAATTGTTATAGCACAGCAACATCTTTTATTGCTTGCCTTAGAGAAGGGATAGAAGAAAAAAATCATCATCCCATTCTACAAATCCATGGTGTGCCCACAACTTGAGACCTAACTGCAGTTCTTGTTGCCCCATCACAAAAAGTTATCGTAGAACTGGGAATGGTCTAGAGATGACCAACAAAGGTGATCAGGAATACGGAATAGCTTTTCATATGAAGGGGGATGGGAAAAATTAACGCTGTTCAGCTTAGAAAGGAGGCAACTGATGAAGGGTGCAATAAAGGATTAAAAATCATGAATGGTGAGTGTGTATATGGGTGAAAACAGACATAATGCTAACTCCACTTTAACGTCTCTTTAACATTGCTTATGCATGTTGCAGGGCTGCCTAGGGCACCAATACAGCCTTGCAACATAAATAAGAAATGTTAAAGTGGTGGTAAAGTAGAGTTAGCTTCATGTCTGTTTTCACCCTGTGTGTGTCACATATTATAAAATTTCTATCCCACCCATTCCCTTGGGAGTCAGGGCGGGTAATAATGCATAAATACAAAACACACACAAAATAAACCCAAATATTAAAATACCCCCATAAAAGCAAATAAAACAGATAAAATCCCCAAACCTACAATACCCCGCCCCGTTTTTTACACACACACACACACACACACACTCTTAATGTAACCTGCCACCACATTAGGGTAGAAATTAGGCAAACTAGTGCCACTTGTTGATTTGGAAGCATAAATCTTCTATTGTTCCTTTAAAGGACTGGGGAAAACAAACTGACTTGTCAGGCTTCTGACTAATGAGCATACCTTATTATAAACCTTCTATTATTTTTAAAGGGTAATATATTAATACCTATTTTTTAAACTTTTTCTTTTTCTTTATATTCTCTATATAGAATAAACTTTTAAATAGCTCTAAAACAAGGCAGAGAACTGTCTAGAGAGGTGCATAAACAACATTAAAATGTAAGATTATTTCAGATGGTGTCACCTAAGCCTTTGTCCTCCCTTTCTGATACTTCTATTTATTTTGTTAATTGCATTCACAGGCCTTTGGAGGGGCTTTCAGGTATAAGGGCCTGCTCTTGCAAACATTTAATTCCTCCATGTAGCTCTTGACTATTGTGGCTGTTTCTGTTGAAGCCACTGGTGCCTGTCATATTTCAATTCTTTAATTAAAATACAAATACAAATTAAAAAAAACCTTACAGTTTAATGTGAGAGTTAAGGCTCTTTCTAATTTACTCATGCTCTTAAAAACAAACAAACATGGGCATTTAAAGTTAAGGCTTCTGCCTTAACTCACGCTATATAATCTCTAAAGAAAGTCAACAACGTTGGACAGTCTCGCATATTGTGCTTGCTTACAACGTAGGCTCCTGCACTCATGTTTTGCCGAGGTCTTTCAATCCCAATCTTCTTCGTCTGCAGACTGGGTGCAACACTGACGTTTGGGACGAAAGGAGTGACGGGGGCAGTGTCTCACTGCTCCCTCCCCACACTTAAGGCAGGAGGCAGCTTACTCTCTAGCTGCGTACAGTTGTTGCATGCTCTGTTACACCTGCCCACAATTACTGCGTGCAACACTTCTCGTGTAACAGAACTTTCACTGATCAGTGCTACATACTGAGACCAGCAGTGGAGACACTGCTTTTCTCACTTTCACTCATTTCGCGCAGGAATGCTTTCCAACATCCATACTTCAAAATTGCACTCCAATTTTTTTTTTTAAAAAATCCCTACACTCATGAAACCAGATTAGATCCAACTTGATCTCCAGAACACATGTAACTTCCTTAATGTTGCTCTTTGAACTAACTACACATTTGCAAGTAGATCTCAAGTGGATAGATTTCTGTTTTTGTTTCCAAAATTCAAACTGTTATAACGCAGTCACTTTAACAGATTTTCTTGAAAGTTGGACACATTCCATGCTTCACTGAAGGAATTCCTTATGCTGTCTTTCACACCATAAGGACATGCCCTTTTGATTTTATAACTATTAGAATGTTTGTGATTTTAATGGTGTGTTCTTTCTTACTCATTTGATCAATTTGTATCTTTACAAAACAGACATCTGGCATTTTCTCTTTGTGGACTGACAAGACACCAAAAGAATCTCAAGTGGTGGATGTTACAGTGAACTCACCCCAACCATGTTGTTCTAGCCTGCTTTCCTGGCTCCCTGGATCTCAGTCAGACTCAGTCCCTTCCCAAAGGGTCCCCCAATACCTGTTGCCAGTTCCGTACTGTCCTCAGTGGTTTTCACTTCCCTCGGTTCTGTGAGTGAGCTCCAGCTCAAGCCCCGATGCAAGCCCCCATCTGGACAAGTCTCTGGAGTTCCACTGGTCCTGTTCCACGTGTGGGCGAGCCCTTCTGGGCTTAAAGCCTC
Organism: Sphenodon punctatus; assembly: GCA_003113815.1. NCBI lineage: Eukaryota > Metazoa > Chordata > Lepidosauria > Sphenodontia > Sphenodontidae > Sphenodon > Sphenodon punctatus. The sequence goes on along the minus strand of QEPC01003849.1, from coordinate 2,130,685 downwards.
GCTCGAGCCTTCTTGGTGAGCCTCTCATTCACATGGCCTCACTGCTCGGCTCAGGAGGTCCCACCGTGTCCACCTGGCTCTGACCCCGCTCTGAGTCCTCAGTGCGCTCCCTGGTCCGGGCCACTGCTGCTCTNGGATGGAGCCGGTAGAGAGGGAGAGCTTGATGATGTGCAGGAGGGGCCCAGGAGTCACCTTCTTTATTCTTTGCCCGTTTTCACTTCCTTTCCCCTCAATACTTCCAGTACTCAGGCTGAGTCAATCACCTGGGCTCACAGCCCTTCTGGAGCTCCCAGTTCCTACCATTAACATCCCTTCTCTGAGGTTGAGAGGCTGGCCCACCCTTCCATCCAGCACTACCCCCTGGGACTCCTATTGACCACTTGTTTCCATGTGTCTCTTATCCCTTTTCCCAGAGGTTACATCTTTCCCTCACTTCACTTCACTTCCCCATAGTCTCTATCCCCAGTGACGGCCGGATTATATTCTCTTGCGAGCACTGGCTCATCCGCCCACCTTTTCCCTTCAGGCTCTCAGCCTGGCCTGGACACCCAACACCGTATCCATTCCTGTCCTTCTCCTTCTCCCAGGATTTAAGTTTGTCTGTGTGTGTGTTGGAGCCACTACAGTCGTGCAACCTCTGCTGCCAGCCCAGCCAGCAGCTTACTGCTCTTCTCCAGCCATCCATCTCTCTAGCGGGCGTAGTTGGGCGTCTCCTGGGACATTGGTGGGGCCCCTCCAGGTGCTCACATTCTCCACCATGTTGTTACAGGGAGCTCACCCTGGCCCCAGTGTTCTAGCCCGCTTTCCTGGCTCTCTGGATCTCAAGCGGGCGTAGTTGGGCGTCTCCTGGGACATTGGTGGGGCCCCTCCAGGTGCTCACATTCTCCACCATGTTGTTACAGGGAGCTCACCCTGGCCCCAGTGTTCTAGCCCGCTTTCCTGGCTCTCTGGATCTCAGTCAGACACAATCCATTCCCACAGGTTCCCTGTTGTCACTGTCTCCAGTGGTTTTCACTTCCCTCGGTTCTGTGGGTGAGCTCCAGCTCAAGCTCTCTTCCGGGTGAGTCTCCAGAGTCCTGTTGGTCCTGTCCCATGTGTGGACGAGCCCTTCCGGGCTTGCAGTCTGGCTCAAGCCTTCCTGGCCAGCATTGTGTTCCCATGGCCTCGCTGCCCAGCTGTTGAGGTCCCGCTGTCACCACCTGGCTCTGACCCCGCTCTGAGTCCTTAATAGGCTCCCTCCTCACTCAGGGCCACCACTGCTCCGCTTCCCTCTAGCTCCCTGCCTCTCCTGCACATGAGCTCTCTGCCCTCCACCCTCAGGCTCCAAATCTACGCACCTGCACTCAGATGACTCTTTCCCTCCTAATCTTTCTTAAGGTTCCTCTTTAAAGAGCCTTCACCCTATCACCTGCATACCTTCTTAAAGAGGCAGGGGCCTCGCAGCCACCCTGCTACAGTGGAATAGAAAACTTTTTATCAAAATGTGCAGAGGCGAAAAATCAGACTTCAGTAGAAGCTTTGACTTTCTACCAACTGCAGGATGTAAGCCTGTGTTATGAGTGTGCACTTGCTATGTAATCCTGCCATTGTTTGCCACAGACACTATCCTTTTGCACCAGTATAAATCCTTTACGGTTGGTGTCTGTGCAAAATAACGGCAGGATTGCAGCCGTAGGGCCTGATCCTAAACCCTGTGCACTGCATGTGCAATATGTACATTGTGCGGACATCCCCTGTATCGGGAATGTGGCATGCATGCAAACTGTGGACGACTTGCTCACACATGCATGTGTGCATTTAGGATTGGGTACTCAGTGCAAATAAGTACTCATTTTTAAGATTGTGTTAGTTAGCTGTGGCTAATTGTAAACTGCACCATGGTGGTAACTGGATAGGAGCAATCTTAATTTTCCGACAAGATCGCTTTTGCGTAAGCTGTGCTGTTTTAGTTAGCGGACCATATATGAGCGTCACTTATTATTCTCTTGTGTTTTCGTTTAAGGTTCAGGTGAGAGCTGCAGCGAAAGGGTAACACAGCATCTTTGCATATGGGGTTCCTATTAAATCTATGTGAATGATCCTGGCCAATTTTATGGAGCAGCAGGTGGTGTGGGTAAAGTGCCTCTAGGCAAGAGCACAGAATGACTTTCCTTCTGCAGCTGCTACCTTGCACTCTAAAGAATCAACGAGTCAGAAAATAACCCAGTGGCAATGTGAAGTCCATTTATCATTAAGACCAAGGATTATACCTACTAGGACTGTTTGTCATTTGGTCATTTGCTTAGCTCCCTTAATACAATTCAGCGTGTATTAAACCAATAAACAAGTAAGGAAACACTGGAACAAATCTTCTTTTCTACTGTCGTACAATGCTTTTACTTCCTAATAGAACAAGCAAATCACTTTGTGCTTTTACACTCGGTGCAGGAGAAACTAGTGTAATTGCTAGCCCACTGCTGTTGGTTTATTAAACTATTTCCCAGAGCTGTTTGGTTAAACAATTTGGTTTTGAAAGCCTTCCTTTCCTGCTCAGAATCTTTCCAGATAATTTAATTGGTTGAAATTGCTGGCTCGTTTCCTCTGTCGCTGACCTCTGCGTTACCGTGCAAGTGACTTGGCTTGAAAAAAACTTAAAAATGTCTCCAGGGGAAAAAGAAACAATAGCTAGATGACCCTTCTAGTTTCACACATGGTGTGTAATTTCAGCTAGCAAGTATGGGAGGTGGGAGAGAAGTGTAAAATGGACTAAAATGAAATCTTGGGCAGACAGCCCAGGACCTTCTCTTTTCATAGACTTCAAGGCAAGAATGACTGTTCTGGCAGGGGAAAAAACCCCAAACTAGTGGGTTCCTGTCAGAAATCAGCAGAAGACCTATTTCTGGAGGCCAGCATCCCATTCACAGTTTGGTACACGACAAGCCATTCAGTGTGTGTGAATGCATTTTAGGGCTGATACGAGAATTAAAACAATTCTCATGAGAACCAGACTTGAGATTTTAATGGGATCTTGACACCTGGTTCGAGTTCTCAGTGAGATTTTGAGCCTGCCCCCCAATACCCCTCCCAACAACATCTGTTGGGCAAGGGGGAGGAACTCACTGATAGGGCTGATGCGGCAGCAGCTTTTACCGCGCTGCGATTCCGTTCCGTCATTTCGGAATTGCCCGCACCACACCGCGACTTTTCTGCGGATATTCCGCTAATTCCGCCGGAATTCTGCAAATCGCGGAATTGCGGAGAAATTGCGGAAAACCGCTATTCCGCTATTTTGTGGCGCTGGCAGAATTGCGGAAATAGCAAAAATGTCATGTTTCCACGATTCCACTAAGTTGCGGAATTAAATAAGCGGAACCGCCGGAATGAAACCGCGGAATGAAAGCCCCTGCCATGCCGTTCCACTAATTGCGGAAACACTGTTTCCGCCGGAAATAGCTACCGCTGCGATATTCCGCTACAGCCCTACTCACTGACCCAGTTCTGCAAGGGGCTCCCTGGCCTGGAGAGTTGGGATCCCAGGGGTCCCAGCTCTCCTGGCCAACATAGCCCCTTGCAAGCTCCTCAAACGGCTGGCTGGTCAGTTTCAGGCCAAAATTGTCCAGGCAGCTGCATGTGGTTTTGCAAGGGGCCACTCTGGCTAGAGCGGAGTAACTCTTCGCAAAGGCGGCTTCCAGAGGGGCTGTCCTGGCAGAGGGCGTGGGGGAACCTGCCAGGAAGCACCTCCAAGCCCTGCTGGGCGCCTTGCAAAGCATAGTTCCGTGTGTGGGGGGGGGCGGAGACAAGTGGGTTCTCTTTTCTCTCCCCCCAGCACAGCACTTTGTAAAGGGATGTGTAGGTGCTTCCTGAAAAGCTGCCCTAGCATCCCATTTTACAGATAAATGGCATTTTCACACAAGACACTCTCCACCCCCCACGATACATGTTGTAGGGCTGCAGTGTTGCCCTGTGAGTGCCCTGTAACATGTATAGTGTGTGTGTGGAGAGTGTCTCTTGTGCAAATGCACAGAAAACTGAGGCTGAGGCAGTGAATTGACCAAGATCACCCAATCAGCCCTCGATTTGAACGGAGGACTTCCATCTGGGCCAGAAATGAGCAATCAGAGCAAATGCCAAATAGGGGGGTGGAAAACCACCACCAATCCTGGAAATTGACAGAATATAATGAACAATTAAGAAAATACAGAAAATGACAGAAATTGACAAAAGTGATGGAAATTAGCAGGTGTTGATCTCTCAAAGTGCAGAATCATTGACTAGTGAGGAAATACTAACAGTTGCAAGTGCTCCTGAAAGGTAAATATTCCCCGTTGGTATGGGCACACCTGCTCTCACCTCAGCACTATTTCCAGCTCCAAGTTCTGGAACACACTGGCCCGCTAAAATATTCCTACTGAAAAGGGGAAGGGGGAAGTATGATTGAAGCCATCTATACCAAACATGGCAACTGAACTTAATTACTCCCAGTTAGAGAATGCTGCTTAGCACAAATCTCTGACTCCTTGGGAGGAATATTGAGTGCATGTCCTCCACTCTACTCCCCTCCCTTCAACTTGTATTTAGTTGCTTGAAGATAGGGACTGGATCCAGGTGCTAGATCCAGGAGTTGGAAAGGGATGGGGAGAGGTAGAGGAGGAAACAGATGCAGGCTGTATTGAAACAGTCATTGGAATAGCTGTTGGTATCCCAACTGGTGTTCCAATCGTAATAAAGTTTTGATCAAAATTCTGATCGGTGTCTTACGCATGTGCAAAATGGCTACCCCTGTACAACAAAATGGGGTCCGCTGGGCCATTTTCAAAACCAATTTCTCAAAGATCCAATGGGAATTCCATTAGTCAGAATTCCGACTGGACCTATCAAACTGTCCTCTTCCATTGGAAATGGAAACTGGGCAGAATTTTGGTTATCCCACTCGCCTGGATTTGGTCTTTGGTCTGGAAATGTCTCACTCTCATCCCAGGCTATGAAGAGAGACAGAAAATTATCTTGTCTTTTTCAAAATATGTAAACAAAACATGGAAAAAAAAGATGCAGGAAAACGACATAGCGGAATCATAGTGTCATAGGATTGGAAGGGGTTTCTGGATTGCATGTTATCAATTCCCTTGCACTGTGTCATCACTAAATAAACCTACAGTCAGTGATGTGGGTTTTCTGGAAAGTTCTGAATCGGAAAATTTCCCCATGTAAATGTTCTTATTTGCATTAACATTCATTTGCATAAAGTTTGCATAAGGACATTTTGAATCTGAACATTTTCCCGTGCATAATTTCCTATAGCCCTGGAAAACTTTCTGCAGAAAAATTTGGCTGTGGAAAATTTTCCAGAAAATTTTCCGCCACACATCACTGCCTCCAGCACATCCTACAGATGTTTGTTAGCTGTATTTGTTTAAAATTCCAGTGACGGGGATTGTGTAGTATCATTTTTTCCCCTTCCACTTATTCTATTTCTCATCCACAGTTGCAGTTTCAAGGCTTTTTGCCTTCCTGAACATTTAGTTAAAATCTTTTCTTTTTCCCTCTCAACCCGTTGCTTCTTGTCCTCACTCCAGTGGTCATGGTGAACAGCTGAATCCCTATCATTAAAGTCTTTTGCATTAAGGACTGTTAACATGCCTGAAAACTGTTAATATGCCTTCTCTCCTGGAGACTAAACATGCCCAGTTTCTATAGCATTCTCTCATATATGGGAACCGTGTTCACTGGGTTTTTCATCCTTGGTGGCAGTAAATAACACAGTGAACCTTGCATAGGTCTGACTTTCTAAAATCTTCATTTTCGTTGCTCTCTGCTGAAACCTCTCTATTTTCTCGTCATCATCATTGGTATCGTACCCAAAACTGAGCATGGTACTATAGCTAAGGCCTGACTAGTGCCAAGTAGAATGAAACTATAATCTTCTGTGTTGTACATATAGTGCTACTTTTGATACATCACAGAATAGCATTTGTCTTCTATGCAACAACTTCACATTGCTGGCAGTGGCTAATATTGAATTAGTGAGCTGCTATAGTCCTCTAACTCCTCTCCAGTGCTGGTGCATGGCCAGTTATCCTCAGGGTTTGCATTTCTTCATTAATACCTCTCCTCCTCTCCCCCCGCATGTTGCACTTAACATCTACCTTTACAGACTTTCATGCTGTTCCGTTCAGGTCTCCAGTTTATCGTGATCTTCCTGAATTCTAATACTGTCTTCTACTGTATTTGAAATCTCTTCCAGTATTGTCTCATCACAAATTTTGCTCTCTACTTTTTTGTGTGTCATTAATAAAACATCAGACCCAGGACAGAGTTCTGCAGAATCCTGTTATCTCGTCCTCTACTGAAAATGATCCACTAATAAGTTTTTTTTAAATATGATTTTCCCAACTGCTGTCCACTGTTGTGAAGCAGTTCCATCTAGCTTGACTTTCCCTTTCGTAATTTTTGATATTTGAAATTTTAAGACTTGTGGAGAGGGGATATGTACATGTTGACATGAGACTGGGATAGGGACCTGTTAATAACTATTGAATGTACAGTGCCAAGTACATTGCTGTGCTATATTACTACTACTACTACAACTACTACTACTAATACCACCTCCACCACCACCATTTACTGGGTCAGACCAATGGTCCATCTAGCCCAGGATTCTGTCTCTGGCAATGGTCACCCTCGGTGCCTCAGGGGAGTATGCAGCAGGTTTAAATGGATTCATCCTTTCCTTGCTGTCCTCTCTCAGCTTCCGACAGTGAAAGGTGACAAGGGTCTTGTACCCCTGACCAATCCAACTAGTAGCCCTTAATGGACCTGGCTTTCAAAAATTCATCCAGTCCCTTTTTGAAGACTGCTATGCCACTAGACTGTACATCAAAGGTGTTCCACAATTTTATACATTTGGGTGGAGAGTTGATTTTGCCACAGTTCCTTTTGGGAGGTTATGGGCAAGGGAGGATGCCTAGGGGGAATATGAGATTGGAAGTGTAGGGATGATTGAGTTGGGGTTATTTAACTGAGTTGAGTTTTTGGTAATTAAGCTCGGGGATGTAGGAAGGGAGGCTGGAAAGGATCTTGGGGTGTTTGTGTGTGGTTGTATGTTGTTCAGTTTTGTAATTGTATTTTTATATTTGGTGTCCTGCTTGGAGGAGAACAAGATATAAATTGATTGTAACAATAAATAATAAATGTCAGACCTCATTGCTAATATAAAATGTATTAAGCTTCTGCTCTTAATGAATCCCTTTAGGTTGCTCTCTCATGGCTGTGAATTGAAGCTAGATAATTGAGTCTATAATCAGGATTTTAACAACAGGTTCATCATCCTTTCTTTGTATTTTCAACAATCAAATGCATCTATATGCTCTCTTTTAAAAAAAACAAAAACAAGCCACCACCACCAGAAATTCAGCACTGCTAGGTGTCTAATACTAAACACAAGAATTCATTAATAACTGTTTTCCCAATGGATGCAAATATATTTAGGTCAAGAAAAGAGAGAATCATCTTACATGGCAGCACTTTTGCAATACACAGATTGCTGGTAAAAATATGAAAATTAAGCATAGTTTATAATGAAAACATGTTGCATTATACTAATCTTTAAAGTATGGAAGGAACTTTTTCATACAACACAGAACTAAATGTGTTGCCAAGTGCGTTACACAACGTTTTTAAAAAATCAATCATTTTTGTTCCTGAGATCTGTTTTTATTATTGAGAGTAAAACAATGTGGAGGGAGATTCTATGACCTTAGTCATGTTGATGAGTATTTATGCAAGCAGACCTGATGGTTGTAATGAGATTGCTCACTGTGGTAAGTACTCACCAATGTAATTGTTCTTCATACTAACCTTAGGCAAGCTGATCTAGAGATTTCTTATAGCGCAATGTGTTTGACCACCATTATGGTTTCTTGTATTGTAGCCAATTTTTGTGCAATATGTAGCTAGCGAGTGTGTATTTGCACAGGTAGTATTGATAGACGTATATTTTCAGTTGTAAATAGCGAACAAATAAATGCTATAGACTATAATTTAGTAGTTTATGTGGAGTGAGTTAATGATCTATGCAGTTTTTTTGAGAAGGACATAAAAATGGGATTGCAACCCTATTTGATGAGTTCAAGAAAGACTTAAGTATTCCTTGAATGTGACAGACTATTATTGTACTAAACATATTTGTTACATTTTATGTTCTTGTACTGAGCTGCTAAAAAGCTTTATTTGTTCCAGGAAAAAAAAAGGGGGGGGAAAGTAATAGTCATCAGTTTACTTTGCTTGAAGGTCACCTCCTTTTTTGCTTTACGAAGCTGACACACACATTTGAAACCCATCTGTTGAGAGATTTCTTGCCAAGAGTATAGTTTTAAAACAATTATATGTGGAGTGAATGGGTTATTTTGGGATGTGGAATGTCAAAGTTAACACATTTCAGTAAGTTTCGGTCACTTAGACATTCAGCAGATAACTCATGTATTTACTGAGTCTAAAAGTTGAAATGTTTCCTGAAAACTTTGGAACAAAAATGGAAATTTTGCTATGACTCTATTGATGACCCAGGTGTGCTTTTCATTTCCCTGCTCATGTTTCATCTTTCAGAACAAGATCATCTTAGACCCCATGACTTTCAGTGAAGCCAGATTTAGGCCATCCCTTGAAGAGAGACTGGAAAGTATTATCAGTGGTGCAGCACTGATGGCAGACTCTTCGTGCACACGTGATGACCGCCGGGAGAGAATTGTAGCGGAGTGCAATGCTGTACGACAGGCCCTCCAGGACCTGCTTAGCGAGTATATGAATAATGTAAGTGAGATGCTCTTTTTATTCTTTTCCTCCTCTGTGGATTGTTATGCAGTTATCTGGGTATTCTTAAAGGCTTAAAAACTTGGCGAAACACTGATTGATTTCCATATAATAGGAATACAGGAAAATCAAGACAGTTGCAGTGCTTTGGGGAAACCAATATTTTGAATGTTTTGGAGTGTTTTACAGTGTTTTTGAACAATTAAATGTAGTTCATAACCCACTCTCCTTTGAAAGGGGAATGTGCAATTGAATTATTTTTTCCCCTTAATTTGTATTTGACAAAATAGGACCCTAAAATAATCTTTGTTATAGGTTGCGTCTCTTCCTATCTAGCAGATACACAACCATTTAAAAAATATTTCACACACTTTTATGCAATGCATATAAACTGCGGATGGGACTGAGAGTCAGAGTGCTTAAAATTCAGATAAGGATGTTCCTGAAACTCTTTCTTGGAAACCAAATGCTTTAGCTTCCTCCATTGTTCATTGTTCTGTGGAATTGCATGTGGGAGGAAGTAGTTTAAACCATAAAGGTTCTCTGTTTGCTAACAGTCTAATCGGAGCTATTAAGTGTCGCAGTGCCATTTCCTTTGATGCCTTTGAGTAATATCTAACGTTCGTACAGTGTCTGTAGTAAAATGTTTTAATAGCTTAAATGCAGCAATTGATGGTCTTGTTTTTCAAGAGTTGCAGCAAGTTTGCTGCATTTGTGTCTATGACCTTATTTCTGAGGGGTCTGCCAAAGAATAGATCTTGTGCTTAATACTACCTGTGGATTTCTCCCTTAATATTTGTGGCAGTTCTGCTTAGTTACAAGAACCACTCACCGTTGGAAGTCAGTAATATGTGGAATATGGTAGTCCTTACTGCAAGCCAATAATAATGGTCATTGTAGAAAGCCTTTCTATGAGTCTACAAACCTGCATATGTGCATGCTCTTCAACTTGTATTCTCAATCTTTATGTAACATTCTGTAATTGACTTAGTTTCTGGAAGATGAAATGTCTGTTTAAGGTATCCGAGCATGGTTAGCAGAATGCATTTTTTACTCTGGGTCGTGGTGATAGTTTTCTTTAACACTGGATATTTTATGCACTTTCCCAAGTTCCTGTATTTGATAAATCTGAAAAGGAGTATTGACAGATGAAGGTTTTATTTATTATAATTAGTTTTTGCTTGTGAGAACTGATAGCAGGCAGCATGAAAACACAGCAAGTATTCTTCCCAACTCATTTGCCTTACTGAGTAATTAAAGGCAACTAGAATTGATTTCTTAAAACTGCTTCTCTTCATTTATTGTTCGGTGGTTTGAAGCTGGCTACAAGGGACAGCTATTTCCCTAGTAGGAAAGGAGGTAGATTTTCTTTTTCTTTTTTTAAAAAGAAAAGGTAACAGTCGGGATGTTCTTAAAGTATGTATGACAACGGAGCTTATGCTGTTTTATCTTCAGGTGAGAGCTATAAAGAGGGAGTTTAAGAAGAGGCAGCAACAATGATGTGAAATATAGCTTTTCAGATTGCTGTCTGTAGAATCTTGTTTCATAGAATTATTACTTTTAGGTGTGAGCTCTAAAAGGTCTTTACAAAGATCTTTCTGCAACTGATGGATTTTTGTAGACTGTTGCTTCCAGTGTCTGTATTTATGTACAAAGCTTTGTGTTGGCAGAATGCATTAACCCTTGCTTCATACTCCTTGCTTATTTATTTCTGACACCACTTTCAGATAAGGCAGAGGAATCCTTACAGTTTAAATGACTGCATACAGCTATGGCTATACTGAGGATGGTTATGAGCTTCAGGGTTCCTCCCAGAGTGCACAGCAGGGGATGGTCTGTTTATGGAAATTATGCAGGGTGTTTACATAGCACAATTAATAGGTGTTTGGCATTTCTATTTTCCCTAGATCTAAGACCCACAAACTTTCTTTTTTGTTTCCTGTCTCATGGAGTGTAATCAAATTAAGATGCTGCCACAGTTACTGTATAAGCACTAAGCAGCATAATAATCAAGTGATTTTTTAATTAAATTCCAGGTGTAGTTTTTAGGGTTGCATGTGTTCTCTCCTGAGACGATTTAAAAAGGAAAATAAATAAAAAGGATCAGAATTGCCGAACTATCAGGTTGGCACTGCACTGGTAGGGGCCATTGGTTGAAAGCTTTTACAGCATCTGTCCACGCTGCTGGAAGTCGCTGTTGTTTAATTTACTTTTAAAAAATAACAATGGGGGGAGAAAAAAAATAACTCTGCATGATGGTATACAACATGTACATAGACAGACCGTACCAAGTGTAGACTTTTTCAAAGTCATCAGTTGGAATTGGTTCGGTTTTATTGTATTAGATACTGTTTCAATGCTCTGGCAGCATGGTTAGTATTTTATATTGTTTTGCATCCTTGGTTCCATAGAAGACTCTCATTTCAGTGGTGGTGCTCAACAAATAATAATGTTATTTTCCAACTGTCGCAAACTCAGTATCCCTTTCCTTCCAAATGCAGAGGCTGCTACTTGCTCCAGGAGGCAGGAGCACACATCTCCCTTCGACAGAGGGAGATAAACCTTTGTTTTATGCTAGTCGCTAGGCCTGTCGCTTTCTAGGGTGGAATGGTAGAGTATTGTTTCTACTTGGGCTTAACTAGCAGTGCTAATAACAGAAGCAGCATAAAGTGGCGGTGGAGGGGGACATGTATCACCTGCCAACAGTCTGAGAGATTTAGTTTGGCACCGATGGGGGGGAAATGCAATTACTGTGGGTCCCTAAACATAGGATTGCTCTCAAGTTCTTTTGCACATTTTGTAGAACTCTGATTGGCTAGTGAGGTGACCAGTACTGGCCTTCTGGCTGGTTGCTTCCCTTAAATGGAATAGTTTGTGTAGCGCATGGAAATTCATACAATACTTCTAAAAAAGTTCATTAAGGCTGTGCTGAATATCTCATTCTCCGTACATAATTTCTACACAGAGAACTAACCAGATGTATACCACTTGATGCCCAGTCCACTGGTACAGGAAGGGGAATCCACCAAACCTGAAAGGTTGGACTTCAGGTTATGTGCGACTAAATAGCCCAAGGGTGTAGCTATCCTAGGTGCAGATGATGGGTAATTTCAGACGTTATGTGATCACAATCAACCACCCTGAATCACAGTGGATTCAGGGTGGTGGCTGTAATCGCCATAACGTCTATAGATGTTCACCACAGTGAATCTCTGGCGGGGTTCCAAGCTAACCACGGTTCTGGAGGTGAGGCCGGCCTCACCTCCAGAACTGTGGTTAGGTTGCCCAGGATCCGGGATGGGGCTGGCAAAGGCGGTGATGCATGTCTGCTCGCCAGCCCCGTCCCAGAATCTGGCCCCATCCATGAGACAGGGTCGGGCGCAGCAGCCTGATTGGCTGCTACGCCCACTTGTCTCCCCGTGGGCGGCCGAGGGAGTGCCCCTTCCCCCACGCAGCCCCGCCCCCTTCTCGAACCCCGGTAGAGATCAGGCCGGCACGACTAAAGGATGGACGCCCCGTCACGTCTGAAATTACCCGATGACCTGCTTCAGGATCCATGAATCGGGGGGAGGGGGGGAAGTAGGGACACATCCATGTGGAAGATGAATATACTTTGAGTCTGTAATACTGAACCAACCTGGGTGGGAGAAGAAGACATTCCATTTTCTGCACCCAGGACCTATTCTAATCTAGCTATTTTGAAGTCGAGAGGGATGGAAGGAGATTTTAATGAGGAAAAAAACCAACAACAACTGGTGTTGGTTTTGGGGAGGGGGATTTCTTACTTTCTGAAATAACGTAGGGAATGTGAAAGGCAGAGTGACAATAATAATAATAATAATAATAATAATAATAATAATGCTCACAGCATAATTGGGGGGAAATACAAAAATGGCAGCTCAAGTTTAGACTTTTTCAAAGTAATTAGTTGGAGTTGATTCATTTATATTGTATTAGATGACATTTCAATGCTCTGGCAGCACTGTTAGTATTTCATATTGTTTTGCCTCAGAGGTTCCAAAGAAGGCTCTTATTTCAGTAAGTGGGGTTCAGCAAAACAAGTTGAGACTGAAGGGTTGCTGTTGTTGTTGTTTATATAGCATTTCCAGTGTTCAGAGTACTTTACAATCCTTATCTTGTTCACCCTCACAACAGTGCTGTGAGGTATCTCATTATTATTCCCATTTTACAGATGGGAAACTGAGTCAAGAGATAACGACTTACCCAAGACAACACAGTGAATTCCACTTGCCTATAGTCTGCTGCTTGTGGGTGGTACATAGCTGGGAGAAATTGCCTTCCTATCAACCCATCTTGGATTTAGAATGCATTCATTCAAAATACCCACCCTGTACATTTTCAGACTTTTACAGAGCCTTTTCTTCTATGGCTGGGGCTTAGTTCTGCTCAGGTTGATAAACTCACCAATACATGCTGCTGCTTGTTCAATCAGGCTGACCATCAGCTGCAGTGTTTTGCCAGCATGAGCCAACAGGATATTCCATTTTTCAGCAACAATAACAGCTGCCTCTTGAAACTTTACCAATATCAACCAATCAGTTCAGACAGTGGACAGAAAAGATGAGACAGGACCTTGCTGAATGTTGTAAAAATAGGAAACAATGTCATATTTATTTTTTGTTCGTTTGTTTGGATGTATATCCTGCCTTCTGTAAGCTCAGGGAGGCTCATAACATCTAAACATATTTTTAAACACAGTAAAAAAAAGAATAAATCATATAAAATTCAAATTGAAAACACCCTGCTCCCCCAACCCCCAAGTTCTATCCATGCCTGTTAAAAGCCTGGACAAATATGTAGGTCTTACATTGTTTTCTGAAGATGCTCAGGCTTGTTGTGAAGATGCTCAGTGTCTGTCATTGGGCTCAATCCCAAGCCCTCTGGATCCCGTGTGTGCATGCGGTTTCGGCGGGACACCGTGTGCCCGCAATAGGGAGCTGTGCGGTTTACATGTGGCTGCACACAGGATTCGCAGGGCTTGGGTTTCGCCTCACCAACTAAAGTACAATTCTCGTTATCCAAGTTCTGCCCGAGCCATATGGGTAGTGTGGTTAAGACATGCCATTTTCTATGGCCTGTGGTGAAGAAGGGAGTGAGTCAGAGTACCGCATCTGGTTGCTTTTGACTCCCCCAGCCAAATGGATCAGGTGCCCATTCACAGCTGGGTGTACTGGTGGCATCTATCCAGTGTGACCCCAAGCGGGATTTGAACCCAGAACCTTTGGGAATGTAGTTGAGTGCCTTCATCACTCAGCCACAGTGCTTTGTTCTGTGGTTGAGCTCTGCTATCAGTAACACCATCTTCCGAGCCATATCAGATCACACAAACTAGCTCAAGTAAAGATTGCTGTGCAGAGCTGCAAGTTGCACTGTCTGTTTTCTTAGGATCAAGATTAGGGCTGAAACGAGATATTGAGATTACTCGATATCTTGTCAAAATCTTGGTGCTCGGTTCCGTCCCAGGGCAAACTGAGTACCAGGATATCTTCACCGAATTCTTAGCAAGAGGGGGGGCGGGGACAAAACCTGCACATGCACAAAACACTCCAATTGCTCTTTAACCCATGCACAATACATTTTTATGATTTTCTTTTTTAAAAAAAAAATGTTTCTTGCTGAGAACTCGTTCTGAGACTAAGATCTCGGTCCTGGTATTCAACATAGTGAGAAATGCTCGCAAGCAGCAATTTACCTGCTCTCATTGCCCAGGCCTTTGGGAGGGAGGGTGGGGGGGGTGATTTTTAATCCCCCACCTATGTATTTATTTATTATTGTATTTTGCCCTGTTTTATTGATGTATTTTATATTTGTATTTTAATTGATTTTAAGTGTTTTTATTGTTGTTAGCCGCCCCGAGCTGCGTTGCAGGAGGGGGCGGGATAAAAATCTATAAAATAAATAAATAAATAAATAAATTTCATTCCTAGATAAGGTTTGGTTGCTGGTGGATCATCTAGGTCTAAATCTAGTGTGGAATGCAGTGTGGAAGTATCCCTGAAGTGTAGTCCTTTGGTGCTACCTTTGCATTTATCCTTCAAAGCAACCATTTGTTCCGATTTTTGTAAGCACAGACGTTCAAGGACTTTTGGTTTTCTCAGTTTTCCTCAGAACCTTGGCCTCATTTGAGCCCCCTCTTTGCCGGAGAATGATAAGCCTTGTCTGAAGATCCAAAATGTAAAGGGATGAAACTACGGAATATTGAACCCATCAGGTGGTTTTGTTCATTTTATTTATTTATTTATTTATTTATATTTGTTAGCCGCCCCCAGATGCCTACAGCATCCTGGAACGGCGTACAATATCATAAAACCCCAATGACAACAACAATAAAAACAGCAACAAATCAACCCCCAGCAGTTTAAAACAACACTAAAAACCAACCCCCCTCCCCTCAGAAGGCCTGGGCGAACAGCCAAGTCTTACAAACACGTCGAAAGGCCAACAGGCCCGGGGCTAGGCGAGCCTCCTCCGGGAAGGAATTCCATAACCGCAGCCTGGCCACCGAGAACGCCGTCCCCATTGTGGCCCCCTGTCTTACATGGGGGACCTCCAGAAAGGCACCCCCGGTGGACCAAAGGGATTGCTCTGAGGCGCGGAGGGCGAGGCGATTCCCGAGATATGAGGGGCCCAGACTCTGCAGGGCTTTGTAAATCAATACTAACACCTTGAATCTGGCTCGGTACGCTATAGTCAACCAGTGCAGAGTACGGAGCACTGGTGTTATGTGCTTGCGCCACCCCGTCCCCATCAGGAGATGGGCTGCCGCGTTCTGCACTAGCTGCAGCCTCCAAACCAGAAACAAGGGAAGCCACACGTAGAGCGTGTTGCAGTAGTCTAG
>QEPC01003849.1:2039596-2108513 GCA_003113815.1 Sphenodon punctatus | reverse complement strand
GACGCAGGGAGGGGAGGTAGGGCTAACGACGGTCCTTTAGGGTACAATGGGTGTGTGTCTGGTTTCTCTTGGGGAATGCAAAGATAGGATGCTGCTGCACTGAGTCCTAACTACCAGTCCTTTGTTATAACAGGGTGAGTCTCTATCCTTAATGACTCCATTCTTTATTCAGAGAGCTCTCCCTTCTAGTCTTTTTCTCAACCTTAGGCTGGTATTTTTCCATGAGCGGTCCCTTTTTGCTAGGAGCTAGGGTGGCTGGGCCCGATCCTTATTTCCCATGGTCCCCCCCCCCCTTTCCTCTTGCATCCAGTGTGGGGTTTTTACCCCCTTGCCCTTGGTTACCCCTGTGGGTTTTGCTGACCCCCGGGGCCAGGACAGTTGGCTATCATAAGGGTGGTGGTGGTGGTGGGGGGTACTTTCGTTCAGGGGGGGACCAAGCTAACAGATAGACTGACATTTTTACTTAATATTTAGGAAGCAGCACATTTTTTGGACCAGTGAGACCAGCTCCTCCTCCTCCTCCTCCTCCTCTAACATTAATTTGGGGATGACTATTTCAGAGAATATTTAAAGTATCTCTTGGATTCTTCATTCTCAGCTGGAAGGACCATAAGATGATGTGGGTTAGGTTATACTACTGGGAATAAGAAGATTTGAATTATAATATGAAATGTGAAGTTGCAATATTCTCCCGTCGAGTCGACCATGTCCCCCTAACCGTAGCCAGTTATGTGGGTGAACATTTCATTGCTTATCTCTCAAAATTGCTATTAAATTAACATATGTTCAAGAGAAAGTCTCTGTTTATCTTCCCTCTCTGGGTTCCCTTGGAGAGTCTAAAAAGACCCTAAGCTGCAGTGTCTCTACAAGGTCTTTCTTGCTTGTTCCTTTTGGGCAACCGTTACTCCTTTCTGTCATAAGCAATATTTTGTTCATGTTTCCATCCCATCTCCAGGGCCAGAAATTTCAAGACTGTAACATGGAAAACTGTTCAAGACTGTTGAACTGTTCTGTCATTGGACCTGAAGTCTGGATGTTTGTTCATTTGAAAACAGGCCTATAAGTTCTCAGTCATCATGGTCTGAAGAAACTTGAAAGATAACTCTTTTCCCTCCCCCAGTGGTCACAAAGATCACTGAACCCACAGAATAAAATGGCTACCCCTTTTTAAAAAAAAATAAAAAAATCCAGCCCAAGTCCACCATCAAAGCAGAAAATTGTACAGTAGGACCCAATGACTGTTCTGGTACAAAAATCTGTGAGAATATTAGTGTATTCAACCATGAACCTTAACTCCACGAATAGGGGTGCAATTCCATGTCCTGTAACTGGAACAGGGAAAGTCAGTGCCTGGGATGTGCAAACTGAAGCATAAATGCATTTGATTAAAGGAGAGAAATGCAAAACATGAACCTCCGCACCCACCCATGTGAAAAACAAATCAGGGAGCTCTCTATCCCAGAGGTCATGCTAGATCCCTGCATGTTCTCAGTCTTGTCTAGTCACTCTCACTGTCCCCGGACATCTTCAAAGAGATTTATCAAATGCCTTGGTATGGCATTTGTAAACCCTGTGTTCTTTTTCTGTCTTTGACTTGCTTCTGTTTCTCCATAGTGGACAGGACACCCAGGCCCTTGGTTACATTCCTGCAGTTACATCCAATGTTACACTCTCGCAGTCCCGCTGAACTACCAGGAAATGTTTCACTAAGCCCAGTCACTACACAACTGATCCTTAGACCCAGCCAACAAGACCAAACAAATGGTTCTGACATACTCTATCGTAGAGCTTTCCCCGAGTGATTATACACAGAAGGACTGCTTTCAGAGTTGCTCTGCTACTGTTTGAGATCATGAACATAGAGCATACCTTTCTTCTCGAAAGTACCCTGATACCTTTGCTGAGTGATCCCCAGTTGAATTTGCAAATCTGAAAAGACTGTAGTCTCTCTTGAGGATCCATTGGCTGCTAGATTGTTTGAGATTCCCCTGGCAGGCATGGACATCATTGTTCTTTTCTGAGACATTCTAATGTCTTGACAAATGTTTGTGTCATTTGCTAGTTCCATTTTGGACAGAAGCTCTGCCCAGGTGAATGAGACGGAGATGCAGTTTGGGGGGGGCAGGGGCATGTTCCTTCTTCCACACCATCACCCACTACGATGGGAAAAACCATAATGAACACGGTCCCTGCTTACAGATTTTGCTGCTGCCTCTGTTAGCACAGGTTTATCTACTTTTAGAGTTGTTGACTCCTCTTCCTGCTAAAGTAATCACTATGTCAGGTCCTGCAGCTTCATGTTTGTAGTTTACTCAGCGTCTATTTGGAAATGCTTTCCCACAGCCCCTCTCAACAAATCGGTGTTGCTAAGGAGAAATGCAGTCGTCAGACTTTTTAAGCAGAATCCCATCTTTATCATATGTGAAGACCAACATTCAACAAGCAAAAAATAATCCTAACTAAATCTAAGTTTTACCCAGCCTACAGTACCTATCTTTGGAATCCACTCATCCGAAAAGCTTCCCTTCTGTTTTATCTCCTTGTTGGAGCTAGGGATTGATGAGAGAGGGATCGAGAGCTGAAGTTAACTGCCAGGTTCCTAGGGGCCATTTGGCATTTCCACTGTCATTTTGTTTTGTTTGCTTCTGGTGCCACCCACAAAAATAATAACCGCCTTCGTCCCTTATCCCTCCCTGCCCCCATGCCTGGAACTCCCTCCCTGCCCACATCCACCTCGCCCTCTCCTTCCGTTCCTTCAAATCCCTCCTTAAAACCCACCTCTTCCTCGCCGCCTTCCCCGATACCCGCTAGTACTCCCCTCTCAACATTTACTGTCCGCATAACCGCAACCAAGCCAAGCACGTGCACCTGAGACTCCGCAGCCACTTGAATGTTTTTATCTCTTGTCTTTCCATATGTCCCCTATCCCTGTCTGCCCCCCCCCCCAGTCTATTAGATTGTAAGCCATACGCAGGGACTGCGTCTTTCTCATTGCTATGTAAAGTGCCAGGTACACTGCTGGTGCTATACAAATGCTTGTAATAATAATAATAATAATAATTAATAACTGAAAGAGGGCACCCAGAAAAAAATGGGCACCCAATTGAATCATTACCCAAACGCGACCCAACAGGCTCCCAGCACACTCCCCCAACTAACTCACCCGCCTGCCTGTACCACTCCCAGCTCAGTCCGGCCTGCTGCTCAGCTGAGCTGAAAAGCGTGCCACAGCCCCCATAGCAGTGATGCATGCAGGGCCGGGGGAGCATAAGTGCAGCTGGGTGGGGGAGTCGACCTGGGGAGTGCACGGGAGCAGTAGCTTCCTGAGACATCCTGGAAAGTCCCGGGAAGACCTGCATTTTTGGATGGGGGCTGGGTAAACCCATCGGGTGGCCCAGGGGGGTGCCTGAAAATGTGGGCATTACGTACGGATAGCAAATATGCTATCCACTGCATCCCTGCCTACACCAGAGTAAAAGAACAGAATCATGGTAATGAGAAGATAACATTTCCTCTACCCTGGAACAAATATTTATATGTGCCTATGTACTTATCAAGGGTGTACGTAGGTGCAAGCGTGTGTGCACAACATATTTCACTGTCAGTTTTGAGGGGGAAAAATATGTTTGAGAGGAAGGGAATAATCCATTGAAGCCTATAAATAAAATTGTGTCAGCATGGCTGTTTCGTACAAGAGCACATTAGCAAACTAGCCTGCAGTTTCCAATTTCTGTCATCTCCTCTAGGTGCCAGTGCATTCTGTGTAAACAACCATGTAATACTTGTACAAAACTACACGCCTTCTCCTGTCCGTACTAAGGGGTTGGACGGTATGCATAGGCTCTCCTGTGGTTTATTCTGTTCTCTTTAGCACATGCCTTTCCTTTTGGATTGCAGATTAACAAAGTGTCCTTTATACTTGCTTATTTTAAAAACATACCTATTTTTAAATATATATGTTTATATAAAATATTTATTTTACAGGTGGTTTGATATATCTAGAGACAGTAGATGAAAACAGAGTTTTCATGCAGAGCAAAACTCTGTATATGCTAGTTATGACTTGAACCAGTACCATGAGTTACTTTGATTCAGATTATTGTCAGTTTTAGGACTTAGAATTTGGAGAACACTTGAATAAAATACTAGTAACCAAATTAAATAACAAAACAGCCTCTTCACTTTTTCTTGATCCTTTCTTCCCCGCTGCTCATCACCCTGCCCCTATTACTATTGGCCAGCTTTTACTGTTGTCTACCCACCTCACCTTTTCACCTCCTAGTTTGTATATCCTTGTTTGAGTTCTTTGTGGAATTTGGGGCCTACTAATGGAATCTAGTATCATTGTGAGGATTTGAGGATAGACATTCTCCATCTATACCATTCACAGATGTGTTATGTTCCACAGTAGGACATCTGGGGCAGAGTTGAGCCTGGGGCAGATGGGTCAAGAGCCTGGAAACATTACAGAATGGTGGTCAGAGTAGGTCACAAAATGGCCACCACAGGAAATGAGTGTTTTTGCGGTGTGGCTACAGCTTTATAAGAGAGCCAGCCCCAGAAAGCAAGGCAGTCTTCTGCAGACCACAGAAGAGAACACATCTCTGCGAGAAGCTGCCTCGATGGCCCTGAGTTCAAAGGCCACTAAGGACGCTTCCTACAGTCCGAAGAGACTGAACGTGAGTTCGAAGTGGCTAGCCAATGAACTGTTGACTAGCTAGACTTGGGTGTGCTGTATTGGAAGGAGCGAATGTGCTAAGACTAGCCAGAGGCTTGCTGCCTGGCCTACCGTGTAAATAAACTGTGTTGATGCGAATTCCCTAAGTGACTCTGGCTGCTTTTAGACGAGCGGGATATTTCAAAATCCTGCGACACGGGGTTAGACGAGACGGCCTTTGGGGATCACGCGTATGAAAGGCGGTCACACATTATTTACTGATCATGAATTAAAGACCTCGATTGTGAGGTATTTCATGGTCGGCAAATAATACGCGATTGCCTTTCATGCGCGTGATCCCCGGCAGCTGTCTCGTGTAATCCCACGTCGCAGGATTTTGAAATATCGCGTGAGCGGGTTGCGTGATGGCAACCTGCTTGTCTAAAAGCAGCCATAGTGATTTGGACCTAACCCTGCAAACACTCACCCACGATGAGGTGGGAACCCTGCTACAACAGCACTTTATATTTACATAAGCAATTCACATAACAGGTAGCAAATTCTCACAATATAGCCTAGTATAAATTGTCTCTATAAAACAATTTGTAATTGCTCCGTGCCAGGCACATTTTGCTATATTAATAATACTGATATTATTACGATGGGATGTTATCATTTTCATTGCATCTCGAATCTCCATATCTACAGAATCAATTTTGATATTTCTACCGAAATTCCTTCCTTTTCTCTGGTTTGTTGTTTCTGAAGATACTTATCCAGCATGTAGTGGATTATTATTATTGTTATTGTTATCGTTGTTGTTGTTGTTGTTAAATTTGTATGCTGGCCCCTCCTGCTAAAAGCATCTCGGGGCGGCTAACAACATATTAAAACAGATTAAAAACCAACAATAATACAATTAAAACCCCCACAATAAAACAAATGACCCCCTGCCTCGCCCTAACCCAACCCACTCAGCCCATCTCCCTCGGGAAAGGCATGGCAGAACAGCCAGGTCTTACATTGTCTACGGAAAGAGGGGAGGTCGGTGGTCAGGTGGACCTCCGGCGGGAGGGAGTTCCACAGCTGCTGCGCGGACAGAGAATGCCGTCCGCAAGGTCGACACCCGAGAAACCGAGGGGACCTCGAGGAGGGCACCCCTCCGGCTGAACGCAGGGGCTGATCCAGGATCCGGCAGGTGAGGCGGTCCTGAAGATAGGCTGGGCCCAGGCCATTTAGGGCTTTAAAGGTCAACACCAGTGTTGGAAGGGTTTACTAGCGATGTGTCTGAAGTGCACATATGACCCCTATTTGGTTTGGAATGTGGAGTTAGCCACAATTTGCTGTGACTCTACCAATACCAATTCTACATATACTATTAATTATTATTCTAATGAAAATAAATAATATATAAATATATAATATGTAAATTATGGGGACAATCCAGCAGCTTCCTTACACCAACCCTGACGTGCGGCGCGCAACCAGAATGTGCATGCTCAGATGTGCGTGCAGTGCCCTGTGTGTGGCAAAAGTGCAGCCGCGCCCTACGTGACTCTGCTGTGCATGGGGCACCACATGTGCATCTGAGCATGTGTGTTGTGGCTGTGCGCCGCGGGTCGGGGTCGGTTTAAGCAGGCCTCTGTATTTTCCCCGATATATATAAATATATAAAATAAAATAAAATAGTTGCCCGAAACCGCCCTCCCCATAAGGACAGCAAGGTGTTTTGAAGGCCTGGATGCATTGCCACCTTAGTCGCGTGTGAATGTGATTCTAATGTTTCCATATCTGTTGGAATTAAAGCCGATGGATTTATCCAGTCAACTTCTGGAGTGGTGGAACAGAAACCATCTGCCATTCAGTCCCTCTTCCCATCACGCAGGGGTGGGCAAAGTTCCCAACCCCAAGAGCCATACACCAAAATCACCATCTGGCCATGAAAGCCACAAGCGAGAGAGATGTGTGCACGCACAAACACTTCCTCCTGTGTGACTGACTCGTGCAGCCAATTTTCTGCCATCCTGGTTGCTGAGATTCTGAGGTGTGAGCATGGCTGAGACTCGGGTGCAAATAAATGAGACGCAGGATCAGGAAGGCAGTGCAGGGAGCAGGACCAGCCCTGGCTGAGAGCTTCCCCAAAGCTGCCTGTGACTCCCCCAGTTTGGCCACCCGAGGACCAGAGCTTCCCTTCAGCTCTAGCTGCCCCTTCTCCCCCCTGTGCTGTGCGTTGTGTCACACTTGTGCACTAGTGAAAACATCCTGGGTCCATTGAGGGGCCATCTTGCACATGGGCTCCAAGGCGCACACTGTTTCTCACATGCTCAATTCTGGCTATTGTGCTTGCATAAAAAATGTTTTCACTAGTGCACATGTTCAACGATGCCCAGTGTGGCAGGGAGAGCCAGAACAGCACTTCCGAATGGGAGCACGGAGACCTGGTGCAGTTAGAAAAAAGAAGAAAAAAAAAATGTCTGATCTCTGTGCCACGGTTTCGAATGGTGGTTAAAATTTGAGAAGACGAAAGGGCTGCTGTGTTTCAGCCCTTGGAATTGCGATAACTACACTGTGCTAGTTATTAAAAGTGGAAAGAGATATGGAAGTTCAGCGAGTCTGCAAATGCTTTCCTCGTGTATTCTGCAGTAGAATTATTTTTTTCTCATTTGAAAGTGAATTTTCATTGTGGAAATTGAGATGACACTGCTACTGTTTGGAATTGCTCCTATAAAATATGTCTTGGTACTCTTAATGTTACTGATGGAATAGAACAATTCAGAATCATTTTTATCAGCTAAGTTCTGAAGTCATTCCTTCCGATGCCCAGAAGAGGGCGAACTTGCACACCACAAGTTTTTTTGGCATAATTAAAAGATCTGCATTCTGATGTTGTGTAGCTGCAATAAAAGGAAATTTAATAATTTAAAAAAATGGAGAGCTTATTTTTTTTATGAAGTACAGAATTTTTAACAAGGCGCCACATTGCAAAGGTTTGTGAAGTAAAGCTCATTATTTTGAATTCAGTGTACAATAAAGGCATAAACAGTCAAATTAAAGGTCAGAAGTTAAAACCTAATTTTCTGAAAGAAGGGACTGATGTTCTGCTATCAAGATTAGGGTATTTGTCATGCTTGGAATGAACAACCGTATCACCCCACCCCAACCAGGCTATAGAAGAGAAAACATCATAACGGTACATTGAAATGCAAAAAGCATATACAGTCGCAGTAGAGGCTGGTGTACAATATTCCTTCTACTACAGTAAATTGCACAACATAATGAAATGTCAAAGAGTGATTCTATTGTACTCAGTGGAATTTGACTGTCTGACCTGTCATCTCATCTTGTGATTTACTGATTACAGTGGGGATTACTGGGACAGGCCACATCTTGTGATTAGCTCACCAGTAATTTGTCAGTTAACTTTGCATCACTCCTGCCATAGTAGATTTTTGTTTGTTTGCTTCCTTTATCAAAATGTATAAATAGAAACGGTTGTATGATTTCATGTGTTTCTTAATATTTTTGTAATAATGACTTATACGAGAAAACAGGTAGGCAAATGGGTATAGGACTAGAGCTGAAAGAGTTCCCTGATTTAGTACTCGTAGGGAATACCCTCATTTTGAGTTTCCATTGCAGGTATCTGAATTGGTACCTGAATACCGTTTTGAGTATCCAAAATACTAAAATACTGACAACCGGTATACCGAAATTACCTGCAAAACCAAAATAATATCCAGATCATTCCTGAAATCCAGAACAAAAATGGGAAAAATTGGTATTTCGGTACACTGGTTTTTGGTATTTCGGGTACCTGACTGAAAACTGGTTCGGGTACCAAAAAGTTCTCAAAATACTTGGTTCAATTTGGGTATGTTTCTGTACAGCACCAGGTACATGACTGGCGCTATATAAATGTTTATAATAATAATAATAATAATAATAATACCACCACCCATTTTTGTGGGCGCTCATGTCAGCCCTACATGGGAGCAATGTTGGAGCCTGGGTCAGAAGGAACGGTTCTGAGCAAAGACCAAACAGATACAGAACCAAAACAGGTAGACAGGTCGAAATGGAGACAGGCAGGGTAGAAGCAGTCCCGGCCCAAACAGCTGGATTCAGGGCAAGGGGATGCAAATATAGTAGCCACCATCAAGAGCCAAGGAACAAGGATAGGAAACAGATATTCCACCCAGGTTCCTGTGGCTTCACTCTGGCTTCAGGTACAGGCCAGCAGCCAACAAGGAAGCTGAGGGAGAGGGGACCTGGAGCAAGTCAGAGGGACGTGGAGCCTATTAGAAGGTTGGGGGGTGAAGGGCCTGGGAAAGCTAGCCCAGGGAGCCTGGAGGGGAGCAGCACTGCCCATGCCATAGTGGGGCAGGTCAGCATATGGCTTTAGGAAGGCAGGCCATGGTTCCAAGCCCTGGGTCCTGACAGCACCGTGATCTTACATTTTGTCCATCCCTCTCCCCCCACTCACCTGCACTTACAGTTGATATTCTAATCCTATATAAGGTGACTGAATTTTTCTTAAATGACAGTCCTGTTAATGAATTAATTAAATTAATGGATTAAATTACTTAATTCAAATGTATGCCCTGCCTTTCCACTAAGGCTCAGGGCAGCTTACAACATATATAATCAAAAAACCACACATTAACTCAAACACAAATGGAGTCACACGGTGCCCTGGAAGTTGCATAAAAATTCATAAAACTTTTAAAGCAAAACTTTATCCCCCCTTCATATTCTATGTATTCCTCGAGGATATGGGGTGTGTTGTGTCCCACTTGTTCATTCCCCCTCCTCCCAGTTGTAGTATTATTTTTTTTAAAAAGGAGAGGGATCAGTAAATGCTTGCACATTAAATGGTGTACAATGGACCCCCATTGGAACGAATAGGAAAATGAACACACTATATGCCCAAGGTTGTGGGGTCATATTCGCCCCAAACCAAATGTAGAATTTGTCTGTTTTCATAATATGCCATTTTCTGTGCCTCTCCCTTTTCTCTTAGATAGTAAGCCCTTGGGGGCTAGGGACCTGTCTGTAACTGTTGATTGTACAGCACCAGGTACGCTGCTGGTGCTACGTTTTTGTTGTTGTTGTTGCTAAGCAAAGCATTTAAAAAATTATCTTAAGAACCCACCCCAGCTCACTAAATCCCCCCACCCAACCCCATCCCTGCCTGCTAAATGTCCGGCAAACCAAAAAGAACTTAAATCACTTAAGAAACCTATTTTTAATTTTTTTTCTTTTAAAGAGAGGTTGGGGAGGTTTAACTTATGATCTATGGGTATTCCGTAAGATGAATCCAAATGGGGAATCCTTTTAACTCCTATACCATATCTAGCTTGGATGTGGTCTTGACACATCATTGTATATAAAATAATTTTAAATAGTTTGATGCACAGTTTATTGCAAGCACCAAAGAAGTTGGTAATTTTACAAAAAAGGATTCCAGGGATTGGCTATAATATATTTGAACTGTTCCAGCTTTCACTTTTGTTAGTCTTCTAGAATAGATGACCAGGATATTTAAAATTAATATATAGACCGGGGGTTTACTTTCAAGGGCATAACCATCAATGTGACTTACTTTCACTGACTTGAACCTTTAGGCTTGGGAGTCTCCCCCACTCCCTCCCACTCTGTACAGGGAGAATTTTCCACTCCAAGTCTTGGGCTGGTTATAGCTTATTTTGGGTATTTTTAGATGTGACGGCCCTAGTCGCTGCCACGCTTTGATCCTGCCCGGTGTGAGAGCCATCACCCCGGGCAGGTTCTGGACCGGCCGCTGAAGAAACAGGCCAGCGGCTGGAGCTGAGGAAGAGGCGGGGAGAGGGCGGCGGGGGTCTTGTGGACATAGTCCACATGGTCCCGGCCCCCACAGTGCTCAGCACAGCACCGCCTCCTCCCTGATGGGTGGGTGCGGCGGCCTGTGAGGCCGCTGCCTCCGCCTGGAGAAGCTCTGGCCACCGGCTGGAGTTAGGTAGAGGGTGGCATCGTACGTGAAGGCCTACTCTACCCACAGTCGGCTTCCCCGGACCATGTCAGGGCTAACTCCGGGGTGTGAGTTGATGGAGAGCCACCCGGAGTTAGCCCTGCCACGGTCCGGGGAAATGTTTGCTCCTGCCTGCAGTTAACATTTGGCGGGCAGAAAGAAACGTGACACCACCATGGGTGGCCCCCCGTGGTAGCATCACTTCTGAAAATACCCTGAGTGATTGCATTTTCTGATTTTTAATGGAAATTAGAAACCTAAATGCTATTTTCCTTTAAAATTTCATCTCCTATCTTACTAATACGTGTAAAGATCAACCACCCAACACATTACACGTATACTTAAAATGAGTGAAACAGTGAACACGGGGTGTGTGTGTGTGTGTCCCTGCTTAAAATGCATTGCGTAGTTCCTGCAGTCGGATCTTCTAGTGCAGACCACTGAACACAGGTTGAATCCCATTGAAGCCATTCACATAATAAACATAGAATTCAGTGGGGCACCTTGTGGGCATAGATGGTCCCACAGGGGTCATAGAGAGTAAAAGATAACTAGTCTCTCCTCTTCTAGCACTCTAGGCCAAATTCTCTGATTGGCCACATTCACCTTGCATTGTGTAAATGATGCAGAGTGAATGGAAACCAGCTGGGACGCTAGGCAGGGTAATTCTCCCCTGGGTAAGTGACATTCCTGATGGTTTAGAAGTGTCACAATTGCTTTTTCATCTGCTGTCCTCTTCCATACCCATCATGTTGGGGGAAGAAGGAGGGGTGGAGAAAGGAGGCTACGGAAAGATGAGCTGATCTCTGACTGCTTAAGTTCTGTCATGGGGAGAAGGTAGAGTTGGGTCCCTATTCCCATATCCTCTGCCCGGGTTGGGCAGCTAAGGATAAGACAATCACTGCTGGCCCCCTATATCTGCCACTGTCTATGAATGTACTTAGAGTAGCTCAGATGTAGTGGAGATTTGGGGCCTGTATCTTTAATTAGCATAACGTGATTTTTGCATTATGATCAAACATTTGTTCTTCAATGTGAAATCAAAGAGTCCCCAAAGAGAATTCTGCAGCTTTTAAATGGGCACTGATTGAATTTTTTCAACATTATCTAGAATACCTTGGGGCACAGTGTGTAGTAATGTAGTTACTACAAGGCTGTCAGATTCATTGCCAAATAGTATTCAGAATCCAGAGATCAGATAAATTAGATTTTAATTGGGTTTTAAGGCTAAGCTGAATAAGTAGATAAGGTAGAATTAACCAGAGACATATTAATGTAATGAAAACCTTTGGTTCTCCTAGGCTATTGTATTAAAGACCATGCAATATATTGTTGATAGGAGATGTCATGGAAGAGTTGAAAAAAGATTGACATTGATAGGTAGAGCAAACAGTGGTATCTAATATAATCGCATTACCTTGAACACTGGAAACCCAGGGACATGGACAAAACTGTGTTAGTTATATTATAGCATTTTGAAGATAAAATAAAATTGAGTTTCACCAAGCTGGTGGGACCATTCAAGCAGAGAATTTACCGAGGTTTTTCTTAAAGGCAAACCAGAAATTATTGCTCACTCTGAGTCAATGGTAACATTAGCTTGTTTGTCTCACTTATTAACAAGCTTATGATTTATTTTTTTTACAGCACAGAGCTTAATTGTTCCAGACATGACCTTTTTTCCTAATAGCCCCATTTTGTCTTTCATTTGGCTTTTGGAGAGCCGTGTTCAACTGACTGAAATTTTAAATCAGGTTTTAAATTTCAAGCATTCAGACTGCTCTCTGTTCCATTACTCAAGCTAAAACATATATCTGTTATCCGTTCTAGCTAAGCATCATTTCTAAAACCTGCAGGCCCAGTTACTCACGTAGGTCAACTCTTACCTAAATGCAAGTAAGGATTGAAGACATGAAAACATTCGTGGGTTTGCAATGATTAATCAGAAACATGCAATGATTTATTGTGTGTGTGTTTATTGGGTGTGGCGGAATCTGTTATCATACCAATCTTCTCTAAAAATGTCACCAAGTAAAATACAATCCCAATATAGAGTGTTGTGGATATGGATTTTGGCTGTTGCCTATTAATGTTTGTTCATTACCAATTCACATGTCAGATAAATGCTTGATAATAAGAAGTGGGGCCCAAGCTGTATAGGGATTTAAAGGTAATAACCAACACCTTGAATGTGGCCCGGAAGACTATAGGCAAACAGTGCAGAGAACGGAGTACCAGTGTTATGTGCTCCTGGTGGCCCGTCCCCATCAGGAGGCGACCTGCCGCATTCTGCACCAGCTGCAGCCTCCAGGTTGTCACCAAGGATAGCCCCACAAAGAGTGAGTTGCAGTACTCCAATCTTGAAGTGATGAATGCATGGATGATGGTGGCAAGATCGGAGCCTGAGATGTATGACCGAAGACATTGGACCAGATGTAGTTTACCAAATGCAGTCCTTGCCACAGCTGCTACGTGGGCATCCAGGTAGAGCTGCTAATCAAGGAGGTCTCCCAGACTCCAAACCTGAGGAACCAAGGAGGGATGCACCCCATCAAGGACGGGGGCTTCTTCTCCCTTAGCCCTACACACCAGCATTACCTCAGTCTTGTCAGGATTCAGCTTCAGATGACTCACCTTCATCCAATCTACCACTCCAGCCAGACACCAGGCAAACATAGAGACTGCTGGGCCTGGGTCCGATGAAAGGAAGAGGAAACGTTGCGTGTCATCAGCCTACTGATGACACCGAAACTCAAACCCTTTCACAATCTCTTGCCCAGAGGCTGAATGTATGCACTGAACAGGAGATTGGACAAAATAGATCCCTGCGGGACTCCACACATGAAATCCCGGCGGGAAGATGTACAATCCCCCAGAACCACACACTGAGTTCTTCCAGCCAGGAAAGAACGGAACCATTCAAGAACAGTTCCGCCCACCCCATCATGTTCCTGTAGGCGAGTCACCAAAATCTCCTGGTCAATTGTGTCAAAAGCCACTGAAGGATCTAACAAAATCAGACGAGTGGCCTGACTTCGGTCTAACTCCCAGCGCACATCATCAACCAAGGCCACAAGCACAGTCTCAGTGCCATAGCCCGGATGAAAGCCAGACTGCGAGGGGTCAAGGAAATTGATGCAGTCCAGATGCCCCTGGAGCTGCTGTGCCACTACCCGTTCAATAACCTTCCCTTAAAAGGGAAGGTTGGAGACTGGCCAATAACTGGCAAGGGTGTCAATGTCGAGAGATGGCTTCTTGAGCGAAGGTCACACCACAGCCTCCTTCAGGCACCCCACGACCTTGCCCTCTGCAAAGGAGGCATTGACAACCCACGCCAGGAATGGCTCCAACATTTCCCGGCTGGCTTTCACCAGCCAGGACGGGCAAGGATTGAGTTCACAAGTTGTGGTCTTCATGTTCCCGTACACCTCCACTGCATACAGATTATTCTTGCTGAAACCGAGCCCGCAAAACCAGACCAGATGGGTCATTCATAATTTCAGGTATATCCACTGGATAACTTCAGGTATATCCATGTGGCGTTGAAATTGTGGTGCATAGAAGCAATTTTATCCACAAAATAGTCTGCAAATGCAGGACAGGTCCGTATGAGTAGGGACAACAGTGACTTGGGTGGGAGTGGATAGGACAAAGGAACGAGAGAGGGATGCATAAAGGGTGGAGGGAAAAGGTGTTTTCAAACATGACAGCGGCATGGGTTAAACCGGGTGCTGCTGCCACATTGAAATGTGGCTGTCGGATGTTGGCATGGTTTGGCTCCCGACCATGGGGGCCCAGCCACCGGAACAAGAGTAAAGTGGCCTTTCACATCTGAAAGCCCACTTTACTTAACGTGGTCCAGAGTGGCGGCTACACATCATGACAGCCATCACTGACCACCACCATTGCTGCCTGTTAGCTGGGGGCAGGGCAGCGCAGATGCACTTCCATGCGTCTCTCCACTTCCTCCTTGGCCCGGCTGCCTCCACATTAATAGGAGTGACATCTCCCACCACTGCTCTAAGTTCCTGGTGGTGGTGGGAGACATCACTTTTGAAAGCACCCAGAAAAAAAATGCCAGACATTAAAAAACCCAAAGTTATAAAATATATATGGATTTAAGAGACAAAGAAAGAATAGGTAATAGTAAACACAGAGCGTATAAGACTAAAGCAGATCTATGGGTAGGGTGTAGTAGAAAACATGAAATACTTACGTGAGTAGAAATGTTTAGTACTTAGCATTCTTAATATTTACAGTAAAAATGCAAAAGTATTTTAGACCCTATTGCTAATATGTAAGAATTTTAGGCGTCTAAAGGAGGTCCACATCCAGCCATTTGTAGATGTACCAGACAATAAAACTTGAAGGCTCATTAACTTGGAATGACCCAGCTGTGTTTTATGCATAGGGGTCATTTCTTTACTAATGAGCCTCTAAGCCAGATGGCTAACCCCACAGTATTCTAACTGCATTAGTGTGATTTAGATCTTTAGGCAAATTACTTTTTTTTTAAAAGCCACTGGCAGAGCTGAGGGGCAGTTTTATTGTAACAGAAGAAAACAAAATACCTTACCTTTAAAAAGACTTATGCCTAATGAGATTTTTCACCTCTTGTAGATTTAGATCATTCCCTGGTCATTATGCATTTTCAAAGCATATCAAGTCTGTTACATGTGGCCCATCCTAATTTAATATTTTAATTTTTATATAGTGCCCCCCTGCCATGGCTCTCGGAACAATTTACCTACAGTTAATGAACACAACTTTTTAATCCTTGCAACAGACCTATGAGGTAGGTTAGGCTGAGAGAATATTTTGATTGACCCAAGGCCACCCAGTGAGTTTCTGGCTAAGATGAGACTTGAACCAGGGTCTCCCCCTACAGCCCAGTCCAGGTACTGCACGCTTAGCCAGTACACCACATGCAGGGCTTCTTTAAATGTAAAATTAAAGCATGTCTCAAACTGTGTTGGGATCTTGACCTGACACTAGTTGGGCCCTGTGTTGAAATGTGCCCCATGTTTACACATACACCTAATTAGGAAGGCAATGGGTGTTCCCCTCCCTACCTTTCCTCAGAATGCAGGTGCAGCCTCCTACAGATGGGATTTCTAAGCAGCTGTGAAAGCACGTCCTTCTGTGTTTTGTCTTGTAGAGCAGGTGCTTATGTCCCTTTCAGAGCGTACCCCTGTGAGGGAAATGCAAATAACATTGCAGGAGGAGGTAATTTCAGGAGTTCTTCCATAGTAAACACATGAAAAACTGAGTTTACGACGCCATTTCAGCTGGCACCTTTATTTATATTGCTCCCTTTGAGGGAAATAACACCTCTGCTTCATGAGGTTAGAGATGGGCAGGAAGGAGATGACCAGAGCAGACCAGAGTCCCCTCCAGAAAACACAGTACTCTGTTGATCCAATAACTGGAACTTGTTGCAAACACATCACTCAATATCTTAAAATGTAACGCTTCCAACATGTTCGCGGGGAACACGTGAGTTGACATAGCCAATGAAAACATAAGAACATAAGTAGTGCCATACTGAGTCAGACCAATGGTCCATCAAGCCCATTGGCCTCCGACAACAATCCTGTCCTACGACAACAATCTTGATCTCATGGGAGAAGAACCAACAGTCACAATGGGCAATCCATTCCCTGTTGTTCACTCCCAGCTCCTGACAGTAAGAAGTTCATCCCGTAAGCTACTTGGTTAATAGCCATTAATGGACCTACCCTCCAAGAACTTATCCAGTCATTTTTAAAACCCAACTATACTACTGGCTTTGACAACGACCTCTGGTAGCAAATTCCATGAGTTAATTATGCGTTGAGTGAAAAAGTACTTCCTTTTATTTGTTTTAAATCTGCTGGCAGCTAGTTTTATGGAGTGTCCCCTAGTTCTAGTACTGTTTGAGAGGGTAAATAACTGTTCCCTGTCTACTCGTTCCACATCACTCAAGATTTTATAAACCTCTTCCTGGCCCCTCTGTCTTCTCTTCTCTAAGCTGAAGAGACCCAGCTTGTCAAGCCTCTCTTTGTACGGAAGCCATTCCATATCCTTTTCTATTTCAGCTATGTATTTTTTGAGATGGGGTGATCAGAACTGCACATAATATTCCAGGTGCAGTTGCTCCATTGATTTGTATAGAGGCATTATGACATCCTCAGTTTTATTCTCTATCCCTTTGCGAATAACTCCTAACATTCTGCTTGCTTTTTTGACTGCTGCTGCACACTGGGCTGAGGATTTCAATGTATTGTCCACAGTCACTCCCAGATCCTTTTCCTGGGTGGTAACTCCTAGCTTAGTACCCAGCATTGTGTACTCGGGGTGGGAAGTTTGGTTCCCCCGGTATCCGATACTACCGGCATTTTGCTGTACCGGCAGTATCGGATTAATCCGGTTATTGGGGGTACCGGTGCCGGTTCCCCCGTGCCGGATTTATTTACATTGCAGCCATTGAAATGAATGGCCGCAGTGTAAAAGAAAGAAAGAAAAGGAAAAAATTCCCTCCCCCTGTCCAGGCTGCGCGGGTGGAAGGGGGGACACCCCCACCCACCCTGCCCAGCCTGGATTTTTAAAGATTTTTTTTTTAGCCGACGTCCCTGCTAGTGCGGGCTCTGGACCGCCGCCGTGCTGACGGCGGCGACCCAAAGCCCGCACCACCACGTACTAGGGTGATCCCTGGGGTGGGGGGGTGGTTTAACACCCCCCCATCCCAGGGATCACCCTTCCCCCCCCCCCAGAGATCGCCTACCTTTTGCGTTCTGGGCGGTGGTGGCGGCGGCTGCACGGCGGTCCGGAGGCTTCAGAGCTGGCTGACTTCAGCGCTTGACTAGGCCTTCCGGGGAGCGCAAAAGGTAGCAGGGACTCGGGCTAAATTTTTTTTTTAAAAAAAGTCCAGAGTGGGTGGGGGGTGACCCCCCCCTTCCACCCGCGCAGCCTGGACGGGGGAGGGAAATTGGTTTTTTCCCCCCATTGATTTCAATGGGGACAGTTCCCCATTGAAATCAATGGAAAAATACCGGTATACCGGTAAACCGGGTTTTTGGGAACCGGATCCGGTAAAACCGGTATCCGGTTTTTTGGGTGAAGTCCCACCCCTATAGTTTGGATTGTTTCTCTATATGTGCATCACTTTTCACTTGTCCACGTTAAATCTCATTTGCCATTTAGATTCCCAGGCACTCAGTCTCGTAAGATTCTGTTGCAGTTCCCACAGTCTGCTCGTGTTTTAACTACCTTGAATTAAATTGGTGTTGTCTGCAGATTTGATCACCACACGTGAGTTTGTTTGTTTGTTTGTTTATTTATTTGTTTATTTATTTATTTATTCGGACTTGACATAGCAATGCAATCATGTTCACATTACCAGGAACACAACATGTGGAGAAAACAATATTTAAATCATTATGCTGCTTACATGCAACACTACACATGGTGGAGCCATTTTCCACCTGATCACTGTTGCATTTAAAGATGCCCAGAGTGGGGTTTGTTTTTTTACAAGACAACTTTTTGATGACTGTTTACATGAGATTTAGTTTGTTTGGACAAAGTAGTCAATTTTTACTAGGGATGGAAAACCTTTTCCCCACAGGGGCCAATTTCAAAATTAGTGCACACTCCCTCCAAGGGCCCCACAGAAGCTGGAACCAGGAGTGTGTAAGGAATGTACTCAGGAAGAGAAGGATCCAGATAATTGATCTGCTTAGTACATTGCCCTCATCTCTGCTTCCTTATCCTGATGAGCTCCGTCTTTCGATACTTGTGTGGAGGAACTGCATCCAGGGTCAGGTCCCAGGAACTGGAAAGGGGACACATACAAATTACCCACAGGCTTCATTTGGTTCTCATGTCTGAGGTTTCCCATCCATGATTTATATATGACCCTCATCACTGTAGTACCAGAGTGTGTATGAGTAATTAAATACAGTGAAGTCTGCTTAAGTCAAATTTAGTGAGTCATCTAAGAATTGGAACATCAGCACTTCAGTTTAAGAAAACGGCAATGAAATTGTACTGTCTAGTACTGTATGTAATGACATTTGTGATGGATGCTAGATCCTTGTTCCACATAAGCCACCCACCCCCAGACTCTGGAACTGCAGGGGGGGAAGATAATTTGTGTGGGATGCATCCCTCCCACTTTAATTACATCTAGGACTGTGTGCAATGTGTAATGTTAAAAACAAGCAAAGATGATTTAAAATGTTGCTAAGAATCTTTATTAAAGCTAGAAACTGTGTTCAGTCTCATAGAAATGAGTGTGGCAATCTTCATTTTTAGCATTCAGTAACAGGAGACCATATTCAACAAGAGAGGTACATGTGACCTTGCAGAGGGCTTGTTGAGGGTGGGAGGCTTTCTTGCTCCTTCCCTTCCTCTTCCTCCCTTTCCTACCTGCTCTGTAAGTCCTGTCCAGTGGCAGTGAACACACACAGTTTTCCTCGTCCCACAACTTATTTGGTTCAAATTCAGCCTTCATTCTTAAACAAACATTTTCTGGGTCAGGGGCGTAGCTATAGTAGGTACTCCCATGAGCCTGGGGGAGCGGGGCACACACATGAAGAGTGCATCCATCTTCAGCACCAGGGCCTATTACTATCGAGTTACACCCTGTGCTGGGTATAGGCATGGGAATGGGTAGAAGGAAAAATCCTGCTAAGCTCCAGTGACAGTACATTTTTATTGACAATTTAAGGTTCAGTTTGAATTGTTAGGTTGTGATATGCTGAAAAGCGAATACGCTAGTGTCTACTTAACAGACACTTAAAATTTGCTAGGGCTTTCAGGTAGCAACTTCAAGTTACCATAAATTAGACTAAGGAAGATTGAGGTATCCTACACTTCCCAACATTTTGAGCGGCTGAAGATGGACAAGTACCGCCCCCTCAGACAATAAGCCCAACCCCAAGAAAATAAGTCCCACTTCCTCATACACTTACACACTTACAACACACACACCTGTCCCAACATTCCAAGTGCATATGGAGGGACAGAAGCTGTCCTACTTCTCAACTCCACTTAGTTTCTTGTTGTCTCATCATCTCCCCATTGTTTTCTCAAGTGCTTTTCCTTGGAGGCAACTTGGAAAGAAGTGCTGGAGACTTGAATACTGGTGTTTTTCTCTGTCTCTCTGGAAAGATAGACTTTGAGCCCTGAAAGAGGAAAAGTGGGATTAAGCACCAAAGAGGGATTGCTTCTCCTAAAAAGGAACACCAGGGAGGTGTCATGAGTTAATATGTGAGGTCTTGAGACAATATTTAAGTCTCTATTGACTTAGGTGTGCGCGTGTGTGTGTGTGTGTGTGGTGTGTGTGTGTGTGTGGAAGCAGTTTAACTTTCTAGGAAATTGTACGCAACCAAGTTTGAATTATGGCTTCCATGGTATCTATATGCCTACAAGTTCCTTCTAGGTGACATAGAGACACATTGTTGTGATGCATAATCATCGCGTGAGATACATTTTAAACAAACGCTTGGAGGAAGAGATAATCTCTCCCTAAAAGAGCTTTTATTAGAGTTATAAACAATACATTTCTCTCACCTGGAGGAGTAGCTAATGATCCCTTTACAAAGGTATGTGAGATTTTTAATGGCTTTTTTTTTTTTCAATGCCTGTTTGTCATCGATGGATAATACTGGAAAGTGTTCATGGCAGTTGGTTCTTTTATGAACAGGGGTATGAATGAAATTAGTGCACAAAGAAAAGCTAGATGTTAGATGTATGTATGAACGTGTGTTTAAAAAAAAGTCCAGAGATGGGAAAAAGAGCAAGATTTTGAAGGACAGAAAACTTGGCAGTAGGGGTGCCTTGTTTGAATTTCGATTGGACTGGGTGTTTTCTTTGGTCCAGTTGAAATCAGAACAAATATCAGTCTGATCATTATTCCAATTTAAGATCAGACTGAATGATTTATTTTGTTTTAAGCCATTTGTGCAGGTGGAAAATGGTGCTGCCTATATCCAAAATGGTGGCAGCCATTTGCACAGGCACAGTGGTTTTGGTGTTTTACAGTTTTTCTGAACCAGCCCTGCTTGGTAGAAGCAAGACCTCACAAGGAAGATTCAGAAGAGGGTTTTTGTAGGTGCCACCACTCGGAGAAGAGACGACTGAGAGGGGATATGATAGAAGTTTATAAAATCATGAGTTGTGTGGAATGAGTGACTAGGGAACTGTTATTTTCCCTCTCAAATAGTACTTAGAACTATGGGAGACTCCATGAGGTTGTCAAACCAGGTGAGTGGCATGCAGGGGAGATCCCCTAACAGGCTCACCCAGGGATCATCCCCACCCAAGCATCATTACAGGGCCACGTCCCTGAACTGCCCTGTGGAACTGTCATCATTCACAGGCCGCACCCTCCTCTGCCCCACTTGCCCCTAGTGGGTAAGGAGTGGAGGGAGGGAGGAAGGAAAGGGCCAAGATACTGTTTCCAGGCTTCCCAGACTAAGGAAGAGGGCTACCCCTGCTTTTTTCTCCAGTGACAAAGATACCTAGCTGAAAAACCCGACAGCCACCTCCCCTCGCCCCATCACAACAGGACGAGTTAGCTGTTACCTAATGCTCTGGACCAACCATTGAATTAACTTGCCCACTGTACCAGGCACAGAGGACCCCGGAATCATCCAGCTGGATATTGGGCATATCCACGATGCTTGTGGCATCTCTTCCAAATAAAGGTCATTGGGGCCAATCCCATAAAGGTTTTGGGTGGTGGTGGTTGTTTTTAGGTAAATTTGTAGATGTTTTAAATTTATGTGTTTTATTGTTTTATTGTTGTTCTATCTATTGTTGCTTTTATGTTGTAAGCCGCTCCGAGATGCCATGGGCATGGGGGGAGGGAGCAGCTAAGAAATTCAAATAAATAATAAAAAAAATACTCCATGATCCTGCATGCACCTCCATTGCAGGCACATTGTGCTGCACAGAAACCACATGCAGGGTTGTGCGCGGGACCCGCAGCGCATGGGATCAGCCCCATAGTCTTTAAAGAAAGGTGCATCCGATCTCTCCAGAAAAGTTCAGGAACATTATGCTGGTTACCCAGAGAGGCTATCACTGTCCAAGTGGAACTAAAACTAAGCTGCCTATAGCGTTGTTGGTCTTTCAGTGAGCTCTTTCCATGTTGTTGGGCTGAGACACTATGCCATATCTGGATGCCTGAACTGCGTGCCTACACTCGGCCAGCTGTACTGAGTTAAATCTCTTTTGCTGAAGAGAATTTTGCTCCCAGGCCAAGAGAAGATCGTTTCTGGCAGGAGGTATTACCAAGCCCCCAATAACTTAGCCTTCAGCCAGGGTAGGAGCTGGTCTCAATGCCTGCCTCACCACCTGACTTAAGGATCTTGGCCCAGTGGTTCCAAACCAGATGTGAGGCAGACTGCAGCCCAGGATTTGGTGCAGCTATCTATGATTCATAATTGTGTTCTCTTCAAGGGGACCACTCATCTTGAATGATGATAACTAAGGCTGTTTTTAGACGAGCGCGGCGGTGCCCGCGCTTGTTTCTCAAAAGACCCGGCAGTCCGTTCTACACGTGATGCTGCCGCCGAATACGCGCATGCGCGGGCGATGCGCATCCATTTCCGGCCGCGTATGACCGGCCTCAATCGCCGACCCGGTCAGTTCTCGGCCGGAAATGGATGCGCGTGTATTCGGCGACAGCGTCACGTGTAGAACGGGCTGCCGAGTCTTTTGAGAAACAAGCGCGGGCGCCGCCGCGCTCATCTAAAAACGGCCATAGATAGAATACAACAGTTAATATGGCATGTTGAAAGCTGTGATGCTGCAACTATGAAACACCTGACGCCTAGGCTCTCCCCTCCCTGATTCTTAAGGGGAGATCTAGTTGGTCTGACAACCATCGCCCACTGACACAGATGTCTTCCCCTGACAGCCCAACTCTCGCCTGCCCCAATTCAAGGGGAGTGGGGCCTGAACTCGAATGGAGGGAGTCTCAAGGCAGTCAACCCTTTCCTAAATACTTGTCACATGGGCAAACTGGGGAACAAAGGCCTGAGGCCTGACTGATAAGCAATAAGCCAGGAACAAAGAACAGATTTGTCTGGGCAGGTCATACCTAGCTAATCTGGTCTCCTTCACTGACAGATTAACTAGTTTAATGGTGACGGTGATTTAGCCTAGCATAAAGAAGATTAAGGAGTGACATGATAGCAATGTAAAGGGCTGCTATCAAGAAGATGGCAAGGAATTGTTCTGCATCTCTGCAAAAAGCAGGACTAGAAAAAATGGTCTCAATTTACAAGAAGGTGGCGTTAAGTTAAATAGCAGGACATTTTCCTGACAGTAAGAACTGTGCAGCAATAGAGCAAGTTGCCTAGGGAAGTTGTAGGTGCTCCATCGTTGGAAGTTTTCCAAAAACTGAAACGAGAATCAAAATGACTCTCATGAGAATCTTGCAAGAACTGGCAGTGAAATCTCAAGATGATGTCTCTAATGGTGCAGAATCTTGTGGCCCACCTTCTCATGGGGATAGGTTGCCGTGAGCACATTTACACCAGTGCTCCGATCTCTGCACTGGCTGCCTATAGTCTTCTGGGTCCAATTCATGTTGTTGGTTTTGACCTATAGAGCCCTATACAGCCAGGGCCCCGTCTGTCTGCGGGGTCACCTCGCCCTCCTCACCCCCCCGGGTTCTGCATCAGCCTCTGTGGTTGACTGGGAGTGCCCTCCTAGGGGTTCCCCAAGTATCTTGGGTGACAACGATGAAGAGGGTGTTCTCGGTGGCCGTTCTGAGGCTGTGGAACTCCCTCTCGACGTAAGTCCGCTTGGCCCCGGAACCTCCCTCTTTCTGTAGACAGTGTAAGACCTGGCTGTTCCACTGGGCGAGGGGCTGGGATGTGGGGAGGGAGGGTTTTTATCTCCGCCATGGGGGTATTTTAGTGTACTTTTATAGTGCTATTTGTATTTTTGTTTTTCATGTTGTTGTTTATATTTGTATCCTTTTAATATGTTGTGAGCTGCAGTAGCAGGAGAGGGTGGCCTATAAATCTAAGAAAATAAATAAATTAAATAAATCAAAATCAACAACAAAGCTCCCATTGATTTCATTAGTGGAGGATCGTCCCTTAAGTATACCAAATCCGGGACTCCTTGCTTTGTATTTCACCCCACAGTAGGGTATTATTTATTTTTCACATAGCAAGTTGTTTCACAGCTACAAGGTTTTGTTTGTGTTTGGAAGGAAGAGAATAAGATGTTTGCACTTCCATTATGCAGCTAACATTATTGCATCTGTGGGTTTGTAAGTTACTTTGACAGTAAAGTTTGATAGATTAGCTCTCTCACTAAATAGATTCTTTCAATTTCTTCTTCTACTAAAGTTTCAGGCTAGCGAATATTTAATGTTAATCCTTTTCAGGTCCCCAGTAGAGTTGCTGCTTTACCGTATTTATAAGTTTTCAGAAGAAAATTTCCAATTATGAAGTGTCAAGATGGTTTTTCCGGGACTTTCAGATTCATTATTCAGATGTGGTGGGTGATGTGCATCCATTTATTTGTCTGTCTGTCTGTTGGGCTAATAAAATAACCCATATTCCCCTCCCTCCCATATTTGCTTATCAGGTCATGTAGCTGAATGACTGAAAACTAAACCATGCCCCATACAGTGAAAAGTGGTTACACTTTACTGCTGATGCAAGCAAAGTTGCAATAAACCGATAAAGCATCATGTGTTGAATAAGTCTTTATCTGTTATTAACAAATACCAAACTGCAAATAGTTTCCCCTTTGTAAAATTCATATTGAATCTCTTGAGAATTCAGCCATACTGTAAATGTAATTTGCAGTTCTTTACAATTATAGTCTAAATAGACCAAGTCTAAAGGGAGTCTGCCTATTTGATTTTCAAATTTGCATCACTTAAAATCCAATCAGACCAACTGTTCAGATTTTTATTAGATATGAAATACATGAATGGGTTCAAGGCTGTGCTGTGTAGAGTAAATATATATTGGATTTTACAACATGGATTATCTAAGGAGCTAGTGAAGCGTATGGTTTGACTTTCATCCTTCCAAGATTGCTTACTGACTTCTTGAATTACCATATTAAACCCTTCGATTTTCAGGAACCAGTGTTTTATAGACCAGCAGACTGTGTTTGATTTTAGGAATTTGCTGTAACGCATTGAGTTGAACAGATTTATGCAAGAGCGTAAAACAAAAATAGGGTAGCGGGTGGTTGGAATTTTTGAGCACGAGGGGATTAGGCTTGCAGATGGCTGAGACAGATAATGACGTTGAGTAATTTAGCCATGGAAGGTAATCTGTTTTTGACAGAATGCACTGACATTTAGCCAAGGCATACAGGTGTTTTGGGTAGTGCTGTGCATGCATCTCAGGGAGACAGTCGTAACGTTGCGAGGCATGGGGTTTTGATTTTAGTCAGGCTGCTTTGATTAAGGACACTTTTTATTTTATTTTTTTACAAGATGCAGTTAGGACATGCTGAGAGACATCAGTTAGGGTATCTTCAGAATCTCCAACGGTAATACGATTTCCCACTCTGCAGTTCGTCTGGTAATCCCTAGAATGTGAAAATGAAGGGTCGAAAGAACGGTTACCTACTGCTTTGCCTAATGATTATTTGTTCATTACAGGGCGCCTCACAGAAAATCAGCAGAAACTGGAAATGGTGATTAAAAAGTTTTGATTTGTTTCCTGTCTCTCATGGGATTCTACTTTTCCCTAATCTCATGGTGCCCTTAAGAATACCTCAGGGTACCATTTTTAGATTTCCCAAGTTTTACCATGGCAACATTAGTTCAACCTCAAGGGGTAGAAGCCATAAAGTTGTTGTTCTAACTGAAACATTCTTTGAGAAATATCCTGAAGAGCAGGATTGGCCATGTTTAGGGTGCACGCAGTCCACTTCATCCAAGCATCTACCACATGCAGTCTACCAGGACCCCTCCCATTGGTTTATCCACTGCATGCCAAGGCCTCTCCTGCTGTTTGTCAACATAGGACACCACAGTAACGAGTCTCAGGAGTGGAGAGGAGCACTGCATTGAGGGAAGCTCCCCCTAGCCATCTCCTCTCCAAAAACACACTCTGAGGTGCTGGGTCTACTCTCTTCCCTAGAGGTGATCTCGGAGGGTTTGGCTCCATTCCCCTTCCCACACTGTGATCAGGGGAGCAATCCAGCTCTATAGAAGTCAGTGGGAGTTTAGTTATTGAGTTGAGTGGGAGCTGGATTGTGCCCCAGTAATATAAATTTGTAGATCTTGGTCTATAAAGGATCATTAAGATCATCAGGTCTCCCCGTTGCATAACACAGGCGGTATAAATCCCTAGAAAATAACCCTATAACTTCTAGTAGATTTAAATCTACCATAAGACCTCTCAGGCCACCTCACCTGTAGAACTAATACTACCTTTCCTGTTTACATTTATTTTCAGGAGTTGCTTAAGCATCGGATATTGTGCAAACACTGATTCAAGGAGAGAGCAGTCATATTTCTTCTTATATCCTATTTATTCTGAACTATAGTACGGCAGGTTTGTTTGGTGCTAGACTCCAGTTGAAATTTAGGTTTTGTATTTTTGTTCTGTTTTGTTTTTTAGAGAAAGAAAAAGGAGGCATAGCAACATTGTTTCTCTAACTGGCTGAAATGACCCCCACCAATCTCTATAATAAAATGAAGCTTATAATAAATTATGTTAATGATCTTATTAATATTGAATGTCAGATGATAAAGAGAAGATAGAGCTGAAATTCTGAATTTTGCATGCACTCAAACTGATTTAAAACCAGATTAAATTTGTTAAATTAACTGTTGCTAAATTGGATTTACAACAGTGTTAGTTAGAACAGAATGTGTTTCAGGTGATGGCTAAATACTAAAGTCTACACTGGGGTGTAATCAAAGGGTGTGTGTGTTGTATTCATTTCTCTCCTCTTTCTGCTATTGTCCTCCTCTTAGTTGTGCCCCCCCAATGAAGAAACTACCCCCCGCAGCTGAGGGAACTTGATTACTCCATTGAGGGTAAAATCAAACGTGCCACGAGCCTGAGTTAGCCTGCTGTAACCTGGGATTCTCCCGCGCGTGTGGTTCTGTGCCACCAGCTGTTGGCTTTGGACTGCCCTGGGGAGGATAGGAGACTGGCCTGGGCTGTGTCCTTGGAAAAACTCTGAGGATGCAGTCCAGGCCAAGGGCGTCCCACACAGGCCAACATGGGACAGCATGTTTGTTCGGCCCCATCATCGACGTCTTGGGGCAGGGGGCCATCATGGCTGGTTGTCATGGCAGGAGGTGGGATACTGGGAGAAGGACAGGGGTGGGGCTGGTCACCCACATGTTTGTTGAGCATGCCAGTCCGGGGGTGCAGGCGGTGACGACTCTCTGGCTGCGGGCATGTTTGTTCGGTGCCCCTTCCTGACAGTGGGAGGGGTGGTTGCTGTTTTCTGGGCTGGGGAGGCACTATGCCGCCAGCACATCTGTTTCTACCCTGAGTCTAAGGCCGTTTTCAGACGTGCAGCGGGGATCAGGCGCAGGAGCGGCGAAACAGCCGCGGCGCTGTTCTAGACGAATCAGAAGCTAAAGTTGTGCGCGTGATCCGGGGCCGCTCATTCTTTGCCGACCGCGATCGAACCGGCCTGCTTTCTCTGGGGTGACATACGTTGCTTGAAAAGAATGCGCGGCCCCGGATCACGCGCACAACTTCCGCTTTCGGTTCGTCTAAAACAGTGCCGCGGCTGTTTCGCCGCTCCCGCGCCTGATGTAAGTGCACGCCTAAAAGCGGCCTAAGAGTGTTAAGATTTTAAGATACTCCTAAATCTAGAAATAGTGTGGTGGCTGTGTTGGTCGCAAATGTAAAAGATGGAGACAAAGTACTTAAGAACATAAGTAGTGCCATCCCGGGTCAGGCTAGTGGTCCACCAAGCCCAGCATCCTGTCTCCGATAGTGGCATATCTCTGTCTCTTGGGAGAAGCACCCAACAGTTCACAATGGACAATCCATTCCCTGTTGTTCCATCCATCAATAGTAAGAGGTTATGTTCTGAACCCGACTTGGCTAATAACCATTAATGAACCTATCCTCCAAGAACTTATTCCATCCCATTTAAAAACTAGCTTACGTTACCGGCCTTGACCACTTCCTTGGGCAGTATGTCCCACAAGTGAATTGTGCACTGAGTGAAAAAAATACTTTCTCTTATTTGTTTTAAATCTGCTGCCAGTTAATTTCATGGAGTGTCCCTTTGTCCTAGTACTGCTAGAGCGTGTAAATAACCGCTCCCTATTTATATGTTCCGCACCACTCATGACTTTATAAACTTCTGTCAT
This sequence comes from Sphenodon punctatus, assembly GCA_003113815.1. NCBI lineage: Eukaryota > Metazoa > Chordata > Lepidosauria > Sphenodontia > Sphenodontidae > Sphenodon > Sphenodon punctatus. Next base: position 2,080,526 of record QEPC01003849.1, on the reverse strand, counting down.
ATCCCCTCTCAGCCCTCTCTTCTCCAAGCTGAAGAGCCCCAACCTATCAAGCCTTTCCTCATAGGGAAGCCATTCCAGAGCTTTTTGAGATGTGGCAACCAGAACTGCACACAGTCTTCCAGCTGTGGTCGTACCATAGATTTATATAGAGGCATTATGATAGTTTCAGTTTTATTCTCTATCCCTTTCCAAATGATTTTTATATAATTATGATAATAACATTCTGTAGGAATGTAGTTGAGATGATCTCTTTTATTGGACCAACTTTAGTTGGTGAGAGTTTGCAAGCTTTCATGCCATACAGAGCCCATCCTCATGCATGTTTGATGGTTCTGATGTTTTATATGCCTGAGGAAGGGTCACCAAGACAATCGCACCAACAGAAGTTGGTCCAGTAAAAGATATCTAAAATGTTTTGTCACCACAGTATTCATACTTCCTGTTCTTAACTTACATTTTGATTGCAAGTCTTGCAAAATGTTTAAGCATAAGCATGTTGTACTTTCAAGAAATTAGTGATCTTGTAATCAGATAGTGATTTCCAGTGCTTTGATAAGTAGGACAAAGCTTAATGTGCTTTCATGAGGACTGTCCCCTGAACTACTCTCCCACTAAATATCCGATTGTTCCTACAAATCATAAAGATTTTTTATCTTCAAATGTTCAGAACAGTACAACTAGGGGGAATAGCTAAGCATGGGATATTTCAGCCTAAATGATTAAAAGTTTGTCAGTGAAAATGGTTTATGAGAGGAAGTGCCAGACAACCTTAATATACTGTTTGCAACTAGTTCCTTCCATAACATAAAGCATTACGGTTGTAAAGCCAAGAAAGACCCTAACCATCCTATTGATTTTTTAATGCTTTTTCTCATTGTGAAATTGCAGTACAATGACATTTCATTACACCCATTGGGGCCATAGTAAGTGAAGTGTATCACCAGGTGATGAAAAAGAAATTAAGCCTACCTTCAGCAATAAAGGATGGGTTCCAACAGAAGCAGAATATTAAACAACTTTCCCTGGCTAATAAGGTTCATTTACACAAAGTCCTATAAAGTAGAGCTACCATATCTCCCCTTTAGCAGGGGACACTTATTTAAAATACATTGGTTCCAGTGCAGCCCTGCAACTTGTATTTTTAATAAGTATCCCCTGTTAAAGGGGAGGTATGGTAGCTCTACTATAAAGTGAGGGCAAATATGTCTTTGAGGGTTTCATTTTTCAGCAGAGAACACCTGGATAACCTTTGCATTTTATACTAAGATCATAATGCATTCATTAAAAAAAAAAAACCTTGCAAATCTCCCAGCATGGTGTGTTGTGCAACTTATAGATTTGCTCTTTAAAAAGGAAAATAAAAATAAAAATAATAATCATTTAAAAAATAGCAGAAGTAAAGCAGTAATGGTTACCTGTGTGGATTGTGGCAACCATTGGATTTGTATTAACAAAACAGAAAACAATTAGTTGCTGATTGGTAACTGTTTATTTAATTGTTTTACTGACCTACCACATTGTAAAATTACTGCTTTGCACTGTTTATTGTGTTGCCACATTCCATTTTCTCATCTGTTCCTGTTCCCCTCGATTTCTGTTTGCCCATAATTCTTTTCCTGTTACCTCCCCCAGATTCCGGTTTCAAGTTTCACTCCATTTCAGGAAGGATACCTGGTTTAAAATCTCCTGGATGCAGCTTTGCTATTGCTCCGGAAGTAAACCAGAAATGACAGAACATGGAAAAATAGTAAATCAGTGATGTGATGTAATGGTAGCAGTATTAATTGTTGGTTTGGTTTGGTTAATCAGCTAACCACTGTGGTATGCAGTTACTGATCAGTTATCCAGTTCGGTATTTGGAATTTTGGTAAATAACCATGGTTTTAGAATTAATTATCCATTACTAATCTAATCAGAAGCTATTGTTCCAAAATCAATACATTTAACTTTCAGGCACTACATGATAATGTAAATATAACAATTTGAGTTACAACTAAGCACACAATAATGCATAATGCATCAAATAACTTTAGCTTCTCTTTCTCTTATTGGGCATTCTTTGGATAGCTTATAAAATCTTTCAGGCCTACTTCTCAAGTTTCCTGGAAAATCCAGGGCACTCCTGAGTTAATCCCTCTTTTGTTATCTGTCTGGCTAGTCATGGGAACCAGCTGCAGTGTCTCTAGGAAGGAAGGTGTGATAGACAGCCATTTACAAGCCAACCATGGGACAAACCAGGGATTTTAAAGCAGGGATGGCCTGTTAAATCCAGGACACTTGAGAGAGGTATGCTAGTTTCAGTTTATTTCTTGTTCAAAAGTAGCAGATTAATTTGATAGTTTAGGCAACGATATTTTGCCTTGGGTATTCAACTATGAATTTCTGAAATTGTGACTCGCTTGCCAGCGATCCGTGAGATAAGTTCCAAAGCTTGGTTTCTGTTTCCTCATTTGATCAGAATGCAGCCACTTTAAGCCCAAAATCTTACGTGAATTTTAAAATTCTGCACAATCAGTTTCAGAAAACACACATTCATGTGATTTGGGAATTTGCTATAAACACACCCATGTTCTTATTAAGAATTCCTTATTAAGAACTACTTAAATAACTGAGTTGTCTTTGCTGGCAAAGTGTGGGCCCAAAACAGATTTCAGGCTAGGTGATATAAATCCATCTGAACATTTCAACCAGACCCATGACAACAAGGACGGTCCAACTCAGCATCATCTCTCCTTAGGAATGGGGGCAGCTGGGGACTCACAACAACATCTGGTAGTTGCAGTGAGACTTGCAGGGTCTCAAACCCATCTGTAAGTCATGTGCATGAGGGGCTGGGGGTGACTTGACACAAGGTGTGTGGGTGTGACTGGCCGTCTCCTTCAGTCTCCAGCTTCCACCTTCTCTGAGGCTGCAGAAAAGAGCTGCTACCACCCAGAGTGGCAATTCCTCTTCCCTCACCCCAGGGAGCAGGCCGTGCTTCCTATCCCTAAACCAGAGTCCCTCTACTGCCTTTCCATGCAATTGTGGGGATAGAGGGGGAGGAGCCTAGATTTAGTGCTCTGTCCTGGGAGGCAGCAGGCAATCGGAGATCACTGGCTTCCTGGAGAAAGCATCCCTGATGGAAATGTGCTGCTGGGAAAGAGAGCGAACGAGAAAGTGTGTGATTGGGGGGTGGAGGGGAGGCAGAGAGCAGGCTACCTGGGCTGTGGGGCCTTTGAGGGGAGTGATACAAGTGAAAAAGGTTGGCATCCTAGCAGGCGTTATAGAAGCACAGGTGCTGGTGCTGTAAAGGACAACACCCAAACACCATACAGCTGAGTGTCTAAACAGTGTGTGCTGCACAGGGTAATATCTGTACTGAGAGAGAGACGGTGAGGAGGCAAGAGCTACACTGGGGACTGCCTCCCAACCAAACCCTTTAGGGAAGGCATGGCTCAGATTCACGGGTTTGTCAGGCTACAGGAGGGACTACTGTCTGGCTTGCACAGCCTAAGGAGAGGCACCTATTTAACAAATACCGTGGCGGGAGAGAATCGGAGGGACTCACTGCAGGTGCGGGAAAGGACTGGGCCTAGACAGCGGGACTGGAAGTGTGAAGCTCCGTCCTTGCAGCTTGGAAACCAGATGAACTCTGTGTGTTGGGAAAGGACACTATAGAGAGTGTGTTTCCCTGTATACAAGAGACTATTGGGAACCTGAGGCTGTTGCCTGGCTAAGGACTGCTTACTGGCATGGACTATGGGTCTAACGATAAAGATGGTGGAGAACTGTATATACTCGTGTGGATATTGATAGAAGACTAGTTGTAACTATGGCTGAATGAGTACCGAGTACTGCTTTTGTCTCCTTGTGAGAATTCTCGCGAGTCCAGGCACCAGGATCGATTTCATGGTAATTGCCTGAGCCCATGATGAAGTCTCAGAAAGAAATTTCTCACGGGCCTTCCCCGGTCTCACCTTTCTCCCCTCATCTCTGTCCAAAACTCTGCTGCCAGGGTCATCTACCTCGCCAGTCGCTTCGACCATGTGCAGCCCCTCCTCTCTTCGCTTCACTGGCTTCCCCTTCCTGCACGAATCCTGCACAAGCTCCTAGTCTTCACCTATAAAGCTCTTCACAACCTTGCTCCCCCCTACCTCTCTGCACTTATCGCCCTCCATACTCCAGCCCGTGCACTTCGCTCCTCCTCTGTCCCTTCTCTCACCCTTCCACGCCTTCCCTGCTCCCCTAAGCGCCTTCGTCCCTTCTCACTTGCTGCCCCCCATGCCTGGAACTCCCTCCCTGTCCACATCCGCCTTGCCCCCTCCCTTCATACCTTCAAATCTCTCCTTAAAACTCACCTCTTTCGCTCTGTTCTGTCTGACTCTTTATCCTGCTGAGCCACTATTCCTAATATACCTACGATCGGTTTACCCTTATCCTTGCAACATGGACCTGCCTGCTGTCATTCTCATCGTAACCAAGCCAAGTACGTGCACCTGAGACCTCGCATCTTCATGAATGTTAGACTCCTTGTCTCTCCCTCTGTTCCCCTTCCTAAGTCTCTCCCCCAGCTCCTGTCTCTCAGATTGTAAGCCCTAGGGGCAGGGACCGTGTCTATTTTATTACTTTGTAAAGTGCCAGGTACACTGCTGGCGCTATATAAATGTTTGTTAATAATAAATAAAATAATAATAAAATTAAAATAAATAAATAATTGTGCATCCACAAATGGCCACAACCAGTGGCGCCAATCGTGTTACTTTTAAATGTAAGAGATGGAGTTCATTTTACCATCATTTTGGTTCAGGCATTTCACACATGCATAATCTGCGGCTTTTAACCAAAATGGCAGCAAACATTATTGCCACCATTTTGCTTAAGGGCGATGGCCATTTTTCACATCACAGTTATTTATTTATTTATTTTAAAAAAAAATATCTTCCTGAGAATTTTGAGCGATATTGTCAGGCGTTCTGAGACAGAAAACCGGAATTTCGACAAGATGTCTCGCTTTTGCGAGCTCTCATTTCAGCCCTACTTTTAACTCCTCTTCACATGTAGCATTTTTTATTTCTCTTCTTGGAGGTGACTTTTATACCTTAATGCACGTTGCTATGGGAACCATTACTTATAATTTCCTGAGTTGGAATGTGGGAAAACTCAACAATAATGTAGGATTAGCAAAAAAAAACAACCAAACCATCCTGAATGTCCCGACTTGTTCACATGTCCTGACTTTAACAGGTGGCTGATGGTGAGGGCTTTAGATAACAAGGGGGCAGGGGGAGATGGATTCTTTGAAGGGATGGATATGGAACTGGGGAGTATTTAAGGCAATGTAAGAGAGAATAAAGTATGTGCATTTGATGTGTTACAAAGGAGAAAAAGGAAGGTTTTTTAAGAGAGGCTGGTGGTGGAATTTTAATGAGGGGAGAAATAGAAGAGGAGATTCACCTGTCTCAATTTCCAGTACATCTTAAATACAACTGAGAGTCGGAGGATGGGGAGAAAAGTATTAAGGATGCATTTAATGAAGCAACAGGACTTTATGAAATGCTAGATATGGAAGGAAAAGATGTGTGAAATTAAAAAAGAAAGAGGTTCCACTGTTGGTGGCAGGAAAGATGGTGGAAAAGAGAATGTGAAGAAAGTGATCGAAAAGAGAAAAATAAAGAATATTTTTATTTTGGAGAGATGGAATTTGCTATGGTTGGTGGCTATCGTGGAGGAGATGTTAGAAATAACGAGATATGAACCTGGGCAAAAAAAGGAGCATTCAAAACTAAACCTGCACATTGAAGCCTAAAGAGGAACAACAACAACATATATGAGAGAGAATAAACCAGTGCAAAGAGGGAAGAATGCTACGGCATTGTAGACTTGGAAACGTAGTAGTTCAAATGTCGTCTTCTATCGGAGCAACTTCTGTTGGTGAGAGAAGGCGTGTTTTCAGACTACTCAGGGTGTGAATGATTATCATCGCAGTGTAGCATTGCGGAGACTTCCATCTGTCCCCTTGCACTGAGGCAGGAATTTATATATTAACTAAACTTGTCAGAAGTTTAAGCTATTCCAAGGGTGGGGAATCCAGAACAACTGTTGATAATTTGTGCCACTGCCTGACTCTTCATTGTTGTTAGAAAACTGGCTTTTACATTTTACCTAAACTTTCTTCCTGCAACTCATGTAGAATATCAGAATAGTAATGAAATGCACATGCTTGCTTGATTCCAAACTCCTGGAACAAGGCACAAGTCTTTGTATCCGTTAGACCTAACCTATTGAACGTTTCCTCATATGGAATCTTTTTATCTTTGTTACGCTTCTCTCCAACATCTCTGTATCATGTTCAGTCCCTCCTCTCTTCTCTCCACTGGTTCCCTTTACCTGAACACATTTAACACAAGCTCCTGGTCTTTACTTTCAAGACAATTCATGGCCTTGACCCCGTCTTCTCTCTCTGTGCTCATTTCCTGCCACACTCCTGTTCAGGAGCTCTGATCCCACTCTGCTACCAGGCTCTCCTGCTTGCGACTCCCTTGGTCCTCAAAACGTATCCACCCTTTTCCCTTGCTGCTCCCCATACCTGGAACTTTCTCCTCGAATACATTTGTTCTGCTCTCTCCCTCCCTATCTTCAAATTCCTTCTGAAAACCTACCTCTTCCATCAGGTTTTTCCTAGCTCCTCATCTTCTTAGTCCCTGCCCTGATTCTTACTTTCTTAGCTTCTCCTTCTCCTCTGTAACTAAGCTAAGCACATGTATCTGCCACATTGCATCTTCATAGATGTATTCCTGTCTCTCCCTCTGTCCCCCTCCCCTTCATCTCCCTTCCTTGTCTCTTAGATTGTAAGCCCACTGGAGTGGCGACCTGTCTCCACTTGCTGATTGTGAAACAGTAGGCATGTTCCTGGTACTATATATGATGATGATGATGATGATTAATAATAAATAATTAATAAATGTTGTACTATGTCCTTTTTTAGTTGGGGTGACCAGAATTTTTATACACACACACACACACACGACTGACTCCTGGTATGCATTGAGCTTTTCCAGTGAACTGTCCACAAAGACTCCCAAGATCTTTTTCCTGAGTGGTAATGCTTAATGTAGATCCCAATATTGTGTCTGAAGCATATAACAATCTATTACAGCCTCTAATAGCACTGATATGGGCATCTGCAAATAAATTGTTCAAAATCAAACTGTCTGTGACAGGTGGAATGCCATGAGCCATCTTACTGGTAACTAAACAGGCACCCATTTATGTTCCACCCCCCGCCCCAGTTTCCGCCTCCACCAGCTGGGGGTGCAGCAGCAATGGGTGAACAATAGTGGCGGACCTGGGGAGGTGGCAGAGTGGTCCGGGATTGGGGTTTGGCTTGGTATAGCTTGCTTAACTTCCTGTCATCATTCCTTTATAATCCATTTCTGAGAGCTGGTAATTTCCTTGTTCTGAGAGTTCATCAGCGTTTCAGGATTTTCATGCTGGAAAATACCTATAACAACTAGATATTCCGTATAACTGGTGCAACACTATACATTCTTCTTTCAGCACTATGTTACTTAGCTGCAGATGAAGCACGGTATGAGCATTGACACTTGTTTGCAATTTCAACTTCATTTAAATCTGGGGTGTCGAAGCCAGAACTCAACTCAGGGAGGCTAAGTGACCTTTTGGAAAACACTATTAAGGATTCAGAACGATTCTCACCATTCTCCTCTTGATCTTGATGTCTGTATTATTCTTTGTGGAGTCATTTTCATTCCTCTGACTCCTTCCAAGATTTCATCGCATGTAACTGACAAGCTGTACCTGGGATATAACTTATGAAGGCGCCAGCTGAAAGGAGTCAGAAGTAGGATGACATTGGGCGATGAAAAGCAAGCTCTTGCTGCCATTTCGTTGATATTAAAGTGTGACTGGCATCACTGACCACACTTGGCTAAGGGGGAAAGAGGCGTGGAGGAGAGGGTGAGGTTCAGATTAAGTTATAGGGCAATCTTAGTTAGCCTTCCGGAAAATGGTTAATTCACAACCACACGCACATCTTCTCTTTTACATTATATTGGGGCATTTAGGATTTTCCATTTTCTGTCTTCCTGCATCTGTGAAGGCTACTTTTCCCCTTATGTTGCCACCTCCACCTTTACACCTAAATAATAGTACAGGAGCAGGAGCAGCTTCAGGAAACTGGTCAGTGCCATCCAATCCATTTTAAAAAAAAATTATTTTTTTTTAAGAATGTAACTGCTTATTTTAACAATACAATCATTACTGCAGAAAGCTGGGCTGGAGAAAAGATCACCATGATTTTTATGCTCTCTCTTGAGCCAAGGGAACAAGCTTTTGGCCCTTTTTAAATGGGCTGCAGTGCGGGGGGGCGGGGAGGATGGGTGTGTGCACTGAGTGGGGGAGCCACTGTTACACGGGCACCCCCCCATCTCCACGCACGGAGCAAGCGCCATTTTTGCTGGATGCTCCGTGGATGGGTGGAAGTGGGTGGAGATGGGTGTAGTGCAGGAGTGCACCTGCACCCCCACCCACCATGGTGGTCACACGGGCAGTGTCCCGGCATGCGCACACAGCAGATCTGTGGGGGCATGCGTGGGCCTGTCTCATGCTAAGTCTGTTAGAGCTGATAAAACAGGGAAACCTGTTGAATATATCTGACTGGGACTGAAAATGTTGGTTTGGGCAAAATAATTTTTCTGTTTACACTCCATCCAGTATGCATTACAGTTATTCTGTTTGTTTCCCCCTTTTTGGAGGGGGTGAAAGTTTCCATTTATAAATTTTATATCTGTTTATATTAATTATTCATTTGAGGACTGTTTCAGTTTATTAGTTTCATTAACTGATGAGCAGGATGAGGGTCCACCATACTATTTTATCATCATCATCATCATCATCATCATCATCAAACAATATGGTGGTAGTCGTGGTGACACTGGTCCCCCCATCTTGTTTATCAGTAAGATGAGGCTACCCATCACCTTTGGATTTATACATTCAACTTAGGGTGATCCCTTTCTTGCTGGTCCCCTCTCCTTCCTGAAGAAATCGTAAACTGAAATGCTGGAAAAGGCTGAAGTGGCTTTCTCCCCAAATTAGGAATCCAGCAAGTCTCAAGACTGATCTAAATCAGTGGTCCCCAAACTATTTGTGGATGCGGACCACTTGCAGAATTCAAGATTGATGGCAAGCCACAGCTTTATGTTGAATGTTAAGTCATACAAATTCGAAGACTGTAGGCTGGCAGAATTTTTTTAATTTTTTTTTTTTAAGTCAACACTAAATATAATTATTTTTGTTGTTTGCTTTTGTCTGGGTTGTATCTTTAAGAAACCTGAGCCAGATGTTTAACACTCCCCCCACCCCCACCCCCCGCGCAGGTTAGCTAGGGGCTTCTCCCAGAACTCCCTGCCCCCTCCTCTGCCAGGAATGCCTAGTCCATTTGAACTTTTTACTTGCTCATTCTAAAGCTCGCTCCCTCTCCCCCTCCTTTCCAGTATTTTGTATTTGTTTACTAAGATGTCATGAGCACCCTGAAAGGGTGTCCATTGGTTGGAAGCCAATAATCTAAACCTTAATATGGATTTCACATTTTAAAGAGAGAAAACACCTACCTGTACTTTTCACACACCATTAAATCATAACAAAATAAATAATCAAGTACGCTTCATGATTATATCTATATCTTCTTCACTTTGCTAGTGGGGAAACACCAGAGTTTATAACTTGCCCCAGGTTAAAGAGGATGCTAGTATCATAGCTGGGGTGGAACTGAAATCCCTTGACTCGCTATCCTCTGTCTCAAGTGCTAGACTTCCTTCCTTATAAACTTCCTTTCTTTAAAAAAAGAAAAGAAAAAAGTCTGGCATGGCGCTATTCAATGTTTCAGATGAACAGTTTTGTATGTATAACTATACACAGTATTTGTAGTAATTAAGGACAGAGTTTTCACTCATGTATTGATAATCCCACGGTGTCTATTTTAACAGAGTCATTCATACTACGGCAATGGGATTGGTGTCACTATTATGACCTACATCTTCAACCAACTTTGCAACTGACATTAACAGTTCTGGAAACGGGAGATGGACTATTTCAAACATGTGCCATGCCACATATTTCCATTATTAGTTGCAACAGGTTATTGCGCCCAAATTCTAGAGAGAACAAAAGAAGCAAAAGTACAGCATCACCTCATCCAATTACAGCGGAATTCCAAAAGCCAGCCGTAAGCCATTCCATAGTATAGCAATGAATCTGTTGGAATTAAAAAATGAAATGACGTGTCTCTAAGTCTCGTCTCCCAGTCAAAATTTACTTAAAGCATGGACAACGTATAAACGAACCTCCCTAGGAAAACAGTGCCAGGAATGGAGAACCTCAAGCTCAGGGACCAAATGCAGCCCTCAGCTAGTTTTTATTAGATCCACTTTCCATTTCCTGGATCTGGCCCTTAAAACTAGTTCCTGCCACCAGACACTGAAAGGCTGAGCTCAGGGAAAAGGAAGAGAGAGGATGGCATGCAACAAGAACAGGGAGCAGATCAATGATCTGGACCCTCCTCTTCCTGAGTTTTCTCCCCCTTGGAACTTGTACTAATTTTCAAAGTGGCCCCCGGAGGGAAAGTCTTGATTTTGACCTGTTTGCATCAAAATCAAGTGATCCAGCTTTCGTACAGAAGCTTAATTTCCGTGTTTCACTGATTGCAGTGAATAGTCTAATATCCTTTTGTGTAAATTCATCCACATAAGAATAAAAGGCACATCCTGAAAGAGTACAAAGGATGCACACCATTGCCACTTTGACTAATGTCTAGAAGAGGTCAGCACCCCTCCAATTGCAGATTGTCCATGCAGGAAAGCTGCATTTATTGGACACTTATTGAAACTATGCAGCAGGTTTCATACTGCCTTGTATTTTTCCCTCCTATCAACTTTGCAAGCAAATCCACTTAGGGCATGTTTCGAAGGACAGTGTTAAATCGAAGTATCTACTTTGATTTAACTAAATCAAAATAGCTACTCCACTTTGATACTGTTCTTCTTGCAGTTGCAAACAGATGTAGCTACTTCACAATCTCTCTCTAATGGTCATGGCAAACAGTATTATCAAATTACTGAAGGGGTTCACACTAGTTACTTCAAAGGAAAAAACAGAAACAACAAAAACAGTCTGTACACCAATTGTTTTTCCAGGAATTCATAGTTTTCTTCCTACTCCTGAATAATTTAGATGTGAATGATTCAGGAGTAAAAGTGATTTAAGGCTTAACTACTTCTGAAGTATCTTTTTGTAGGAACAAGTCCTCATAGTCATGGCAGCTTCATGGGCAGGAGAGTCCGATGCCTCTTATGGAGACTGTAACATTGTGGCATATGCTCAACTGGCTCCATAACTTTGACATACAAAGCCTGACCAACACAGCCTTTTGTATGGAGAATGGCAATAGCGTTTCAGTAGTGTTTTTTCATGAAAAATAAAATGTTTGCCTGCTCTCAAAATAATGAATAAAGCTGTTTGTGCTCCTTCTCCTCCCCCTTACCACATGCTTTGTTCTTTCACTGTTACCAAAGTGCTATCTGTCAAATGGTCTTAATTTGTAGGGAAAAGATTAGACCTTTTTTTTTTTCTTGCCTGGAAACTCATTTCTTTAATAATCTGACCCACTTTTGGTTGGGGTAATAAGATGGCTGTTACACACTCCTATATTCAGGATCAGAATACGTTTGGTGGGGGTTGAAGACTGTTAGTTTTTGGAAGTTTTCTCTGTACATTGTTATTATTATTTATTATTAAATATTAATATAGCACTAACTATGTACCTGGTACTAAACAGTCATTAATAAGAGAGAGAGTTCCCTCAAATAAAGTTGCAGGTGCATGGGCTTAGCTTGGTTACAGTTAATCTTGGAGAGACAAGAGAGTGGGAATCATAGGGTGAAACGGGTATATATTCTCTAGGGCAGGTTCAAAACACCAATTTTGATGTGTCAGAAAATACTGCAAAATTGGAATGGCTGTTGGGCATTTTGACCAGAATTCTGATTGAAATGTGTTGGGTTTTTTTTAATTGGAATTCCCATCAAACAATTTTCACATGTGGAAAATTACCTTGGCCATTCTACTCGTGACAAAATGGCCACTGCCCTAACATCAAAATGGCCACTGCCACTTTGGTGTAGGGGCCATTTTTTGCATATGCAGATTGCTGGAATTAATTTTGATCCTTCCGATAAGAATACCGTCCTATCCAAATTCTGATAGGAACAATCAAACTGCACAGTTCTGTCAAAATTAGAAGTGGGGTGAAATTTTGACTTCAGCCTTAACTTTCACAAAGATTAAGTTGCTTAGGGCTGAAACGATAATCAATTGTGATTCTCGCAATATATCTCGCACAGTTTTGTACTGGGACTGAGATCTCAGTATGAAGTTTTGCGAGATACCTTGTTAAACAACCCCCCCAACAAACAAACAAAAACAAGATGTGAGTGTGCAAAATGGCCACCGCGGCCATTCTGCACATGTGCAGCCCTTTTCCAAAATGGTGCTGGCATTTATTTATTTCACTCAATTTATTTGCCGCCCCCTCCTGCCGCAGCTGCTTGGGGCTGCTTACAACATTTTAAAACTTGTAAAAATATATAGTAAAAATATATCCAATATAAATAACAATAAAAAAAATATAAAAACAAAAATGGAACGCCAAGGCAGAGCTAAAGACCCTCAACCCTCCCAGCCCATCCCTCACTCGTTGCCCCCATCAAAAGCCCGGTAGAACAGCCAGGTCTTACACTGTCTTTGGAAAAAATGGGAGGTCTGAGGCTAGGTGGACCTCTGTCGGGAGGGAGTTCCACAGCCAAGGTGCGGCCACTGAGAATGCCCCCCTCATTGTCACCATCCAGGATCCCCGGGGGATTTCGAGGAGGGTGCTCTCAGCAGACCGCAGGGGCCACTCCAGGACCCGGAGGGTGAGGCGATCCTGCAAATCACAGAGCCCAAGTCGTTTAGGGCTTTATAAGTCAAAACCAACACCTTGAATTGGGCCCAGAAGATTATAGGCAGCCAGTGCAGAGAACGGAGCACTGGTGTAATGTGTTCATGATGATCCGTCCCCATAAGGAGAAGGGCCACCACATTCTGCACCACCTGCAGTCTCTGGATCATCACCAAGAGTACACCAACATAGAGCGTGCTGCTGTAGTTGTCTTAAAGTGATAAAGGCATGGGTAATGGTGGGTAGGTCCGAGTCTGAAACGTACGGCCTAAGCCGTTGCACCAGATGTAATTAGTGACATGCTCCCTTCGCCACAGCCGCCACCTGCATATCCAGGATTACCCCTAGACTACGAACCTGAGGGACCAGTGGAGGGCAGACCCCGTCAATGATGGGTGCCACCACTCCCTCGGCCCCTCCCAACAGCATCCTCTCCGTCTTGTCGTGATTCAGCTTCAGGTGGCTCGCCCTCATCCAGTCCCCCACAGCTGCTATAAACACCACGTGAGCACCGAGACTGCCGGACCTGGGTCAGCTGAAAAGGAGAGGTACAGTTGGGTGTCATCAGCAGATTGATGACACTGCACACCAAACCCTCTGACAACCTCTTCCAAAGGCTGCATGTATAGGTTGAACAGGAGAAGGGACATAATAGAACCTTGCAGGACTCCACACACGAGGTCCTGGGGAGATGATGAACAATCATCCAGTACCACATGTTGAGTTCTCCTAGCTAGGAAGGATCAGAACCATTCAAGAACAGTTCCACAAGCGGGTCACCAACAACTCATGGTCAACGGTATCAAATGCAGCCAAGAGATCTAACAGGATCAACAGTGTAGAACGACCCTGGTCCAACTCACGGTGGAGGTCGTCAACCAAAGCTACAAGTGCAGTCTCAGTGCCGTAGCCTGGACGACAGTCAGTCTGCGAGGAATCCAGAAAACTGATATGGCCCAGATGCCCCTGAAGCTGCCGAGCCACCACCTGTTCAGTAACCTTTCCTAAAAAGAGAAGGTTAGAGACTGGCTGATAACTGGCCAGGGAGCCAACGTCCAATGATGGTTTCTTGAGCAGAGGCTGCACCACCACTTCCTTGAGCCAGCAAGACTACCTCAGCCAGCAATGGCCCCAACATCTCCCGGCTGGCTTTAACCAGCCAGGACGGGCATGAGTCTAGTTCACAATAGGTGGCTCTGACAGCCCCAAGGACGTCCCCCGCATCAGTGGATGACACCCACTGAAAACAATCCAATAAAACAGGACAAGGTGAGACTTCCATCACCTCTGGTTCCTCTACCACAAGCACAGCGTCAAAGTTGTGGTGAATTTGTGTACTTTTATCCACAAAAAAGTCAACAAACAACTCACAGCGAGCTGTGGCAGGAGGGGGCAGCAAATAAATTGAGTGAAATAAAGAAATAAATTATCACTGCGATTTAGGAAACGGTCAGCTGGTCTGTGTATGCACAAATGGCCACCACACATGCACAGAATGGCTGCCCTTTCCCAAAAATAGTGGTACAATTTTTGAAAAAGGCTGTGAATTTTCAGAATGGCCCACCAGCGGCTATTTTGCACAAGCATCTTTCTTTTCTTTTCTTTTCATTCTCTCTTTCTCGTGTTTCTTGCAAACTTGAGATTCAGCCCTATTACAGATGCATGTGTTTAGTTTGGTTACAGTTAATCTAGGAGAGACAAGGGAGAGGGGAACATGGGGGCAGACAGGAATATATTCCCAAAGTCAGGAAATTGCATATGCTTAGTGTCGTTAAGGAGGAGAAGGATACTTAGTACACATTCAGTTCTGCCTGCAGCAGCCTGAGCTCCATTTGTGGCAAGGAAGGGACCAGACCGGGGGTTATATTGATAGAGGGGCCCTGCAAATGGGTTGGTCATGGATCAGGTGCTAGAATACAAGTTTGCATGTATAAGGCCCCAAATTCAATCCCTGGCATCTCTGATTCGGGATCTCAGGTAATACGCCTGGATGAGTCCTCTGCCGGGGATCCTGGAGGGTCTCCTGTAGCACGCCTGGGTGAGGCCTCCACTGGGGAGCTGGATTTGAAACCCTGGTGCCATGTCAGGTTGTGACAATACTGGGCTAAAAAGATAGACTATTGGCAGCTCAATACAGAGTCGTGGGCTTCAGTTCTTAGGTCTCTGCATTATTGAAACCCTGTCTCTACCTTTGGTACTGCTCTTGGTTAAAAAAACAAACTGTTAAGGGCTGGCAGTTAAGAGCTGAATTCCTGTTCCAGCTTTGAGCATTATACAACTCTAAAAGAAATCATTTTGGGGGAGGCTTTTCCTGAGGGTGGGGGAAATTGAGTTTTGTGTGTGCAGTGACTAATAGTTTTAATAAAATATATAGGCTGCATAAATACATCAGCTGCCTGAGACATTCAGAATTCATCTGCGAGTGCTGGTGGTCCTGATTTATATGGAAAAAACACCTTTTTTCAGGTAAGGACACGTTTTCTAATACTAGTTATTTTTTGGAAGTCTTAAAATAAGTCAATAAAGCTCCAACACATGGCTTACATGTGGTCTGTGCATGCACCCTAGTCCCCATAGTGGGGGACGTGAGGGAAGTGTGAGGGGTTGCGTGTGAGGTGCATGGAAACACACTGACGCACGCCATACTGGTAAGAGAGAATTCTACATTTATATAATGTTTTCCTAAATTTTCTGAATTTCTCTTACTTAAGGGGTTGGCATGAGAATAGTATCCTTGTTGGCCAAGCATTTGTCTGTTGCCCTGTTACTGCTTCTGCTGTGCTCGAAGACAGAATGCTATATTTGTAATATCGCCAATTAATTGCTGTGGAGATAATTATGTTGTTTCAAACAGAGGGTGTCTTTTGGGGGTGGGATATATTGAGTGGGAATAAGCTGCAGGAGCAGATGAACTAAGCACAAAGATAGTTTTCATGCTAATGTTCCCTATTTTATTGCTAGAAAGAACACATCGTCCCCAAAGCAAATCAGCAGAATGTCCCTAAATGGAATAATGGTAAGTACACGCCACTTAACAGGGACATCTTCTATTGCTACTTTAATGACAATTTCTGTTACTTCATGGAGATGGGAATTCTACTTAATGGTGCAAGTACAATCCATATAGTTAGGAGATGTTCAGGTCTACATATATTAGCATATGTAATTTTTGTACTATGTCTTTTTTGTTCTGTTATTTACTGTGTTGCTGTACAGAAAACTTAGTCATCTTCCAGATTTTAAGGGGAAGAATGAAACCTTCATGGGAACAGTTTGTCTCATTGGAGTCTCCTCCAGCTTCTCTGAAGCATTCGATGCTGACCCCCACTGGTGACAATTAAACGAGATGGGACCTGGGTTTGTTCCAATATGACAGTTTCTTTGTTCCTTTAACAGACTTACGTGCAGTCCTAGGATGCAGTCAGAAAAGACAGGAAGGGGAGGCTACCACGCTTCAGGTAGCCTTAGCGCTCCCTGGGCAAACGAGCCACGAGATGTAGTGGCTCATGTGTCCAGGGCCCGCCAGATGTTCCCCGAGTAGCTGACTGCTCTGTGATGCATCCTTAGAAGAATTCTGAGTATTTGTCATTGAGCAGCTTTACCCCAACTGCGGCGAGACTGCCTATGGAGGGGTGACTCGTGTGAAGGGGGGAGCTCGTCCCACCACATGAGCTGCAACACTGCGGGGCCATGAGCGACGTGCACTAGCGCCCATCCTGCACGGCTACGTTACAGTCAGGGGAGGGCTCTCAGTCTGGCTGGGCTGATCGTGAGGAGGGGGAGCCCAGAGGAGCACACTTGCACCCCTCTACCCACCCTGGCAAACAGCTGATTGGGGGAGGGAGATCCAGAGGAGCATGCATGGGTGCTTCTCCGGGCCCTCCTCCGCCTATTAGCTGTTTGTCGGGGAGGGGAGAGGGACGTGCACATGCACATCTGGACTTCCCCTTGACCAGCTGTTTATTGGGTAGATTGGGGGGGAAGGTGGAGGGGAGCCTGCACTCTTCCCAGGCTTCCCTCTCCCCCAATCCACCCGACTGACAGCTGATTGGAGGGAGGGGATCTGGGAAGAGGGCACAGAATCTTCCCAGGCTCCCTTTCCCCATCAGCTGTCAGGAAGGGGGGAGAGCATATGTTCTTCTCTCCCCCCCCCCCCCAACAGCTGCCTTTCAGCCGCGGACCCGATTCTGCACCTCAGCAAGAGTCAGCGCCTCCAGCCCCTGGCTGTGGGGGTGGCTCCAACTGGGGATGTCCCACCTGGCTTCCCTGCCACCACGTGGCCAGCTCCCCATGTTTGCCCCAAAGTGTGGTGGCGGTGGCGATTGCCCACCACGTGGATTGGGCCCCTGCTGCTCATGTGACTGTATACATACTGTTATGGTACGTGACGGGAGCATGGTGATTGCTTTACCAGGGCCTGCTTTGACTTGTCACTTTTGTCCCATCAAGTCAGGTGAAGATTATGAGCCCATGATGGTAATGGGGAAAATGCTATTATAGGTCCCTGCCTATTATACAATGTTTTCGTGACAGATTTATAGCAACTTGAATATTTATCAGTGCTATAAAAAATAAATAAATAGGATCTCTTAATTTGTATGTTGTTGTAAGGGGAGAAATAGACCATCTCCTGGAATGTCCCATGGAAAAAAGATTCTGCTGATTTGACAAAATCTGGGAAACCACCTTCTTCAAACTAGCTAAACATTAGCTTTGAAGGCCAAGGTGTGGTTCACCACTGCATTGCTCCATTTTACTCCAATCCGTTAATAAGTACAGAATGATCACTCTGGCTGCTTTCAGGATGAGGCCTTGCGTTTGCAAACCATAATAGGGGTTTTTTGGGGTGCAACCATTGAGGAAGGTCATTAGCAAAATTGTCAAACCCTGTTCACCATCCTTGATTGTTCACATCTAAGGATTGCCATTGCAGTTTCATTGGCAACCAACATCTTGTCAGTCCCACCTGACAAAGATGTTTGTAGTCGGGCAGTCCGGTCAAGGTGCAGTTCCTTTCAGGAGCCAGCCTCAAACACTCCACTCCTTCATGGTTCTTTTCATCACCATGCACCAAGTTCCTCACCATAAATATTACGATGAGTGCTTTTAGACGGACAACTGCCCCGGGGTTGGCCATGCCAGCCCGCTTCACTCCTGGGTTGGCGGGTTCATTTAAAACCCCAACAGATGTGGAAGCTTATGACATCAGAACATCCCAGAGCACCACCAGTAGAGCGGGACTTCCAAACCCGGGGCACTGGGCTATGGCGGAGCTGCTCTCCCTCTCCGTTATGTATTTAGCTCCCCACGTTTCCAAAGTTCTTGCACAGTTTTTATTTGTATAGCACCCCCTTCTCTACACCCCCGGCCAAATGGCACTGAGGCATTCACAAAATACAATAAAATATTTATAAATCCATTTAAAAATCCATTTAACCGACCTTAATCCTGCCCCCGGCTGTGATTTGGCCATGGGCGATAGTGCCTGCTCTTCAAAGCCCCACCGCACTGCAAATATAAAAATAAAAGGAGAATGCAAAGAGAAAGGGGGGGAAAAAAGATACAGTGAGGGAGGGGTAGCATCTGTGGAGTCTATGTTGATGATGATAATTCATAACAACCAGTGGCTGCGAGCTCCTGTGTGTGGAATCCGCATGGGTCCTGCGCAGTTTGCCTGTGGCACAATGGCCCTGCAATGGGCGTGCACAAGATTTGCACACATGCGTACCACGTGGCACGCGCAGGGCATGGATTGGCCCCAATAACAAACAAACAAAAAAACCACAACAGTAATAACAATAACAAGTAGTAGCAGTAGTACATAATTGTAAGGTCCTTCTTAAAGGTGAGGCAGGAGTAACTGAGACAGCTAGTTTGAGTAAGCAAGTTCTGCACTGAGGGGTCTACCACAGCAAAGGCTTGATCACTTGCCTTAGGGTATGACCGATTTAAGGTGCCAGTGTGGGATCTCCAAAAAGAGGGTGGTAATCATAGCTCAGATGGCCATCAGGGCGAACTTCCTATAGCAGGTCTCAAATATAGACAGGGCATATACCATTCAGGGCCTTGAAAAAATATCAGTGAGATTAATACTTGTGTTTTCCCTTAGCTAGTCTATATCTAATGTCTGCCATACTGTGTTAGAGCCCATCAGAGCTCCTCCGATGCTCATTGCAAATCCTCTCTTGAAATCAGTAGTGCACAATCATGCCAGACTGGTTTTAATTCAAAATGCCATTGTAGTTTGCTTCTACATGTGTATCTTAGCCATATTTTAATTTTATTTTACTTATTTAAATTCTGTGTCTTCTAATCGTTTGCAGACGCCATGATATCGGTTCCACATTTATTGCAGAGGATCATCTTGGGGCTATGGATGCCCTGTCCTGTCCTGTTTTGTGGGATTGGTTTCAGATGGTGGCACCTGCCGATGTGGAGTCCTTGTTGGGATCTCTTTGTGCCACCACTTGTGAACAAGATCCTTGTCCATCCTGGCTGGTGAAAGCCAGCCAGGAGACGTTACGCCCATTGCTGGCTGGGGTGGTTAGTGCCTCCCTTCGGGAGGACAGGGTGCCTGAATGCCTGAAGGAGGCTGTGGTTAGGCCCCTGCTCAAGAAACCATCTCTTGACGCTGATGCTCCTGCCAGTTATTGGCCAATCTCTAACCTTCCCTTTTTAGGGAAGGTTATTGAACGGGCTGTGGCACGGCAGCTCCAATAACATCTGGACCGCACCAGTTTCCTTGACCCCTTTCAGTCCGGGTTTTGACCTGGGTATGGTATGGAGACTGCATGGGTGGCCTTGGTTGACGATCTCTGGCTGGTGTTGGACCAGGGTCGTCAGACCTTACTGGTCCTGCTAGACCTTTCGGCTGCGTTTGACACAGTCGATCATGAGGTGTTGGTGACTTGCCTGCGGGACCATGCTGGGATTGGCTTTAAATAAGTAAAATACTTTAAATAAGTAAATAAGTCTTGGATTGGTTTTGTTCATTCCTAGCCGGGAGAACTCACCGGGTGGTCTTGGGGGAGTGTACGTCTTCCCCCCGGGACCTCACGTGTGGAGTCCTGCAGGGTGCCATTCTGTCCCCCCTCTTGTTTAACATGTATATGCAGCCATTAGGGGAGATCGTGAGAGGGTTTCAGGGCATGCAGTGTCATCAGTATGCTGATGACACTCAGCTCTACCTCTCCTTTCCCATCGACCCAGGCCATGCAGTCTCTTTATTTTCCCAGTGCCTTTTGGCTGTGGGGGCTTGGATGAGGTTGAGCCATCTGCAGCTGAATCCTGACAAGACAGAGGTGATGTTGGTGGGTGAGGGCCTGGGGGACCTGGGAGTGGTTTAATCTCTTGTGTGTGAGGGGGTTCGCCCTCCCATGGTCCCGCAGGTACAGAGTCTGGGTGTGCTCCTCGATTCACAGCTCAGCCTGGAATCTTAGGTTGTGGACGTGGCGGGGAGTGTGTTTCGGCAGTTACATCTTGTCCGGCGGCTTCGGCCATATCTCTCTGACTCTGACCTCGCCACTGTCATCCATGCCTTCATCATCTCGAGGTTGGATTACTGCAATGCGCTGTACGTGGGGCTGTCCAAGAAGCTGGTCCAGAGGCTGCAGCTGGTGCAGAATGCCGCGGCCCGTCTCCTTACTGGGGCGGGCCGCAGGGAGCACATGACACCTGTGTTCCGGGCTGTGCACTGGCTGCCTATAAAACACCAGGCTAGGTTCAAGGTGCTGGTTTTGACCTTTAAAGCCCTTCACGGCCTGGACCCTGCCTATCTGTGGGATTGCCTCACTCCCCATGTGCCTGTGCGACCCCTGAGATTGTCCATGGGGGCCTTTTTGGAGGTTCCCCGGGAAAGATGGGTGACCACTGATGTGAGATCTTTTTTGGTGGCTACCCCTGTGCTGTGGAATTCACTCCCGGAGGAGGCTCGGTTGGCCCCCACCCTAATGTCATTTCGACGTTTTTGTAAGACCTGGCTGTTCCGCCAGGCTTTTGGCGAGGGGGTGGGGGAGGTGGTGTTTTGGAGGGAGGGTGTGTTTTTATTACTTGTTTTAAAATTTGTAGATTTATTTTAAAATGTTTTATTATTGAAAAAAATGTTGTGCATGTTGTTCACCGCCCCGAGCTGCCTTTGGGCAGGAGGGGCGGGATATAAGTTTTGAATGAATAAATGAATAAATAAATAATAAATATAGTATTAAAATGTATACTATATGCATAGTTTGATAATCAACCAACTTCCTTGGTGTAGGAGGCTGAAGCGTTGGCCCTTTTTAAACGGGCTACGGCAGAGGCGTTGGTCCGTGGGTGTTGGGCTACATGAGCAGTGCATAGGGCAGGTACACACAGGCACCCAGCCCTCCACATCCCCACACAGCCCCATGCATGGAGCAACCTGCATTTCCAGTGGTTGCTCCATGTGTGTGGGGTGGGTGAGGATGTGTGGATTGTGGATGTACGCACCCCCACATCTATATGGAATGCTTCCGCACGTTGACGATGAGTGTCCATGCGGGGGAGCATCTCATGTAAAAAGGGCCATCGTAGGGTTGCTGCCCCTTAAAGAAATGAACTGGGGACTTTGAGTGGCTGGCCTTTTAAGGCTGCACAGAGTGGAGAGGTGACCAAGCCCACTTGGGTCTATATAGGCAGCAGTCTGAAGTCTGAGGGGGCAGTCTGTATCTGGCTGCAGAGGTGAAAAGAGCTTCTTGAAGACTGCTGTTCGAGAGGCTGGAGAGGAGGCAAGAGCTCTCAGAAGGGGCTTTGCCTGTGAGGCTAACAGGCTCAGAGGGATTGCCTGAGCTGAAGGGTCTGTTGGGGGCACTGAGAGAGTGTGCCTGACCTAGAGAAGCAGAGAGACTGAATCAGAGGCACCTTGCCAAGGAAGCAGTGACCCTGGTCGGGGAAGCAGTGAGCCACTGGGACTGTGAGTAACCGGTGGCCAGGAGACTTGAGATTTGTGATAGAATCTATAGCGAGTTCTGCCATGGGACTGGTACCTGGCCTTGATAAGAGACCGCTATTGTACATGGAGACTGTATGGTGAAGGATATGCAAATAAACTGTTGATAGAGAGCTGGTTCCTTATGAGAAACTGTGTCTCGGGCCCCGATCCTGACATTACTTACTCCACGCATCGCCACCCTGTTAACACTTGCGCCTTTTTTACACGAGACACTCCTAGTCATGCGCACGCAAGTCTGCTGCATGGGCAAGAGTGGGTGCTGTCCGTGTGACTGCCGCGGCATGCGGGTAGGAGTGTGTACGCACTCCCGCGAAACACGCATGCACACCCACCTCTACCCATTGCCCATTCATGGAACAACTGGCCAAAACAGCGATTACTCTGAGAGTGGGATTGCGTGGGGGATCGATGTGTGCCTGTGTAGAACCCGCACCACCCGTGCATCCCCCTCCCCCGTGGCCTGTTTAAAACGGGCCTTGTATCAGATCTACACGTTTTATTGGACTGGCATTTTCGAGTAATTATTTATAACCAAGATAAATAGCTGCATGTAGAAGATAGAGGTATATATGATGTAGATCAAAGAAAGTATTCTTACCGATTGATATGGATTATTCTTGGTGCATGAAAGAAGTCTCTTTACGGACTGAGCTACTTTAAATAGGGTTGCTGCTTAAATAGACCCCCCCCTCCCCCTAATTTTATTTTATTTTTCATTTTTCATAATAATGGTATATGCGTATGTTTGCAGAGTCCACTGAGTTAAAACATAATGATTATGTTGTTAGAGACCTGTTCAACTATGCATAATTTACCCTTTTAAACAGACTTTCTTTATGAGGTAATGCCTGAGGTTTTTGAAATATAAATTGGACTTATATAGCCTCTCCGGGGAGCATAGCTTTGTGTAAGGGAGCCATCTGCTTTGGGATATTGTAAAGATGTCTCTGGTGCTAATTTAATGACTACTTACAGTGAAATCAGCATGGGATTTAGTCACACAGTCTTCCATTTATGATTACACGGAAAAACGGCAGTGGCATCCGTTCTAGCCACCGTGGAACCTCTTGCTTAAATTACGTTAGTAAATATTTTTTATTACTTTTAAAATTATTATTTATTTTTTTTAATTGAACATTTAAGTCCTTAAACGTATAAAATTAAAGAAATGAGACGCAATTCTTTTATTTTAGATAGTGATTTCATATTCGCACAGAATAGGCTTTGCACATTTAAAAATGAGCGCCAATAGGGACTCCCACTAGGAAGGATCCCGCAGTTGTGTGTGTTTTGCTAGAATTAATAACAAACCCACATCTGTCTGTATTGGCCTGAACTGAGAGTTAAAACAGTGAGAAACGTTTCTGCCTTGTAGGCACAAAGAGTAAATGAAAACTTACACATTCTTCCTACTCACTCTGAATTCCCATGTGTGTGTCTTTCCCTCCTCCCCCCGGCTTACCTTTCATAGCAGTCTTAACTACCACCTCTCGGCTTCTACCAACAGTCTTCAGGGTTTGTTTTTTTTCACACTGTCTTATACTTTAAGTCTATTTTACCAAGGCTTCCCTACAGTAAAATTCCATTTTTCAATGGATGGGATGTTCCCTTTGTTCAAGTGACCAGGATATGATCTGGCCCAGACATCTTGATTGGGTTCGCTCCTGTACTGGACCCATGCAAAATGGTGGTAATGATGTTCTGAAAATGTGGGAAATTTCTGCAAATACAAATGACTGTTTCGCTTCAGCCCCAGGGCCGATTTTCTGAGTATTATTGTTAATTATTAAATGAATGGGGGGAAGGGGGGGAATCTATCCTTCTGTCAAACACGCTATATGCTCCTAGTCTTCTTTTGGGAAATATTAAGGGTGTTTCTACATGAGCGACGGCAGCCGGATCTCTGTGCGGCTCTGTGGTGGGCAATCACCACTGCCACACTGCAGGGCAAGCATGGGGAGCTGCTCAGATATGGTGTGGGGAAGCAGAGTGTGCCAGCCCCTGTTGAAGACGCTGCCACAACTGGGGAGAGCTCTGGCACTGGCCAAACGATTGTGTGCCCGGCTCTGCCTCACTTCCCTCCCCTAGCTGGATCAAACCCCGCCCCTGGTCATAACGTGACCACGGGCAACAAGTGCCAGTCACTCATGGCCCCGCTGCAGAGCTCACCAACATGGCGGGCAGAAGGAACCTGGCCACATGGGTTACCAGTTGGGGGTCAGGCTGCTCCACAATGCATCATCAGATTTGTTCTAAGGACACATCACGTAGGAGGCAGCTGTTCACCCCACCATGGGGCGGGGGGAGGGAAATAACTGGCTGCCACCGGCCACACAATGCACTGCATCACATGACCCAGCTGCCCAGGGAGGGGTAAGGCTACCTAAGGCCTGGCAGCCTCCTCTCTGTCTCATCTGGATACACCCTATATCTCCCTCTATACATGGCTATTTAGCCCAATTTGGATACTACTGTCATGCAATTAATATTAATAATTATATTCTGAAGACACTTGAAATATATAATAAGGTTTGAGATTTCTTTAACTCTTAATAAAAGAGGATTCCCCACCCTGTTACACAAATTTTATGCTACTCCAACCTTATTCTTTTCGGTAGAACTTACCCTACAGAGCGAGGAATCTGGCCTATTGACTCTAAGCATGACACTGGAAGAGAATTCACTACTTGCTGTTCTGTACAAACCATCAGTTGATTAATCCTATTTCCCACTCCAAAACACCACGTGGGCATTTTGTATGACGTCTTTGAATGTTTTAGCTTGTTTTACACTGGGATTTAGCTTGTTCAGTGGAATCTGGGACTGATATGCCTCATTTATCAGCCAAGTATGGCGAGATTCTGAGAGCTACTTTTGTCATTTAGCACTGTCAAAATGATATATTCTCTTATATTCTGGATACTATAAAATTGCTTGTGTTGCACATATTTTGCAGTATGGACATGTAGGAATAAATGATATAAGACAAAGCGAACATGGACGCAGAGTGAAGCATGTTTTAGAATATAACACTAGATGTAGTCTTTTTTTTCTAAAAAGGATGGAATTTCAGGACATGTAATTAAGATGGAATGTCTTTAGTGACTTCAATTGCATTCTAAAGTCCATCACTGTATTTGGTGGTCTATACAAACCTATTAGCAGTAGTGTTTCTGTACTAAGGATCTAAATAAGATGGTGCAGTTTAGTCTCGAATGACTCAATTTTTGAAGGTGGAATCCTGTTCTGCTTCCTGACTTCTTGTATGGACAATATTGTGTTGATGTGTTGCTAGTGAAGGACTTTACAGAACAGTTGTGTTTTCTGGGTGAATATGAGCCAAGAGAGGGGAGAAGTTCAAATTTCTATAAACGTGGTTCTCAGATTTCTGGACTGTTGACCCCAAATTGAGATTTAAATATAATACTATGACTCGACACTTCAGTGAAGACATGCAGTCAGTGGGTGCGATCCAGAACTCGTGCACGCAACAAGGATCCCATGCACACGGAGGGCAGATGAAACCGCACCAGAATTGCTTGGGTCACCATACGTCTACTGGGGCTGAAAATACAACATGCGTGTGGTTTGTGTGCACATCACCTGGTTGCTCCGCAGCCTTTGAGATTGTGGCTTATGACATGTATCACTTGGCATCATGACCCCATTCACAGATGGTGTGGTCCTAATTAGAGTCTCAACTCATAGTTGGAGAACCTCTTCTGTATAGTATGTCATGGAGGAAGACATCGGGAAAAGTCGACTTTCAACTTTGTCACATAGAAAAATCCAGTGATCCATAGTGGCGTATATAAATCATGTGTGCCACTTAATTTTATCATCTGAATGAAAAATATGTTTCATTCTGGATGTTTCTTGTACTCATGAAAATGGTATACAGATATTTTTTTTTGACATTGTGCTGCCTTTGGGTGTGTGTGTGTGTGTGTGTGTGTGTATATAATACATATATATATATATATATATATATATATATAAAAATTATATAATTTTCAGGGAGGGAATTCTAGTCATTGGGGGCAGCAGTGGAGAAGGGGCAACTACGTTTTGTTGAGCAAGGAAGTTGAGAGCAAGCAAAGGTGTGTGGTAGAGGAGGAGTGAATCTCCTGGGCAGGAATGTGATGGGAAACAAATATGGAAAGATAGGAGGTAGCGAAGTCATGAAGAGCCTTGAAGGTAAATACAGGGAGCTTCTGCTGAATACGTTCATGTAGAGGGAGCCTCTAGAGGGTGGAGAGAAGGGACTGAACATGGTCAAAGTGGATGTCCTTGGCAGTGTAGCATTGAATGGAAGTGATTGGGGTGAAGTTCAGAGCAGGAGAAATCAGTAGCAAGGAAGTTTCAGTAGTGAAGGCGAGATATGACTAGATCATGGACTTTGGTTTTGGCAGTGGAAGCAGTGAGGAAGGGCCAATGTTTTGCAACAGGAGTTGGCAACAGACTGGAGAAAAAAGAGTAAATATATTGTTGATTTATTGAGTGTAAAGGAGAGGGACACACACTTTTAATTATTATTAAATAAAGGAAACAAGCATCTCCCTTGGATCTAGTAAAGAAACCGCAGAATAATTGAAATAATAGCTTTGTGAACCCATTTGTTGACTGATTCTGCTCGGTACTTACATTTATCTTCTTTTACGTTGTCAGTACCACTTGCCACAGGTAATCACTTAACACTGGTAGTCCATGTTTCTATATAGGACCCCAAAATGTGACAGATGATGGTAGCATTCAAGAAGCCCATTGCTGAAATTTCTTGGAGAGTAGTTTTGCTGTTTTCTGTTGTTTTTGTTTATGGCACTTATTTTTGGTCTGTCTGCTGCTTTGTTGAATTCTTAAGCTTGGAGGTAACAATTGTATGCCTTTTCTCAGCTATGGGGAAATAGCACCCATTCCTTCACACTTAAACCCTCTTAAAATTTAACTTTATCTCCTGTTGTCTGCGACTTTCAATTGGTAGTTCTAATGTAACATTTAGAACCACACTGAACAGAGCACCAACATATTCTGCAGGGATTCATCCTGTGTTGGCTGGAAATCAAAGCAAAGTCCTTTTTTTGGTGGGGAGGGGAGATCTCTGATGTCTTTGCCTATGTATGGTGATTAACAGCGTTCTAAACAATTATAGTTCTACTTGGGGTCATAACAGAGAAAAAGGAATAATTTTGTGTGCCATCTGTTTAGGGAAGATTATTAACTTTCTCAACAAAGAGATGCCTGTTAGAGCTGAAACAGCTAGCTTAATTTGTACCCTTGTGTATACCCATGTACGTTACCCACATTTTTTTGAATGCCATCTTAGGAATTCAATGGGCTACTCAATCACTGATCGGGTATTCAGATACCCCCCAAAATTGTTCATTTTCAGTATTGATTTTTTAACAAAAGGTAATTGGCTTGGAAAACTGAAAATTTTGGACCGTAAATTGGGATTCAGGAACTGGAAGGTAGCATTCCGGGACATTGGGTCCCCGAAACAGGTCGCAATTGGGTACCAGACTGGTACCCAATGTTTTTGAGTCAATTTGGGTACTGAAAAATCAACTGGTATGCTGTTTTTGTGAGTACTAATTTTAACTGTAGTCATGGTGAACATTAGTCATGGTGAACGTTAGTCATGGTAGGGTAGGGGGGCCGGGTTCACGGTTTTTAAAATGTTCCTATACATTCCTATGTTTTTATTTTCATTTAATTTCACATTTTATTTGTACCGTGCACTCTCCCGACCAAAGGTCAGCTCGAGGAGGCTTACAACATCAACAGAATCAAAATAACAATACCTGGGTTACATCCCACACAAGGGACCCAACACAATAATACAATAACATATCAATAACCCAACTCCCTTCACAATTCATTATACATAATTCCATTCCAGGTAACCATAACAATCCCCCAATATTCCTCAATACTTCCTATTGGTCCCATCTCCATGCCGCTCCCTGCTCATACCAGGGAGTCAGCTCCAAATCGGTCTTTCTTCCCTCCTCTGCTGCCACCAGGTGATATCCTTACTCTGCATCCCTCTCTCACCGGGAGGAGAGCTCCTCTTCACCTTCACCAGTAGGCAAGCTTCATTTTGCACAAACATCAGCAATCCCTCTACCTCTGCTTCTGGCCCAGGCGAACGGCCCGGCCAAAGGGCAGGCCCCTTTGACCCACGCCCCCAGCACGCACCTCTGGCACGGCCTCCGGCTGCTCCTGGTCTTATGGGGAGTGTTCTGGAGATTGGCCTCCCCAAGCCCCACCCCTACAAGGGTTGGGGGGAGAGCAAACCGTTCCATGGCTGGTCGCCGGCTGCAGCAGCGGTCTCCCTCCTGCATCCCAGTAAATGTCCATGGTTGCAGGGGGAAGGGAAGATAGTACCTGCGCTGCCTTTGCCTCTGCTGGCCCCATGCCCACTCGTGCCACTGCTGCATATCTTCGTAAGCCACACTGAGCCTTTGTGGGAAGGACAGGGTAAAAAAATGAACAAACAAACAGTTCTTTACCATCTTTTAATGCTAATGACAAGAATAGGCAACATTTGATACCATAGATGCAAAAAAAACCCTGCACCCTAAACCAATCTCTTATGTCGCAGTTGCACCATTTCATGCAAATTGTCCTTAGAGTTACACTAATACAAGTGAATGGATGCTTGCAACATTCATGTTTTCATCTTTTTTTTATGGCAAACTGTGTTTGAAATTAAAGGAAATAAGATAGTTCAACTTGAGTGTGCAGTTTTTAAAGGCATCTAAACTTTAAGACTTCTCTAGCATGAGCTGAGTTCATATTTAAGATATTATAAATGGCCTTTACTCTACAGAAAAGATACTTAAATGGGTACTTTAACATGAAATGCTAGCATTTGCACAAGTAAGATAAAATGCCTAAATGTGGAAGTAAATGTTATCAGAAAATAGAAAATGCTCGTGTTTAAATATGATAGGATCTGATTTTGTTGTACAAGTTGTCAGAAAAACTGATTGCAAGCTCAATGTTAAGAAGTATTTTTTTTAAAAAAAATAATAAGTCTGTTATCTGATCAGATATTTTATTTCAAGTCGTTTATACAAGCACTCATATTTTTCTGTTAGTATAACAGGTCTGTTTCCAGGTTCCCATTTTATAGCAATTGAAATTTGAAGGCTCCATCTGTATTAGAGTTCAGCCATGCTGGGTGTAGTTGTTTAAACTTGGACTTTCCCAGAAATGCAATAGCATGGATTCTTCACCTCCCCCCCTTTTTATTATAATAATAATAATAATAATAATAATAAACTTTATTCCTGCATGACCAAGGTCGTTGCAGAACACAAAATAAATAAATATATATTATACAATTTAAAATAATCCACAAAACAGTTGATCAGCAATAACACATATTAACTAAGTGTAAATCAGGAATTACTTCCTTCGTTATAAGATTTTACCCCCCCCTTTTTTTTTTTAGTATAGACTGACCCTAATAACACAAGCTATGTTTAAAAAATTATCTCACCCACATGAAAAGGTCATGCTTAGAAGTGGCAGTCTTAAAGTCAGTGGATCTGCTTCTTCTGATAATGCAAAACTGAGCTTAATGAGATACTGTTCGCATTACGGGTTTGATCCTGCACCCATTTAACCCTAGTGCATTCCCATGGAAAGGGCAACATTAGTAGAGTTGTGGGGTACATGTGTACCCCGATGCAGATTCAGTAAACAATGACAATTTATTTTAAAAGTAGTAATTTTATTTTAAAAAGTAACGCTAAAAGGTTCAAACAACATTAACTGTGTCTTTGAAATCAATGTCTTTGCAAGCTGGAAGCAATTTTGAAAAATGCACATGCACCCCCTGGGAATGCACCCCCTGGGTCTCGGCCCCTCATACCTTAGGGACCGCCTCGCCCTCTGTGCCCCAGAGCGGCTCCTGCGGTCCACTGGGGGTGCCTTCCTGGAGGTCCCCCGTGTTAAGCGGGGGGCCACGATGGAGAGGGCATTCTCGGTAGTGGGACCGCGACTGTGGAACTCCCTTCCGGAGGAAGCTCGCCTGGCCCCTAGCCTGCTAACATTCCGGCGAAACTGTAAGACCTGGCTGTTCGCCCAGGCCTTTGGGAGGGAGGGTGAGTAGGGTGGGGGTTTTAGTTACCCCACCTATTTTTGGTTTTTAGAGTGTTTGTCTAGCCCTGTTAATTAATTATTTTTATAATATTTATGGTTATTTTAAATTGTTTTTATTGTATTTTTAAAAATTGTTGGAAGCCGCCCCGAGCTGCATGGCAGGAGGGGCGGGGTAAAAGTCTTATAAATAAATAAATAAATTTCCATTTCAAAAGAGGCCATTTTGGCACATTGGAAGGAATCTCAACCATGATGACCTAAAGACATACGAAGTACAAATATACCCCTCAAGACACACTCAGCCTGTGGAATGACAGTGTGGAAGACTCTGTGTCTGCTGGGACATGGAT
The DNA here is from genome assembly GCA_003113815.1 of Sphenodon punctatus. Classification (NCBI taxonomy): domain Eukaryota; kingdom Metazoa; phylum Chordata; class Lepidosauria; order Sphenodontia; family Sphenodontidae; genus Sphenodon; species Sphenodon punctatus. The sequence continues at coordinate 2,050,102 of QEPC01003849.1, read as the reverse complement.
TTGTGCGTGTGGCTTCTGTTAAGAATGTAAGTAGTGCCATACTGAGTCAGACCAATGGTCCCATCAAGCCCAGCATCCTGTCCTCCGACAGTGGCCAATCTCGATTGCATGGGAAAAGAACCAACAGTCATAATGGGCAATCCATTCTCCATTCTTCACTCCCTGCTCCTGACACTAAGAAGTTCATCCTGTAAGCTACTTGGTTAATAGCCATTAATGGACCTACTCTCCAAGAAATTTATCCAGTTCTTTTTAAAACCCAGCTGTACTAATAGCCTTGACAATGTCCTATGGTAACAAATTCCTTAAGTTAATTATGCGTTGAGTGAAAAAAGTACTTCCTTTTATTTGTTTTAAAACTGCCAGCAGTTCGTTTCATGGAGTGTCCCCTAGCTCTAGTACTATTTGAGATGGTAAATAACCATTCCTTACCTACTCGTTCCATACCACTCAAGTTTTTATAAATGTCTATCATGTCCCCTCTCAGTCTTCTCTTCTCTAAGATGAAAGGACCCAGCTTGTCAAGCCTCTTTTTGTATGGAAGCTGTTCCATACCCTTTATCATTTTTGTTGCCCTTCTCTGTATCTTTTTTAGTTCAGCTATGTCTTTTTTGAGATGGGCCGAGTATTGGCAACCAGTGCAGAGAACGGAGCACTGGTGTCATTTGCTCATGGCGACCTGTCCCCGTAAGGAGATGGGCCGCCGCATTCTCCACCAGCTGCAGTCTCTGGATTGTCACCAAGGGTAGCCCCACACACAGAGGTCCTGAAATGACAGCTGGTGGACTATATTATCTAGGTTTTCAGCAAAGATCTCTGTTCACCTTTGCCGCCTTTCCAGATGCTGCCACTCAGAAAGGGGCACGGCTATGCTGAAAGGGTGCAGGACATAGAGACTCCCACTCCTTTCTGACATGCCCATGCCCATTCGTACAGTCGTGACATTCTGTGGGGGATGTGGCCACATTAGAAAAATGGTGGGGACCCTCTTTGCCTTGTCTCCTTTCAGTTGTGATCTAGCCTTTCCCCCCTGAAAATACTGTAGCAATTTCCTGAATAACCTAGGGAAACGAAGCTTATCTCTGGGGATGATGCATCCAAACCCGGAAGGATGGTAAGATCATAAGTGTCATTACTGGACCAATGGTCCACCAACCCAGCAGAATTCTGTCTCTGACAGTGGCCAACCTCAGTTACTTTAGGGGATTATGCAGTAGTTTATAGTGGGATAATCAATTTCCTGCCTTACTCCCTCAGCTCCTAACTATCAAGGGTCTCATTTCACTCGCTAACCCAGCTTTGTAGACCTTTATGGACTTGACTCAAAAAAATAATCCAATCCATTTTTAAAGCCAGTTACACTAGTGGCTTGCACAACATCCTCTGTCAGTAACTTCCACAGATTTACACATCTGCCCACCAGACTAGGGCTGTAATCTGTAGCCTTTAAAGCCCTACATGACCTGGGCCTCGCTTATCTGAGGGACCACCTCATTCCCTGGGCCCCAGGACAGCCCCTGCGGGAGTGACCTCCTGGATGTCCTACATTACCAGCTGGTCTGAATGGAGAGGCGGGCGTTCTTGGCGGCTGCACCATCGCTGTGGAATGCACTCCCAGCAGAGATCTGCCTTAGCCTGGAGAACCTTGCTTTTTGCCAGCAATGCAAAATTTGGTTATTTTGCCAGGCGTTTGGTGGGGGTGGGGGAGGGGTGGGTTAGCTGGGGATGGGGGAGAGGGTAGATGTTTAGTCACAAACCAAGTGGGATGATTCTGATGTTTTATATTATGAATTATTTGTATTATTGTTTTATATGTTTTATATTGTTTGCCACCCCAAGTCGTCATTGGTGAAAGGGGTGGGTTATAAATGTAAGGAGGTAAATAAATAAAATAGCTCAGTCTCTATTTTCTCTTGATTCTCACCGACAATCACGGTCCTCGACTCGGTTTTAGCGAGAATTGATTATTGAGAAGACCCCTAATTCTCGACATTTTCTCACTCGAGAGTTTTTCTTGATTTACCATTTGTCAGGATTTAACCACGTAGCGTGTTTGTCATCCCAGTAATGCACAAGCACAAAATGGCTGCACTTTCCCAAAATGGCAGTGACGCTGCTGGCCCTATCTTGCAAGAGGGCTGCACGTGCGCATAACAGCCGCAGCAGCCATTTTGCATATGCACTTACCAGGATGAATACAGTATACAGTAAGCGGTACATGGTCCATCGCAGTAAACGTTGCCCAGTTTCTCGCTGAGATCGCAAACGGTTATTGAGAACATGTCGAGATCTTGGTAATGGTTCTCGATTACCACAAGATTCTTGTGTGAATAAAAACCCATTCTCGTTTCAAGCCCTACACCAGACTGAAAAGAAGAATGGCATGCACACCTGAGGAATGTCCCCTGCCTCCCGACCCCAGTGCTACCGGGAGAGAGAGAAGTGGGACTGCAATGGCTGTCACAGTGGCAGTGGGGTCAGGAGGCAGGAGACCTTTCCTGTGGCCCACTGTCTGGGCACATTTTTACTTTTTGGTCTGCACACACATGGATCTTGAATCGGGGCATTATGTTGGGTGAGAAAAAAAAAATGCTTTCAATCTGTTGCCTGTTCATTTCATAGATTGACGCCTGGTTCTTCTAGTTTTAGAAAGTAAATAATAGCCCCCTATTTACCTGTTATACACCTTTCATGAACTTGTATTCCTATTGTACTCTGAACGAATGTTCAGATTGGGTTAGGTAAACTGTTCAGGATGCCGGCTTCAATACAATAAGCACCGACTTTAGCTAAGGAGAACACTGTTTAAACACAGTTCAGACCACTGCATATTGCATTTTCATGTACACTGGATCCTGATTTGTCTTAAATTCAGTATACCCCTGGATACGGCTTCAGATCTTGCAGACAGTTATAAAGGAGAGACAAGTCACAGGAACCATCCGTAATTTAGATCAGTCCACATAAAACTACATTTTAGAATTATGAAATGTGCCAATGGAGCCCAGATTAGAGGGTCTCTGCAGCAGAACAGTCTGTACAGCGGTCCCTTGAGCAAGATTATAGCTTATCTCAATGTAGGGGTCTTTGGAATACTGACTTGATTAAGTGCCTACCAGTATCTTTAGAAAAAATTCAGAGGGTATGAACACCCAGTTGCTGTTAATGAGATAGGTGATTCTCTCAGGCTCCCCATACACCCCACCTACCCTTTTGACCTTACCATAGGAGGGACATGCAGTGTTTAAAGGAAGAAGGTGTATCATTAAGTCACCCCCAACACTGAGCTGTGATTAAAGGCAGGTAAACCGTTCTGTATAGCTATGCAATGGGAGTGCAGTTTTATGTTGCTCTGGTGCAGTTTGAGGAGAAATTTAATTTTACAAATCCAAATCAGCCCTCATTTAGCTTTCAACTTGCTGCCAGCGTCAATAGATGAAGACAGGTACATCCATCATCTTGAATTATGATTTCCCCACCCCAAATAATTTTCCATTGTGAAACTGAAGAAACATCAATATTCCCACCGTATTTTACATTGCGTATTAATCTTTTTGAAAAGAAAAAATAAATAAATTGTCAGTGGGATGAAATCTGAAAAGCACATAAATCTTTAGAATCTTCTGTAGTTTGCCATATTAGCAATAAACTCTTCCTTTAATTATTTTTATTCTCATTTTGCTGATCCATAATGGATACATTGTTCCTTTTTATTTTAAAAAATCTCAACACATTTTGTATAAACTAGTTAAAGTCATGGGGTACGTTTTCTACTCAGATCTTATGTTTGAGAGATGTGTATGTGTGTAGGGAAATGAAATTCCCAGAAATGTTGAGGGCATTGAAATAACCAGTTTTTTTGAGGGGTGCCAAGAGGGGGTGTTCAGAAACAAATGGCACATTTTTGGGAGGGGAGGGTATTCACTGGCTGCTTGCTTATTCAAACTAAACGTTATTCACTTATTTAAGACTGAGAAATGTATTATGAATAAAGTATTGCTAGTTTTAATTATGAAATAACTATAAATTATTCAGCATTAAATGAGGATGTACATAATATTAGTCTTTTCTTAGAGATGACACGACACACTAAGGTACTTAAGTATATTTTCTGCCTCTTGACCCACTTCTTCCACTCTGCCCTCCCCAACTCCTTGCTCCCCTCACCTAACTCCTGCTGATACCCTCCATCCAGTACAATCTGTTACCTGAGGTCTGTGTACTCATATCGTCACCACACGGACCAGCCAGTCATCATTCTCGATGTAAACAGGCCAAGCACGTACACCTGGGACCTTGCATCTTTGCGAATGCTACACTCCTTGTCTCTCCCTCTGTTCCCCTTCCTTCGTCTCCCCCCCCACCCCATCTCTGAGATTGTAAGCCCATGGGGAGGGACCGTGTCTATTCCATTACTTTGTAAAGCGCCAGGTACAGTGCTGGTGCTATATAAATGCTTAATAATAATAATAATAATAATAATAATAATAAATTTTACAACAGCCTTATGACAGTTTTACAGCATTTTGAAATTTTTCAGCACTTCCTCAGTGCTTAGCCGGCAGGTTTTCATCTCCATATTCCCCAGGGAGGCACACAGGGCGCACACAGGGCTTGAGAGTGGTCCATGAGGAGGAATTTGAAGGTACAAAGGGAGGGGGCGAGGCGGATGTGGGCAGGGAGGGAGTTCCAGTTGTGGGGGTGCTAGGGAGACGGGACGAAGGCAGTTAGGGGAGCAGGGGAGACGTGGGAGGGCAAGAGAGGGGACAGAGGAGGATCAGAGTTCACGGACTGGAGTACGGAGGGAAATTAGTAAGGGTGGGAAGTTCTAATCTCCCGATATACGAAACTGCCGGTATTTGGCAGTATCGGGGATATCGGATAGATCCGAGAATTCCCCATACCGGTGCCGATTCTGGCAACGGATTTTTTTACATTGCGGCCATTGAAATCAATGGCCGCAATGTAAAAAAAAAACTCACCAAAAACCAAACCACTTTCCCTCCCCCTCCCAGGCTGCACGGGTGGAAGGGGAGACACCCCCCACCCACCCTGCCATTCACTGCCCAGCCTGAATTTTTTTTTTTAAACTGGACCGCTGGACCTGCGGGCTCCGGGCCACCGCTGCACCGTCAGCTGCCCGGCGGCAGCCAGGGCTATTGCTGAAGGAGGCAGCTGTCCTCCGGGAGCCCTCCTGAGGATATCAGGCACTGGTGCTCTGGGTTAAAAAAAAAACCGATCACCTTTTACCTGCGCTCCCTTTGGGTGGTGGCGGGCGGCGGCAGCATGGCGTGGGCCCAGCTTCTGTGCTTCACTAGGTCTTCCAGGGAACTTCCGGGTTTTCCTGAAAGGCCTAGTGAAGCACTGAAGCCAGCGCTGAAGCTGGCCCTGCGCTGCTGCCGCCGCCGCCACCACCACTCACAGCGCAGGTAAAAGGTGATCGGGGGGGGGGGGTTAACCCAGAGTGCCAGTGCCTGATATCCTCAGGAGGGCTCCCGGAGGAGAACTGCCTCCTTCAGCAATAGCCCTGGCTGCTGCCGGGCCGCCAGCAATGCAGCGACGGCCCGGAGCCCTCAGGTCCGGCGGTCTGGTTTAAAAAAGAAAATCCAGGCTGGAAAGTCACTGGCAGGGTGGGTGGGGGGGTGTCCCCCTTCCACCCGCGCAGCCTGGGAGTGGGAGGGGGGAGGTTTGGGGTTTTTTTAAAAATTGATTCCAATGGGGACACTTCCCCATTGAAATCAATGAAAAAAAACCGGTACTGGTAAACCAGTTTTACCAATAAAACCGGGTTTTTTTAAACCGATAACCTGTAAAACCTATACCCATTTTTTTCAGTTTGGTCCCAACCTTAGAAATTAGCGCAGAGAGGTATGTGGGAGCAAGGTTGTGATGATCTTTATAGGTGAAGACTAAGAGCTTGTGCAGGATTCGTTCAGGAAGGGGGAACCAGTGAAGAGAGGAGAAGAGGGGCTGCACGTGGTCGAAGCGACGAGCAAGGTGGATGACCCTGGTAGCAGAGTTTGGGAAGGGATGGGGATAAGGGGAGAAAGGGGAGAGCGGGGGAGGCCAGTGAGAAGTAGGTTACAGTAATCGAGGCGAGAGATTACCAGAGTGTGAACAAGGGTTTTGGCAGAGGAGACAAAGAGAAAAGGGCAAATCTTAGCAATGTTATGCACGGAGAAGAGACAGGATTTGGCAACAGAGTCGATGTAGGGTTTAAAAGAAAGGGGTGGCTCAAGGGTGAAGCCTAAGCTATGGGCTTGGGGGACAGGAAATTTCAGGAAAGTAACAAACAACAAAAATCTAAGGAAGTGACAAAGTCCGAGGCAGTAATAAAAAAGTCCTGGAAAGTGACCCCCCCCCCACCAAAAAAAAGGCAAAAGTGCAGAATCACAGGAAACTGCTGAAGTACCAATGGACATTCACAAGTGCTCCCGAAAGGTCAGCCTTTCGCTTTGGAATTGAAACACTTGCTCTCATCTTTGCCCTACTTGGCAGCTCCTCCATGTACTCATTAGTTGCAAATACCTTATAATAAGGCGGGCCCCTATGTATTCTGCATTTCCATCATTAGCAGCACTGGAGAATAAGTAGAATACCCTTGGGCCAACCACTTCGGCATCACAGAAGAAAAGGCTCTTGGAGAGGATTTTGATGAAGAAGAGGCTAGTGGCCTTACATAGACACATAAAGAGGGCATTACTGGTGCTGGATTGTCTGTGACGTGGGCAGAGTAATGGAATCAGTTCCAGGCAGGAGTGGAACATGATTGTATCCAGGGGGCAGGTGGGCTGGGAACAGAACCAGGAGTAGACATGGGCACAGGCCAAGATAGGATCAAATTCTGGCACAGAGAGAACCCAGACAGTGGAAACAGGGAAGGAGGGTTGATCCTCTCATCTTAGGAGAGCTGCTTGGAGATGCTTTGCCAGGTATGTAGCCAATCAGGAAGCAGATGAGGTTGTGGCAGAGGCTAGACGAGAGAGTCTACTAGGTGGATTCTGAGCCAAAGTTACGGGTAGTACTTGTATCACCACCATAAAACCCCAGATCTCCATGCGAGAGGACAATATTTTTATTATTTCTATTATTTCTTTGCATTTTTTAGCCGCCCCCCCTCATGCCTACGGCATCTCGGGGTGGCATACAAAATAATATACAATACAATTCAATAATAATATAAAAAAAATTTAATAAATCATTTAAACCCCCAACTATCCCACCTTCCCCGAAGGCCTGGGCGAACAGCCAGGTCTTGCAGGCTTGACAAAAAGCCAGCAGATTTGGAGCCAGGCGTGCTTTCTCCGGGAGGGAATTCCAGAGTTGCGGCACGACCACTGAGAACGCCCTCTCCATAGTGGCCCCCCGTTTTACACGGGGGACCTCCAGAAAGGTGCCCCTTGTGGACTGAAGGGGTCGCCCTGAGATGCAGAGGGCGAGGCGGTCCCTGAGTTACGAGGGGCCCGGAGCGTATAGGGCTTTATAGTCCAAAACCAGCACCTTGAATCTGGTTCAGTACACTATAGGCAGCCAGTGCAGCTCGCAGAGCACAGGGGTGATATGCTGCCATCGGCTCGTCCAAGACGAACCACCGCATTCTGCACTAGCTGTAGCCTCTGAACCAGCCTCAAGGTTGCAGTAGTCTACCCTCGAGGTGATGAAGGCATGGATGAGGGTGGCCAGGTTGGGCCTGGAAATGTAAGGACACAGCCTCCACACCAGATACAACTGGCGGAAGGTGGCTTTAGCCACCGCCTCCATCTGTCGATCCTGGCGAAGGTCTGAGTCCAAAAGCACTCCCAGAATCCGAACCTGCTGGGCTATGGGAGGGCGGACTCCCTCTACGAGGGGGGGCAGCACTTCCCTCGTCCTCCCCACCACCATCACTTCCGTCTTATTGGGATTGAGCCTCAGTTTGCTCTGCCGCATCCAATCCGCCACAGCCTCCAAACATTGGGAGAGTACTGAGATGGCAGAACCTGGGTAGGTTGAAAAAGAGAGGTACAGCTGAGTATCATCAGCATGTTGGTGACAATGCACCCCGAACCCTCTCAGTCTCCCCCACGGGCTGCATATACACATTAAACAATAATGGAGACAGGATAGAACCTTGCGGAACGCCACAATCCAGGGCCCGGGGGCTAGATGTTTCAGCCCCCAGTACAACCCGCTGGCTTCTCCATGAGAGGAATGGGCGGAACCACCCAAGGATGGTTCCATCCAGACCCCCCAGGCCTCGCAACCGTCTCAAGAGCAGCCCATGGTCCACTGTATCAAAAGCGGTCGAGAAATCTAGTAGGATCAGAAATGTTGAATGTCCTGCGTCCATCTCTTGGTGGACATCATCCACCAAGGCCACCAACGCTGTCTCTGTACCATAGCCAGGGTGGAACCCAGACTGAAAAGGGTCAAGGAAGCCAATGCTGTCAAGATGTGCTTGGAGCTGCCATGCTGCTGCCCGTTCAATAGCCTTCCCTAAAAAGGGATGGTTAGAGACAGGTCGATAACTGGGGAGTGCGTCCACATCCAACGATGGTTTCTTCAGCAGGGGGCGCACCACAGCCTCCTTGAGGCTGGGNATCCAACGATGGTTTCTTCAGCAGGGGGCGCACCACAGCCTCCTTGAGGCTGGGCAATAATCTCCCCTGCCGAAGGGATGCGTTGATTACCCTCGCCAGCACCGTCCCTAACATCTCTCTGGAGGCTTTCTCCAACCAGGATGGGCATGGATCTAATTCACAACTGGTGGCCCTGACAGACTCCAGAACATCCACAGCATGGGCTGGCGTCATTTCCTGATTCTCATCCCAGAAAGATGGACCAGACGGCGCCTCCATAACCTCGTGCTCGTCCTTGCCCACTGCCCCCAATCCAGTGTCAAAGTCACTCTGGATCCAAGCGATCTTGTCTGCAAAGTAGGTGGCAAACTCCTCACAGTGGACCTGGGTCAAGTCCCCGTCCAGGTGGAGGGAAGCCGGACTGACCAGCCCCCACACCACCTCGAACAGCTCTGCTGGACGTGACTTTGCAGACGCTATGAGGGCGGCGAAGAACTCTTCCTTTGCCGTCCTCAAAGTCTCAACATAGGACCTGAAATGGGTCTTATGGTATGGAGAAGTCGATCGGATTTGGAGTGAGTCTGAAGCCAGCGTCGCTCTAGTCACCTGCCTGCCTGTTTCATACACCACGGCCCCTCAGTAAACCAAGGGGCCCTGTGGTGACGAGACGGAGGCAGAGGACGTCTCTGAGCCACCCTGTCAATGCGCCCCCCCCCCCCAGCGAGATGTTCCAAGCCAGGACAAGCTCATCAACAGACTGGCCGCCAGGGTCTAAGGTTAACTCCCTCAGAGCCTCCTGGAACCAATGCGGTTCCATCAGCCTCTGAGGGCAGACCAACCTAACTGGTCCACTACCCTTTTGGAGGTGGTGTGCTGAGAGGCTGGCCTGAAGGAGATCATGATCTGTCCATGACAAGGGCGTGATCCTCACATCCCCCACTAATGGATCACCCGCCTCAAGGCCTGAAGAGAAGATGAGGTCGAGGATATGCCCCCCACATGAGTCGGGCAGTTGACAACTTGGGACAAGTCCGTGGTTGCCATGGCAGCCATGAACTCTCGTTTCGCTCCTACAAGTCCGGAATTGACATGGGCATTGAAGTCCCCCAGAACCAAAGTCCTGGAGGAGCTCAACGCCACCTCTGAGGCCAGCTGTGCTAGAGTGGCAAGGGATGCTGCCGGGTAGGGAGGGGCCCGGTACACCAGCAGTACCCCGAGATTGCCCCCAGCCAAATCAAACACCACATGGAGGGCCTCAATACCTGGAACCTCCCAGACTGGATATCTCCTAACTGGCCATTCCTCTCTAAAAATGATGGCTACACCACCTCCCCGGCCTCCAGTGTGGGGCTGGTGCTGCATGACAAACCCGGCCAGAACGAGGTCAGCCAAAATCAGCCCCGCTTCCTCATCCAGCTAGGTCTCCGTAATACATGCAAGGTCTGCAGTCCCGTCCAGGATTAAATCCTGGATTACCGGGGCCTTGTTTGCTACAGACCTTGCATTTAGCAGCAGCAGCACCCTCCCCCCCCCACTGGTGAACCTTAGGCCCTGCTCTTCCCTCAACCTCAGTGTGGGGTGGCTCTCCTAACCTCCACCAGGAACCTCAGTCCCCTAGGAGCGCGAGCCACCTGCCCCCTTGGACCATACCGTCCCCGCCCCAAGACCACCCCAGTAGCTGCTCTTCCCATCCTGTCCACTCTATCCTGACCCCCTCCCACTGGCTACCCACCCAGAGCCCTCAGGATCCTCCCTCCCCCCTTTCCTCCCCTCCCCCCCAAAATTTCTTCCCATCCCCCCCTGCGCTCACATCACAAAGCCCATCCTCCCCCTTCTCCTCTAAACCTCCCTCCCCCTCCCATCCCACATTCCCAAAACAACCCTCCTTCTTCCCCACTCCCCATCTTATATCCCCCGCCTGCTGCCACCAGGTGGTTTCCCCCCCCCC
>QEPC01003849.1:2006617-2034032 GCA_003113815.1 Sphenodon punctatus | reverse complement strand
GCGGAACCGCGGAATGAAACCGCGGAATGAAAGCCTCTGCCATGCCGTTCCACTAATTGCGGAAACACTGTTTCCGCCGGAAATAGCTACCGCTGCGATATTCCGCTACAGCCCTACTCGTGAGGGACCTTATTAAATGCTTTCTGGAAATCCAGGTACACTATATCTACTAGGTCTCCCTTGTCCACATGCTTATTTACGCCCTCAAATAATTCCAAATTCTTTGAATTCAAATTTTAAAATAGTTTTTTGTAAGCAGATAGGATGATCTTGAAAGTGCATTGCTTTTTTGGTTGATAGTGACTGTGGACTTGTCTATGGGATGAGTAATTAAAGCAATACAGATATAAATTTCAACTCTAACCCTCTGACAACTCTTATTGTCTCTGGATTTTTTGCTTTAAATGAATGTCATGGTTAAATCTTCTTTGTTTCTTTTGCTCTATAAATGGCTTTGAATTCAATCTTTATGGCAGTGACAGGTATTGATGTTCTTTGTCAAACAAGAAATATCTTGTGCAACTAAGACTAAAAATTCAATGATTTTCATCAGACTTTCTGAAGATAATAAAGTAATTTGTCTTTGCCTGCGGATTGCAATTGAGCCTTGAATGTGAAAAAGAAAACAAGATCATTTGTGCTTCAAATTAAAATATATATTTTTAAAAGGACATTGCTTACAATATTTAAATTAGATTAGATAAATTTTCATTCCTCCTTTTCCTCCCCCACTCCTTTTCAAAAATGTTTGGTGCACGATAAGCTTAAATTCTAGCATTTCTGCCAACAATTTCAAGTGAAAAACTCAACTCACTGCATAATAAATGTCATAAAATTTACTCCCTCCTGGTAGCTTTTTTAATCCTCACTTTTGGGGAATGATGGAACCTGACTACCACTCCGATTTTACTAAAGTAACCAATTAATTGTTTATTATAATATAAACTTTATTGAAGCCACATGGCTATATCAGTTTCCATAATTGTATATTTAAATTGCATATTTTATAACAATCATAAGCTAATTTATTTTTCTTGGTGTTTTGTGGGTTATACTGCAGAGTAGTAATGTAACCAGATGAACGTTGGTCAGTGAGCTTCAAAATTGTACCAGCTCAAGTGGTAAGAGCTCATGCTTTGCATGTATAAGTCCCTGGTTCAATCCCCGGCATCTCCACTTCAGGATCCCTGGTAGCACGCCTGGGGGAGGCCTCTTCCGAGGGCTTGGCGGGGGGGTCTCAGGTAGCACGCCGGGATGGCCTCTGCCGGACACCCTGGAAGAGCCGGATTTGGACCCGAATTTGAAACCCCTGCTGCCGTGTCAGGTTGTGACCATACTGGGCTAAGATGGACCATTGGTCTGACTCAGTCAGGCAGTTTGTTAGTGTTAGACATGCACAAAACCACATCCTAAAATGCATTTATTTGTGACAGTTAATTTGATTAAATTCTTGCACTTTTAAAGTCTAAAACAACCCAGTGAATTTTAGAATCATAGAGATGGAAGGGACCTTGAGGATCACCTAGTCCAACCTCCTGCTTGGATTCAGGATGTCTACAGCTACAGCATCCTTGGCAGGTGGATGTCCAGTCTCTTGAAACCCTGCGGTGATGGAGAGCCTACAATCTCCCTAGCCAACTTGTATCATTGCCGAACAGTTATTCTTATTAGGAATTCTTTCCTGAGACTTAACCAAAACATTCCTTCCTGTAACTTTAGCCCATTATTTCAAGTCCTTCCCTCTGTAACAATGAACAGGGCTGGCCTTCAGCATGATCATTAGGGGCCATAGTCTGGGTCTCGTGGTTGGACGTGAGTCCCACAGGGAGGCCAGTTCTGGTAGCCTCAGGATCAGTGCTCCTGAAGCCATGTGACAGGTTATTTCAAGGGGACCCCCCCCTCTCTGCCTGAGATTCTCAGCTTCCTGTGGGGCCCCGCCCCTCCACAGCTGCAGGGGTGGGGCAGGGCCGTGGGGATCTTGGTGTTTTTTTTCCCCAACTTGGGCTCTGCAAATTTGAAGGCCTGCCTTCACAATGAAGAACAGTTTTTTGCCACCATCTTGGGTGGCCGCCCTTTAGGTATTTGACTGTGTCAAACATTGAGGCTGATATGATGATGATGATGTTGTTGTTAATGTTAATGTTAATAAATACAAATAGGTATAAAAAACTAATTGAAAAAAAATGAAACAAATAAAGCCAATCCATATACAGTGAAGAAAAAGATAGTCTGTTCCTAGCCTGTGCTCCGTGAACCCCTTTTAAAAGTCATCTTCTCTTCGGGTGTTTTTAGGCAGACAGGCTGCGCTGGTGCTGAACGCTTCACCCCCAGGTGGGCCATCCGTCTAAAGACATCTCGCTAGATGTACAGGTGAACCAGGGGTTGAGCAGGCTGTGCCTGCCCTGGGACACCCCTACCACTTCCCAGAGCCCAGGCGGTGGACCAGGCTAGTGCCCCAGGTTTGGCTGCCGAAGCAGAGCAGGGGTTCATCTAATGCACGGACCCACGTTGCTGCACTGCTTCTAGCTGGTTGTTGCCCTGGGCAATGATACTCTAGCAAAGCCTGCTGCTCTCCACTAAACACCACCCTGGGTCGGTAAGAGTTACAGTCCCTTTAGTTAATACTAAATCCTTAATTAAATATGATTGTGCTTACAGTGGCAGAAAGAGTTCTTACAGTTCTTTTGTCTGATTACATCACTTGCTACATTAAGTTCATTAGGAATATTAAGCAGTGAATAAAGGCCAAGGGAAATGAACCATTTTTTAATGAATGATGAATGGTGCCGTGACTATTTACTGAGTAAGGATGAATAACGGTAATAAACCATGAATTAGTTTCTTTGACAGTCTATTAAATGATGTGTGGCTTTGAGTGTTTTTTGGTGTGTTTTTTTCTCCTTTTTCCTTTTCTCCAAGTGATTGAATATATTTTGGGGGAAAATCATTTTGAAAGATGAATATGGGCTCAGAAATACCTTTAAAAAGGTAACATTTTATTTTACTTTATTTCTTCTCATTCTAACATGTCCATATAGCCACCCAGCCCCTATTTTGGGCACCTATAAGTTAAGCATCACGTACTAAACAAATGACTTTCTGTAAATGCAGCTGCCTTGAGCTCAGCCCTTCTACTACTGCTCTTGAGCCTGAGAAAAGACAGCCAGGTGGGGGATGTCGACTTCTCCATCTGTCTGGCCGCTTAGCTAAATGGGTGCTGCCTAACAAAGGGGGAAGTCCTATTTATTTTTTAAAAAAGTAAAAGTAACTTATTACGGCCATAGGCCAAAAAACCCAGTAAAACATATCACCATATATGAGCAAGAGAACGCCAGTACTACATACAGAGTCATTCTAGAATTCATTAATACAAATAACCATTTTTACTGTGTTCCGTGTAATCAACAAATACCGTCCTATTAAATTTACAACGAGTCGGAAATAACCAAATGGAAATCTTGGCCTCCTTCTGTTAGATATTGCCTAGCTCTTTTCAGGGATTACTTTGGCAGAGCTTGGCCCCTTGTTGTATTTTATCATATGATAAACAACTTAATTTTGGGTCATAGACGTTCACAAAGTCCTAGCCTTATGAGATCAAAGCCTTAGCCTCCTGTGAATTATTGCCTTGGTCTTTTGGGGGATTGTTTTGGCAGAGCTTGGCTCCTGATAATAGTTTATCATAAAATAAACAGATTAATTTTGGGTCATTTGGGGTCATAGACATTCACAGAGGACTAGCCTTAGCAGAATTAGAGCCTTAGCCGCCTCCTATAGAATGTTACCTTGCTCTTTTCGGAGATTGCTTTGGCAAAGCTTGGCCCCTTATAATGGTTTAGTCCTATTTATTAAATGAGGAATTAATACTTATTTTACATTCCCCTCATACCTCTGATTCAGAAGTCTATTGAGGGAAGGCTCTAGGTACTTGCCAATTGACACTCTATTCTAAGTACTAATGTAATTTCTTTCTGAATTTAGGGTAATGCCCCATTGGGCCATAGACATGATCTTTTATTCAATTTTTTTTAACCTATCAGCTACCAATAAAGTTGCCCCAGTCTGCCCTTTCTCATGAATGTTCCAGCATGCTAGTTGTATGAATAATCTATTATTGATGTCTTCAGTGTAATTTAGGTGCTATCGGAATGTGCCAACCTGTCTCAGGCAAACTCTGGGAGGGAATTGGGGGACATGCTAAGTGAAAGGAATAAATCATGGAAACAGAATCTGCTGCTGCAGGAGTTTGATGCTACTAAAGCAGATTTCTTAATGAGATTGTTTAATACGTTTTTAATCTAATAATTCTCCTACACCCCCACCCCCACGATCTGGTAGCATTGCCTCGCCTGTACCTGGGAGGGGAGGGCTGCTCTTTTAAAGCTATTCAAAACAATTACAGCAATGTTATTTAACAGTTATTGAAGATGTAATTTCTCTTCCTCATATAATCTTTTGACAGGTGCCTCTGGCCATAAGTTTAAATTTGGGCATCTAGTTCTGGGCTCCTAATGTTTTATTGAAGCCTCTAAAGAACAGTGTCCTGGTTTCCGAAAGTCCTAAGCACCTGCCATTCTTACATACACCACACAGGCATAGGAATCAGCCTGGACATTTTTGACAGTGCACTGGGCAAGACTCTCTTTAAGATAGAGATCCCTTAATGTATGGGAATTGACCCACACTTTGCAGGCACTGCTGGAAAGGAAAGAAAGAAATCCAACCAGTTTTGTCTAAACCAGGGGTGGGGAATCTCAGTCCTTTGGGGGCAAACATGACCCACTTTCCATTTCTTGGATTCAGTTCCTCCTACCCCCAACCACTGAATGACTGAGCTCATGGGAAGGAAGAGATGAGGGTATGTACAGAATGCTAGGGGATGGATCCCATGCCACAGATCCATTATTTGTACCCTCCTCTTCTTGAGCCACAGCATTTAACCACCCCTGTCCCTAACTTCTACCTGGGCAGACTTTTACTAATGTTCAAAGCACCCACTGAGAGGGAAAAGGTTCTTCACGCCTGGTCTAAATCCTTCGAGGGGAAACTTCAAATGGTAGAAGGGTGCCAGGGATCCGGGTCAGGGGAACAGCCAGAAAGGAGCAGGAAGGTGTGTCACCCCCATCCAGCATTTACTGTTGTTGGTTCTTTATTAATTTCAGCGTATAGACTGCTCTTTCATGAAGGCTCAGAGCAGATAACACAGGATACATAAACACATACGTAAGATAAAATCAATTTAAAACTCCTGCAATCCAAACCCTATCCCCAATGGCCAAATGCCTGACCAAATAGATACATCTTCCGTTTACTCCAGAAAATTCTCATGGCCCCACATGAAGGGACAAGGCCAGGCAAAATCCACGGCGATTAAAGTGTACTTCATTGACTTCATCCCTTCCCGATGTCCATGGTCTGTGGCGTTGCTAGGAGAGAAATGAACATATAGCACGGATGCTGCTGACACCGTGCTATGGACGGCTCTCCCATGATGCTATGGCACCCACTTTGTCTAGGTGTGAGATGATCAACACCTTGCAAAAAGGGAGTGAGTAATGAAGAACGCCTCCATCTCCCACTTCATCTTTCTGGGTTTTCTCTTCAAGATGAAACAAAATCCCAAACGTTTACTTCTCAGTCTCTGATATTTCCATTATTACTTCAGGTCCTTTACCTTTCCGAGACATAAACTGTTTCGACTGTGAAGATCCCAGAGCAGATAGAAATGGGACCATCAAGACACACTTGCCTAGACACTGCAATTCTGGGGAGTCTATGCCTCTAATTATAGAGGTGCCACTGTGGCTCCATAGCTAGGGTTGCCTTCAGATTTGCACTTAGAGCACAAATGTAATCTCTTTTAGCATTGATTATATAATGCATCTTTGGGAAATTTACAGCTCTTAACCTTGGAGTAGATAATTAATTTTGAAAATTTAAAACGTTAATTAGTTCCTGTGATATAATAACCATTTAACAGATTGGCCCCCGCCCTCTCTTTGCGGGGTGGTATGTGGAGTAGCCTTTTAAAAAAAAAATCTCTTTAGAAAAGAAATGTATCTACTTTGGGACTTTAGAATTTACTCCCTTTTTAGATTTTTCCAGTATCTAATATATGGGGCAGATTTCTCTCTCTCTCTCTCTCTCTCTCTCTCTCTCACACTCACACACACACACACACACACACACACACATACACACACACACACACAGAGTTTTATAATACGTGCATGGTTTTATTAATGCTACAAAAAATAATTGTTTCAGATTTCCTTGTGAATAGTGTCAGAGCTGTAAAAAATTTGCATGCCTCGGGTGAATAGATTTTTAAGCCAGGGTAGTGAATTATTTGGTATAGCTTTTACAGGAGGGATCGTAGCTAGCTGGGAATGGGCCTTGGTGTAGAGGGTGGGTGTTTTCACATGAGCAAGTCAGCCATGGGGCAGCCGCCTGTCACACCTTTTCCCCACCAAAGAGCAGCCTTGGCAGCCGTCCCCCCTCACCCCTGCCCCACACACCTCACCCAGTAGCCTGCCGTGACGGGAACAAGAAGCTCCAGCAGCAATTAACCCCTTCCTGCATATGAACCTGGGAGGCGGTTCAGCCCCTGCCAGTCCTAGTGAACTACGAAGGCACATACAGCAGGATACCCAGATGCAGGAAATCTGACACGCCATTCACAGAATGTGGGCAGCATAGAGAAAATGTTACATTTTATTGAGCGCCAGTAACAAGAAGGGAACAGGAATGGGGTGGAAAATCCAGCAAAATCCAAGCAAGCAGTCCCGCCGGGACATGAGTGCCATTGGGGACACTTGACAGGACACTGCCTCTTATCCCATGACTGTTTCATTTTCTCAAGAGTCTCTCATGAGGGACCTTCGCAAACACCTTCTGAAAGTCCAGATACACTATATCAACCGGCTCACATGCTTATTTACACCCTCAAAATATCCCAATATGTTAGTCAGGCATGACTTCTCTTTCTTTAAAACCATGTTGACCCTTCCCCATTAAGCCACATTTATTAATACACCCAGTAATTCCGTTCTTAACAACTATTTCCACCAGTTTGTCCGGCACCGACGTCAGGCTCACCGGTCTGTAGTTTCAAAGATCACCTCTGGAGCCCTTTTTAAATATTGCTGTTAAGCTTGCTAGCCCCCAATCCCCTGGTACAGTGGCACCTGTTCTCCGCTGGTGCTACTCTTAAAGGGGCAGGCACCCCCCCAGCCTGCACCCTGTTACAGGCAGCTTTACCCCAATTTTGGAATCATTGCCATGTGGTGCAGTGGCTCATATGATTGGTGGCCACTAGATGTTCAACCCGACCTGCAGCAGGGCAGGCAGCCGGCTGCTATGCACTTTGTTCTCTGAAAAAGGCCAGGAACACAGCCCATAGTAACCTTACCCAAAATTGGGTAAGGCTGCCCAAATCAGGTTGTGGTGGTGCCGCTTGTGGGCCTGGTCTCTGTGCTAACCCACCCTGTGGTGAGGTCTGCCGGTACCAGTGAGCGGCGGGTGCAGTTTCCATTTCCGTGCCTCCATGCCTTGCCTGGGGGATGGTGGGCGGGACAGGGCTGGGCACCTGAAAGTGTGGCCAGTGCCTCCACCCACCCTGGGGTATGGTGGGATGGCTGACAGTGGCCCACCTGCCTGGTTTTCCCACGGGATGTGGACCGTCTGCCCCGCTCTCCTCATCCGCCCTGAAGTGTGGCGGCAGCGATTGGCCTGTCCTGGTGGATGTGGGGATCTTTCCCGGTTGGGCTTGTGTAACTGTACTCAAAATATGCTTGTTTCCAATAATAGAGGATACAATGGAAATTCCAATAATTGTGTCACGGACTGAACATGAACTCCAGCGGGCTATCGTCTTATTTGAAGTGAAATCAAACAAGACGATAGCCCATTGGAGTTCATGTTCAGTCCGTGCAGCCGTCACTCAGACGTTTAGCACGTCTAATGTAATAAGGGCAGCGTCCTGACTGCATTTCATCTGATTGCGGCAGCGTCCATTCTGTGGAGCTAGTGATCCCCTTCCTTGGGGCCACCTGTCAGCTGAAAGCTCTGGCAAAGATACCTTGCACTCAGAGCACTTAATAACAACAATAATAACAATAATTACAATTATTATGATGATGATTGATGATGTCGGTGATTATGTATTGTTCTTTTGTTTTTTTTTACCACTGTTCATTTTCTTGAGCCAAATAGATCAGTTTCACCCATATTTGTTGCTATTTATTCCTTTACATTTTTAATGGTCTTAATTTTACACCGCTTTTTATCTTACTCTGTAAATTGTTTTACTGATACAACTGGGGCAATTTGCACCATAAGATGCAACTAGGTTTGAAAAAGTGTGTCGGAATTGGGTCCACTGGGGCCAAGTCAGTTCTTGTGTATGCACTGGGTGCAAGTGTTGCACACCACGTGTGTATCGTCGACTGTGCTGTGCAAATACCGTACAAGTGGTGCACACCATGCATGTGTGGTTTACATAGTTGTGCAACACTTGTGTGCATACGCTGTGCAACATATGGGGTGGCTCCAGCATGTCTTACATTTCTATAAATTTCTATTCATTCAGAGATGGGGATCCCAAGTAGTGACGGTTGTTATTTAAATAGAAAATTACCCTACATAATGAGAGCTTTACTCCAATTAGGATTTTTTTAATATCTCATTTTATAGATCATCCGCAGTGGACAATGATTTGCCCTTGCTCCGTATTTTCAGAAGTGAAAGAATGCTCACACACAAATCTCCAAATGCACATCTTAGACTTGTGCATCCATACTCTTATCCACATATACAAATCACAACTTGGGCAAGCAGGCTTAACTTTTGAAAATCAGGCTCCTTTCTAATAGAAGATTGTGGTCAGATACCATATTGAAGCATAATTGTGCAAATACAGAGAGCACTGACAGTAACAGCAGAAGTAGTTAATTCAGTTCCCATGTTGAACTATTTCTGTCTGGGGCTTTGCTCATCTCTTGCTGGAAATGAGAACCAACACCTGTCTGCAGCTCGGGATGCGGCTATTTGTTTGGCAGTTATTAGCTATGCCCCTAGGACAGGCAACTAGTTCTCTTCCCTGATGAGCAAAGCTTAACTTCCATTAGCCCAGGGATTTATAGCTCAAATTAGTTCTCAAACGATAGACTCCAAAATTTTAGAGCACTGCAGAATAGCTGCATAGTACCTCACGCTTTGCCAGCCCTGGGGGAAGGACTCCTACGCGGTGTACCTCCTGGGCGCCGATAAAATGCCGCCTTACTATCAGGCTGCTCTGCTGCTGGGGGGAGTCAGGAGGGCTCACCCTTATCCAGCCCTCCCCCCCGACTGGTCACGGGGCTTGGCTAAGCTGCTGCGGAGTATGGGGAGCTCCCTAGGCCCCAGCTGTGACTCTCATCAGCTGCCCCCATTGCTAGAGGGAGAGGGGCCAGGAATCCCCTCCTTGCACTTTGCCAGCCCCAGGGTAAGGACTTATAATTGGTGCGCCTCCCGGCAGCGCCACAGACTGGCTGCCTTTGGCAGGGACCAGCAAGCCGGGGGGTGGGGGGAGGTAATTGCTGGTAGTGTTAGGGAAGGGCAAATAGGTGCTCCTCAGAGGGAATCTTAATAATAAATAAATAAATCTGGTTATTGGCGGTCTAGTTTTGATGGAGCAGTGGTCATTATTTTGGGGGGAGGGTGAGTTGAGGAGAAGGGGATTGTTGTTTTCTTTTGGGAGGTTTCTAGGGAATGTCCTGCTCCCCCAGTGAGGGGGGGAGGGACTGGGGAGGGGGTCTATCCCCCCAGTGAGAGGGGGGGTTGATCCATATGGGAGGGGGAGTATGGGGGTTGTGGGGCAGGGGTCTCCCTTGCTTGCTGGGTAGGACAGCCACAGGGTGGAGGCCGGTGTTGGTGGACCGGGGTGGGGAGTCCGCAGCCATTGGGGTCATGTTGGGAAGGGGGAATTATGGTCCTTCCGGGAGGTTGGTAAGATCTGTGAGGTGAGACAGATGCTTGGTGCCTGCCCCTCTCACTGGCCCATGGGCAGGTGGTGAGGTGGTCGATGACCAGAGGGCCTCTGGCCTGGGCCTGATGTTGCTAACGTGAGGTTGTTGTAAATAAGTCAACAGTGGTCCGGGAGCTAAACCTGGACCAGGCAGCCATCCTCCTGTGTTTTACAGAGACCTGGCTCGACACTGAGTTGTGGCCTATTTTGGCTGACCTTGTTCATACTGGCTACTCCATACAGCATCAGCCACGGCCAGAGTGGTGGGGATGGGGGGCAGTCTAGCCATTATTTTCAAGGATACATGGCTTGTGAGGAGGGTTCCTGTGTCAGGCACTGAGGGCCTCCATTTTGTGATTGATTTGGCCAGAGACAAATCCGGGCTGCTGCTAGTATACTGTGCACCTATGTGTACGGCAGCATTTCTGCACACTCTCTAGCTGAGCTGGTGCTGGAGGTGGTCTTGCGATCCCCAAGGATGGTGGTCCTGGGGGACTTCAACATTCACACTGACGCCAGCCTTGCGGAGGCAGAGTGAGAGTTCACGGCCGCCATGACAAGCATGGGACTGTCTCAGGTAGTTGTTGGCCCAACACATGATGAAGGACATACTCTAGACCTGATATTTTGCACCGACCTTGAGGTGGCGAATCCGTTGCTTGGGGAGGCGTTAGCTGTGCCCTTGTCATGGGCGGATCATCTCATTCAGGCCAGTCTCCTGGCACATGTCTGCCTCCGGAAAGGTGCAGAACCAGTTAAGTTGGTTTGTCCCCAGAAAATTATGGAATGAGAGAGGTTCTTGAATGCTCATGTTGAGTTAGCTTCCGATCTTGATGACTGTCCACTCGATGACCTTGTGGCTCTTTGGAATACTCTGTTAACTGAGGCCATCAACCAAATGGCTCCTAGGCATTCACTCCCTGAGCGCCAACCACGCAAGTTCCTCCGGTTTATGGAGGACCTGCGATGGCTGAAGTATGAGGAGTGAAGGTGGCGTCTTACTTGTGCTGAAGCCAACCGATTGCGGCATAGAATTAGTTTATGAACCTATGCCGTGACTCTGCGGGAAGCAAAGAAGATGTTCTTTGCTGCTCTCATAGCATCTACCAAGTCGCGTCCAGCTGAGCTTTTCTGGGTGGTGAGGGGGCTGGTCAGTCCAAGCTCCCTCTGCTTGGAACTGGAATATTCCAGTGCTCACTGTGACGTTTGTTGACTTTTGTGGATAAAATCGCTCGAATTCACCATGACTTTGATGCCACACTTGATGCAGTAGGAGAACCAGAGGTGTAATGGAAGTCCCGCCTTGTCTTGTTTTATGAGATCAGTTTCAGTGGGTGTCACCTATTGATGTGGGGGATGTCCTTGGGGTGGTTAGAGCCACCTGTTGTGAACTGGACCCGTTCCCGTCCTGGTTGGTCAAGGCCAGCCGGGAGACACTGGGGCTGTTGCTGGTGGGGGTGGTCAGTGCCTCCCTTAGGAAAGGCAGAGTGCTGGGCTGCCTCAAGGAGACAGTGGTGCAGCTTCTGCTCAAGAAACCATTGCTTGACATTGATTCCCTGGCCAGTTATCGGTTAGTTTCTAACCTTCCCGTTTTAGGGAAGGTTATTGAACAGGTGGTGGCTCAGCAGCTTCAGGGGTATCTGGACTGTGTCCATTTTTTTGATCCCTCACAGTCTGGCTTTAGTCCAGGTTTTGACACTGAGACTACTTGTGTGGCCTTGGTTGATGACCGCCACCGTGAGCTCGACCAAGCTCGGTCGCCCCTGTTGATCCTGTTAGATCTCTTGACTGCATTTCATACCATTGATCATGAGATGCTGGTTACCCGTTTGTGGGGCCGAGCCTGAGTGGGTGGAATTGTTCTCAAACGGCCGGGAGAACATAACGTGTGGTTGGGGGGAATTGCTCACCATCTCCACGGAGTCTCGGAAGGTTCTATTCTGTCCCCTCCTGTTCAACATGTACATGCAGCCTTTGGGTGAGATCATCAGATGGTTTGGTGTCATCAGTATGCTGATGACACCCAGCTTTACCTCTCCTTTTCAGCTGACCTAGACCCGGCAATTTCGGTGCTTACATGGTGTCTGACAGCGGTGGGGGTACTGGATGAGGGTGAGCTGTCTGAAGCTGAATCCCGACAAGACAGAGGTGATGCTGGTGTGAGGGGCTGAGGGAGTGGTGGCAACCATAATTGATGGGGTTCAACCTTCGTTGGTTTCTCAGATCCAAAGTCTGGGGATGTTCGTAACTCCGCCTTGATGTTCAGGTGGTGGCTGTGGCGAGGAGCGCTTTTTGCCAATTACATCTGATGCGACAGCTTCGGCAGTACGTTTCAGACTTGGACCTAGTCACCATCATCTGTGTTTTCATCATCGCTAGTCAAGTCTGGACTATTGCAAAATGTTCTACGTGGGGCTACCCGTGGTGATAGTCCGGAGACTGCAGCTGGTGCAGAACGAGGCGGTCCGTCTCCTTACGGAGACAGGTCACCACAGGCATGTTACACCAGTGGTCCCTTCTTTCCACTGGCTGTCCGTAGTCTTCTAGGCCTGTTTCAAGGAATTGGTGCTGACCTATAAATATCTACATTGCCTGGGCCCTGCCTACGTGCAGGGCAGCCTCACTTCCTGGGTCCTGAATCAGCCCCTGCGGTTGGCTGGGAGTGCCCTCCTCACTCCAGTGGTGACTATGAGAAGGGCATTCTTGTTGTCCTCACCTTCTGAGGACAGTGTAAGACCTGGTTGCTCCACTAGGCTTTTGTTGAGGGAGACGGCTGATGGATGGAGGGTTGGGAGGGGGGCCGTAGGGTTTTAGCTCCACTTTGGGGTTTATCTTATTGATTTTTATATGGCTATTTGAAATTTGCTTATTCATATTTTTATTTATATCTTTATATATTTGTTTATGTATTTTAATTGTTGACTAATATGTTGTGTGCTGCCCTGAGCTACTGTAGTAGGAAGGAGTGTTTGAGAAATTTATTTTAATTAATTAATTAATTAAATTGTGCTGCTCTTTTGATTTAAAACAACAACCCTGAACAATAGGGGTTTAATCTATCCTCCCTCCCTCTTTCCCCCTCCCAATTTATTATCATCTATTGTTCATTAAAAAAAAAAAAAAATGAGAGATATTGCAACTTTTACCTGCACTTCAAAAGTTAAGGGTCAGCAAACTCCTGCGGGAGAAAAGAGGGGGGATTTAGAGACTCACCCCTCCAAAACTCTGGGGCGCCATTGTAAACAATGTCACCTCACATAGCCAAGATCTTAAAAGTTCAGGTCTCAAAATGTGCAGGAGTCGTGCAGTGCCGCCATTTACAATGGTGCCCAGGCAACATCTGGTTGGGGGAATGAGCATATAAATCCCCTCCGCCGGAATTTGTCGACCCTGGACTTTTGAGGTCCAGGAAAAAACTGTAATGCCTAAACACCCCCGTTTCTATGTTTTATGAGATTCTTAAATTGGTTTCCATTCTCAGTCTGTTTTATAGTGTCATTTTGGATTTTCTGACACCAATTTAAGTTTATTACTTCCTGGCCTGGTAATTTTAAAATATGATCCTATGACACTTTCTCTTTTTTAGTTCAAATATTACTGGGGCGTCAGAATAATTGGAAAGAAAAGGGCACAACTTTAATGAACTGTTACAAAAGAGCATGGAAAATAAACAAGCAGCAATTGCAGTCATTATGTCAAATACTACGTTCCTAAACTGCTGACCCTCTTAATGTGCTGAGCTATCTGGCTAGAATAACATCATATTGTAGTTGAGATGGTCGAATTATTCTCGTTCTGAAAATAACGCCAGACTGACCTTTATGCCCACAAATGTCTTGTACCCAACTTAGAGCCAACAAGTGCTTTTCTCAATGTGTGATTGAGTGATGTGCGTGTATACACACACACACACTTTAACATATATTCTTGCCTGGTATTCCCTTCCTTCATCGTAAATTCACTCTTGCCCAAGAGTGATTTTTCTAAGTAATTTAAGTTAGGATGCCTGGCAAAGGGCCTCATCCTCTCTGTGTTCTGTTCTGCAATGGGCATATAGCAGAACCTGGTAAAATTCCCAACTTTAGGTGGGTGCATCAGGTGCAAGTTCACTAGCAGAGCCGCATAGAATGCATAGACTGAGTAGACACGTAGACTGGCGAGGAGTGTCGCAGTAGTAGGCTGGTTCAATCTTCTGCACCAGGACCCATTCCCACCTGGCTATGCCCTTGACTCCAAGAGCTGCATGTGTACGGGTGAGTTCCACAAGACACATGGAAATTCTTCACCTCTGAAGCATATTCTAGACTTACTTCCTCCTGCTTCCTGACTGGCTGGTGCTCTGAGACCCAAACTACTGAGATTCTAAGGAGCATCTGGATTCCAGCTGCTGAAACTAAAGTGTAGTAAGCTAAGACACAGATCCATAAGGCAGAACGGAGGCCTGTGGCTGATTCGGGCCATGAGCCGTGCTTGAACTGCACACGATCCTCTTGAGCCAGTTTGCCCACCCTTGACCTTATAATCTTGTACTTCAGAAATTAATAATTTTCACTGCCAGTACCTTCATGTGCCCATTCCCCCCAAGGTTTGTTAGGGGTGGGCATTTCAGATTAATCCAAAGGATGAATTCAAAGCAGTCTGTAACAGTGGCCTGTCATTTGCAAATCCACTGTTACGGATTCTGGTTTTCCCCTGGGGCACTGGAGTCTTAGTTACCGGTCTCGGAGGGCTTGTTTGAAGCTCTGCTGGCCCATCGCTGCTGTAGGGGGGCCTCCCGGCATGCTCCGTTGCCACAGTGTGCTGCGGAGATCCGCTTCCGCTGCTGTGGTCAACTTCCTGGCAGTCTCCCTCACTGTGGCACGCTACCGGGTTCCCTGCTCTGCAGCACACATGTGTTAAATGGACACGGGGGCTGTTTTGCACATACACAAAAAGTTACTGCCTTTAATTAAAATGGTAGCAAGGTAATTTTGCCCACCACCATTTTGTCTAAGGGCGGCACCCATTTTGTGCATGCACAAAACAGCCCCACGGCCATTTTGCACATGTGTGCTGCAGAGCAGGGAGCCCGGCAGCGTGCCACAGTGAGGGAGACTGTCGGGAAGCTGCCCACAGCAGCGGTAGGCTGGCAGAACTTAAGTCAAGAACTCTCAAGGCAGGTAAGTACCATTACAGTGCCCTGGGGGATAGGGGTGGGGGAGGTTGGCCCACTGCCCCGGAAGGTAATATAGATAGGACTATGGGTTAGTTTCCCATTGACTTCAGTGGGAAAATTTCCAATTAACATCAAGGGGATACAAATCTGAATCCTTAATTGATCTACAAATTACATATCTGAATTGGCAATTTGATTCGGATGTGCATTCCTAGTGTTTATAGGAAGAAAGCATTTCTTGGTGATGCACAACGTTTTAGATACGTCTAGTATTCTAATAACAGATAGCACTTGCTTTGAATTCTTCCATTTTTTAGTTAACTTCTTTAAGTTGTATATTTCATTGACCACCAAAAAGTGCTGCTATTAGAGTGCGGGAGCGCTCTAATACTTAAGGTGTGTTACATCCTCCATTATAAAGCCTCAACATTCTATTTGCTATAAAATCGGCATGATTAAATTAGGATAGTGGAATTTGTAGTGGAGGATCAATGAGGTAAGTGGTTCATGCTTCGAAAATTTCAAGCCAAATCAACTGAATAACAGCTGAGATATCGCAGTTTGAAAGCTACACTTTGAAGCCTGGTTTTTCAAGTTTATACCGTCTCGATCTGGGCAGGGTAAAGGGTTTTTCTGTTGGTTGGGTGGAGATGTAAGCCTTTTAGAAAATTCAAGGAGGCTGCCAGGGGGTGCCTTCAGGTTTACATTTTGTAAATCTGGTTAGTAGATTTTACGTTATGACATCTTGAAAACTTAATGTTAGCCAATGGAGCCCATGCTGAGTGTGGCGTGCTTGCGAACATTCTGTATGGAATGCAGAGACTGTTTAAGAACAAACAGTCTTGAATACTAGGGACTGCAAATCCCAGCAGGCACTGCTTGCTAGAGCCTATCAGTGCTGGGGAAAGAGAGGGAACTGCACCTCCCAGGGGGCTGTGTGAGTGACTAGTCAGCCATGTTTAGAGCGGATCTGTTGGGGAGAGGAGGAGAGTAAATCCTCTGGAAGGGAGAGAACTGAACGTCATTCTTGTAACAAGAAGACTAGGAGACCCAGTATGTTTAATGATAGCTCGGACTTTATTGTTACAGTGCGTCTCCAGAGCACTCCACATGCTTCTGCTTAGGTGCCCGCTTACTGGGAAGAATCAGCCGTTAGAGAGAGCGAGAGTTCCCCTCCCCCACACCTGGGCTGTACCAAGTCTCTCCAAGCCTGGGACGTTCCCAGTCCATAGAGCCTGGACTGTACCACGTTACAATGCTGATCTGATCCCGCACATCAGGTGCCGTGGCTTGGGGGCTAGGGATGCCGAGATGGCTAAACAGAGCTAGCAAATCCCGCAGTGATGTTTGGGGTGGCTGAACTTGCCCCCTAAACATGCCCAGAAACAGAGCGCATGGATTTCAGTGACAACCCTTCCTTCTCCAAAAATGTGGGGTGTCTGGGCTCCAATAGGGAGCCCCGGTGGAGAAACGTGGCTGAGGCCAGAGTGCTGGAGTTTGCCTGGGATGGTCCCAGGTGCAGGAAGAGGGCAGAGGTTTATCCCGGAGACAGGGACAGGAGGCTAGAAGCGGGATGGAATCAATCTTCTTTCAGCACTTCTCCCTCTGACTTTCCCAACCCCACTAAGGAATGAGTGGTAAGCAGGTGCTCTGGGCTTATACAATGGGTATTCTGCAGGAGGGGGGCAGGGAGATGGGGGAGTCTTGTACAGACAGGGAGCTGCAGTATAATGGCCATAATTGTGCCAGGAGAGAGTCCTGGACAGAGGAGAACTGAGTGAGGGAGCTTTGTACAGGGGGAGAGCTGCAGGATGGGCAGCATTATGCCAAGTGGAGAATTCTGTAGATGGGCACATCAGAGTCAGGGAACCCTGTACAAGGAGTGAACTAGCCAGGGGGTCCTGTACAGGGGGAGGTCCTTATAAAAGTCCTAAAGAAGAAGAGGATTGGGGCTGAAAGACAAAGGCAAAGTGTGGGTGCATGGAGCCTAAGTTGTAAGTGAGCACAATATGTGAGGCTGTACAATGTCTTTATTGCTGACATGTCACGGAAGTTAAGGCAGGAGCCTTAACTTGCAAGTTCCATGCTTTTTAGTTCATGACTGAATTTACAAAAGCCTTAACTCTTGTAAATCGGAGGGTTTTTTATTATGGAATTAACTACATATTGGTGGGTAATTTCTGCATTGTTTGGGGATCCCATACAAATACAATGTTTTTTGAATGTATGTATACTGCATACTCTAGTACAGGGACAGGCAAAATGTGGCTCGGAAACCACATATAGCTCTTGGGCAGTTCAAGTGCAGTCCGCAGCCTGGAAATTGCTTTCCATTTCAGTAGGGTCTTCAACTATTAGCAATAGGAGGGTGGCTGAATGGGTGTTGTGGTGTGATTCTGCACCAGCTTGAATGGTTTGTTCAAGGGAAGGCTTGGGGTCCTCCTGCCACAGTCATCTCCGATAACAGGACTGTCTTAATGGTTCTGGGGCTTACTGCATTGCACCTGATTTTTAGCAGCTGTCTTGTGGCTCTGGTTATTCTTGGTATGTGGCTCTTGGGTTAGGAACCTTTGCCTGCCCCTGTACTAGTACATCTTAACTGGTGCCTTGGGGAAACTCTCTCTCTCTCTAACTCTCTAACTCTCTCTCTCTCTCTCTCATATCATAAACAAAAAGACAAAAACCCAACAAAATTACAGCTCCATTTCCATGGATTAAATCCTGTTTTGAATGTTTCTTCCCACATAGGGATGTCAGTAGTATTTGTAATGTAGTGAAACATTGGAAAACACACAGTCGGTGTTAAGTTTCCCGCTTACAAAATTATTTCATCCCTCTGGCTGTGATTTCCCTTCCAAGTTAGTTCCTCATCATAATTGCTAGTCCTAGATGTGGTTTAATGCAAAAAAAAATAATCATCATTTTCTGGGTGCCTCACTCTACAAAATCATAACAGCTTCGGACTGCATCACTATTAAAGGTTAAATCATTATTCTTGAGATTGCTATTTGGAAAATTGCATTAATTAATGATAGTCTGCAGTTACCTAGTATCCGATTGTTGGTGTTCATTGGGTAGACTGGGATGGGTAAAGTTCCCAAGAACCAGGTACCAAAACCTTCATATGGCTAAGAACCACAAGCCACGATCTTTGGAATCATCTCCCAGGCTAGGCCTCCCTTTCTTCATGATTGACTGGTGGAGCTGCTACTCTGTGGTTCTGGCTGCTGAGAACCTGAGGAGCAGCTGTGATTTGGCTGCTGATACACAAGTGCAGTAAATTAAGATACAGAATGCCAGGCCCGGCCAGGAGCCACACTTGATCTGAACCAGCAGCTGCATATGGCTGCTGACTCACAGTTTGCCCAACTCTTGGAAAGACTATGGGGAAGCTGGTGAAAGAAGGAAGTAGGTTTGAAGATGTCAACCTTAGTCAAGTATAGAAGTGATAAAGTAAGCAAAAGAATTTGCTTCCCATTGTAGTAGTGTCTTCAATTTTTATTAGCGAGAGGGAGAGGCTGGGTGGGTGGCATGGTGTAATTCTGAACCAGCCTGAGTAGTCCGTTAGAGGCAAGAGTCATCTCAGAATGAGCAGTATCACTGAAGTTATAAAATGGGTGTATGTTCTTAAACCTTAAAGAAAATATAAGCTCCTTCCTTCCTTTTTAGGAATATTACTTCTGACAAGAAGAAAGTGCCCCATCGTCAGCTGCTTTTTCCTGCTCTAGTTTGGGAGAATGGGAACGGGTAGACGGAACAGGGCTCTACACACCACAGACACTCAAACCAGCACGGTTAGGCTAGGAAACAAACCCTCAGGATCGTATATGGCCTTTAGGATAAATAATCCCCAGCCTGGATCATCATAGGGTATCGGGAGTGAACGCCCACTGGTTGCTGTTGAGATTACCAAACTGTCATGGGAAGCGGAAGGGAAGGAGTGTGCACAGGGTCAGGGAGGAATAACAGTGCTAACACCCAGCAGGGGGAACAGGGACAGGGCATGCACACTAGTCCACAGGCCCAGGGGTGTGATACATGGAAACAATAAGGCTTTTCCACACTTACCGGTTGAAGGAAGACACTCACCACAGACTTGCACCACACACTCTCGGCAGTCACACTCCAATCATACAGTCCACGTACAAACTCAAGAACAGCAGTAGTCACACGGAACAGCAGGAGGGGCCGGTCTCACGGGGTAAACTCCAATCACCAGCAGTGTTATGATGTCGATGAGCCCCCTTTATGCTGTTCCCAAAGGCGTCGCCGCAGGCGCAGTGAACGCCACGGCCCTGGGGACGTGTCTGCCGTTCCCGGCAGATCCATGGACATGCCGTAAGGCTGCGGGGGCGTGGCTGTCTCTGCCGCCGCGTCTGCAGCGATCTCCTGTTGCGGCGTTCCAGGACCTTCTGGGGCAAGCGGCTCTTCACTCCCGGGAGACGGGGCCAGCGCAGGTTGGGAGAGCAGCAAGGCACCGGGAGGAAGTTGTGAACATGCACACACACACACACGCCCTGACTTCCCGCCGGGGAGAAGTGAGAATAAGAAATGTTAAAGTGGTTTTAAAGTGGAGTTAGCATTATGTCTGTTTTCACCCGTAGACTGCATACTGTAAACTAAGACAGAGAATCCCACCCACCTTTCCCCCAAGGTTGGCTGAAAAACTGCTCGAAGCCTAGCACTTTATTATTTAGAAACTCCATGGAGGAACTGCTGCTTCTCAGGGGGAAAACAGAGTTTTATAAAGTTCAGTAGGTCCCAGAAACCTGGAAGTAGCTGCAGGCGAAGCTTCCGTTGTGGTGGGCAGTTTGATTCTCTGCGGCTTCTCCAATTTAAAGAACAAGAGAGTTGATGGGAGAAGTTATTAAAAAAAGAAGTTCCTAGCCGCACAACAGATGAAGCTGCGGCAGTGACGAGAGAGAGAGAGAGAGAGAGAGAGAACTCAGCTTTTATTAATGCTCAAGATAGAAGGATTTGAAAAATGGGAACATTCTTTTTCAAGGCTATTTAATTTGCATTAACTGTTCAAGTGATTATGATTTGGTTCTTATCTTTTTTTGTTTGTTTTGTTTTTTAAAAGAAGTATAGCATTACTTAGGAACCTGGTATTGTGCCAAAATATTAAAGTGTCAACGAGTAACCGGTCAGATTGCAGTGTTTTGTCGTGCCATCAATGGTTTGGTTTATGTTGCAAGGAATTTTCTTTTCATCATGACACTAGGGCCCTTTTCACACGGGTGCCCCCCCCATTGCACATGTGCGGGGGAGGGGGGTGAACAGTGCCTACGGTGGGGGGCGTCTGTGGGAACAGCACCCGCTGTGGGTGCAGGTGTTGCGTGCTCAACTCATTACCCACTCGTGGAGCAACAGGCTTCAATGCTGGTTGCTCCATGTGTGGAGATGGGTGGAGACGAGTGTGTGCCCGTGGGAATGGCTGCACACCCACCTCCACCCACCATGGGGGCACGCCCATCCCCCACCCACCATGGCCTGTGTGAAAGGGGCCTATATTCTGAAGCTTCAGCACCATTGGGAGGGTGGTGGTGGTGGTTGTTTCTATAGCACTAGAAATGGGCCTGACACTTTACAGTCCACAATTATAGACAGGTCCCTGCCCCAGTGGGCTTACAATCTAAGAGAGAGAAGATAGAGGAAGAAATTTGAAAATTTGCAGGTGCATGTGCTTAGCTTAATTACATGAGGTCCTAAGAAAAGAGGGAGACTAAGGGGATGAGAAGTTAAGGGGAACCTGATGAAAGAGGTAGGTTTGCAGGAGGGATTTGAAGGATGGGAGGGAGGGAGGGAGAGGAGTGAATGTGTTCAAGGAAAGAATTCCAGGGATGGAATCTCTTTTGCATTCCTTCTGAGAGCTTTCAGGAACTAGTACACTAGAGACTCGAGACTAAACCAGAAACGTATAAATGTGAGAGTCAGGGGTATCAAAGCCTGCAGGGTTCAGAAAAGCCAGTTACTATCAAATCAAGTCCAGCGTCCGGAGTGTGCCACGCTTTGTTCCAGCTTTCCTAATGCAGCTTGTGCCATGCAGAGCGTGCCATGCCAAGCTCTTCCAAATCCACCACTATTCTGTTAATCCCTTCATCTACCTGCCCAAGTGGTCGCAGCACACTGCCTGAGCATGGGATGACTTGGTGCGTGGGACAGCTGGGTGCATCTAGGGCCATTGCCAAGGCAATGCTTCGAGGGAAGGGCTCTACCGAGCACCAGTAGATTTCTTGTAGCTCTTTCACAAAGCCCAGCTTCCCTTTCAGCTTCTCCACTGTTCATGTATTTGGGTTCCCAGCCATGTAAGAATGCTTTAAAGCTTCATGGGTGACACCACTGGCACCTGCATTTGCTTCAGACTTCACAGACCTTTCAACGGCTTCACTTACAGTTTCTTTTCTCCTATTCTCACTGTCCCTTTGGCTTCTCAGAATTTGGCTCTCTGGCACAAGACATGAAGAAAGGGCTAAAGTATTCTCCTTGCTACAGAGAGGCTCTTTCTTGAAACACAAAAGATTGGAGACCACGTCCACTGGTACGAGATTTGGCCTGAAGAGATTTTCTTTCTCAGGAGAGGCAGGCACAGCTTGGAGAAAGCAGGAAGGCCCAGGAGAAACAGGCTTCCCTTTTTGATTAGCCAGGAAGACTTTGAGTGAAACAGAAGAGGGCACTACTTGCAAGCTGGAGTCTCCAGCACCAGTACTAGAGTCTTTAGAACAGCTGAAGACAGCTGCAGGCAGTTTTTTCTGCCATTGACCCAGCTCTTCAGACATCTTGCTGTAAAAGGAACCCAAAAAGCTCTACCCCTTGGAAGTCCCACACATCCTCTTCTAGGAAGGCACCACATATCTGCTCCTGCACAAACCATGAGGGCACCTGGGCACCTCATTCTGCAACAACCAGCCTGGCAAGACTGTGAATGGGGCCGCAGACCTAGAGCTTGTGCATGCCTCAAGAAAGAGTAGCAAAAGAGCAGCCCTACTAGCCTGGTCATGGTTGGCAATAGGAGAGAGCACTAGCCTCTTCCCCTCCTCCTCATCTTTCCCTCAAGTTACATCCCTGAAGTATGGCATGCCATTTATCTGGCCCGTTGACCCATGGCCTTTTGACATTTGTCATCAAGTGGTCATTTAACACAAGTCCTATCAGTCTTACAATGAAGCGAGGCTGCATGAGCTCTCTGGTAGGGGACAATTGGCCAAGCTACCTGCTTTTCGTTAAGTCCTGAATCCACATGCCACAATGATGGGCATTCACAGTTCAAAATATGTTATATTCAAATCATGAGTAATGCAGTAAAACAGAGTTTAATGGAATACTCCTCTTTGGGGAACATACAACAAGGGAAGGTCTAAGAAAGTGTGGTTAGATGGGTATAATGTAAACAAGAGCCTTGGCACATTCTGTTTCCATTAGCATTTTCGTGTTTACTCTAGCTGTGTAAATATCTTGATGTGTTTATATTGGGCTTTATTTTATGTTGATCGTCAGACTAATTTGTTCTATCATTTTTAAGCCGTGCCCAACACGAGTTCCCCATGCCAATATGAAAAGAGCATTTGAAGAATTGTTATTTCAAAGTGTCTATTGATATTTTGAAATGTAGACTTTTAAGGTACACAGTGCAACTGGCATTTAGTGGTGCACGTGAAGTAGTCCTATAATTGAGAGGGGGCTGGTAAGGACTTGTAGTAGAATTATTATTTATTTTTATTTGTTTATATTTCTTAGCCGCCTCCGCATGCCCATGGCATGAGGGGTGGTGTACAACAAAAACAATAAATAAAACACAGCAAAGATAAAAACAATTAAAAACCCATCTAAAAGACATAACTACCCACACCCCACCCCACCCTCCCCTCCTCTAAAGGCCTGGGAGAACAGCCAAGTCTTGCAGGCCCGGCGGGAGGCCAACAAACTTGGGGCCAGACAGGCTTCCTCTGGGAGGGAGCTCCATAATCGCAGTACGGCCACCGAGAACGTCCTCTCCATTGTGGCCCCCCATTTAACATGGGGGACCTCCAAGAAGGCGCCCTCGGTGGACTGAAGGGGTCGTTCTAGGGCGCGGAGTGTGAGGCGGTCCCTGAGGTATGAAGGGCAAAGACCGTATAGTGCCTTATAGGCCAAAACCAACACCTTGAATCTGGCTCAGTACACTATAGGCAGCCAGTGCAGCGCGCAGAGCACCGAGGTGATGTGCTCCTGTCGGTTCGTCCCCGTAAGGAGATGAGCCGCTGCATTCTGCACTAGCTACAGCCTCCGAACCAGCGTCAAGGGAAGCCCCACGTAGAGTGCGTTGCAGTAGTCCAGCCTCAAGGTGATGAAGGCATGGATGGAAGAGGTACCATGCAAGAAGGTAGCGATATATTAGGAAAAAAAGGAATTGTTCAGTTGCACTGAGTGCAAGGCTAGTGTGGTTCTTAGAACAGGGAAAGTGCATTCCAGTAACTGTTTTTATGATTTGCTATTTCAACTATTACTAAACAGAATGATTCTCTCTAAAAGGGAAAATATGAAAATATGCAATTGTATGATTTGCTCAGAGATCACCGATGGATAGTGGTGAAACAATTCAGCCATTTTTTAATTGATAGAGATTGTTGTGAAGTTGGGACCCTTGCAGAGTTTTCATGTGAACTTCTGTGTTCAGCATGAACTTCATCCGTTCACTGTTTTTTTCTATTTCTGCTGTTGAATGTCCATCTCTTTGCATCACTTTGTGTTGAGAATTATGCTGAAATGTAGCAAACAGGGTTTCCGAATGAGAACCTGACTGAATCATTGCGGAACCTGGTAAATTTCTGCCTTTTTGGGAAAACGGTGAACTGGCCATTTTTGATGAAAATGATGCTCAGTGTGATAAATTGGTTTGGCTCCACTTATGGTGTATACATTATAGTCAAGAATCTGTGCTTGCTGTGTTTTCCCCATTACCACTAATGGGGAAAATACAGTGAACATGGGTCCCTCATTATGATATATGATGCAGAGAGAGAAGTGGTGGTGCATGAAAATAAAATGTTGACAAGAAAAACACCGGGTGAGCTAAAACCACAGGCACTTGAAAATGGAGAAGATGTACCAGCTGAGAACTCTGTTCAGCCAGGTATTATCAGCCTTATAAGATCATGGTATTTGTGTTGGGAAGGCCTAAGTAGTTGAAATGGAAGGGACAACTAATCTTAAAAAGATCTTCAACGGTCATCAGTAGGGAGGGTGAACAATTGGGATTTATGATGGCTGAATGTCATCCAGAATGACAGAGAGAGCTGTGGAAAGTTAGAGAGAGTTGGCCCTGGATTTTGTTCACCAGACTCATTATGCTACAGCAGCCAAGATGCTTCCAGGGTCCTGCTGCTGTAGTGGATGGGATTGGGATTGATTGATTGATTGATTGATTGATTCTCAGAGTTTTAGCAAATAACCAAATGATAGATACCTATGAATTATAGAGCAGGGAGAAGAAACAACCTCAATAAACTGCTCTTTCCTGTATGGGAGGACCCAGCGAGTGGTCCTGGGGGACTATTCTTCATCCCCCTGCCGCCCCCCGGGACCTCACGTGTGGAGTTCTGCAGGGTTCTATTCTGTCCCCTCTCTTGTTCAACGTGTAAATGCAGCCTTTGGAGGAGGTCGTGAGAGTGTTTGATATTCGGTGTCATTAATATGCTGATGACACCCAACTCTACCTCTCTTTTTCATCTGACCCATGCCCTGCAATCTCGGTGCTTACTCGGTGTTTGACAGCTGTGTGGGACTGAATGAGGGTGAACCATCTGAAGTTGAATCCTGAAACGACGGAGGTGATGTTAGTGGGAGGGGCAGTGGAGTTGGTGACTCCCATCATTGATGGGGT
The DNA here is from genome assembly GCA_003113815.1 of Sphenodon punctatus. Taxonomy (NCBI): domain Eukaryota; kingdom Metazoa; phylum Chordata; class Lepidosauria; order Sphenodontia; family Sphenodontidae; genus Sphenodon; species Sphenodon punctatus. The sequence goes on along the minus strand of QEPC01003849.1, from coordinate 2,009,009 downwards.
TTGTCCCTCCCTGGCTCATCAGGTTTGGAGTCTGGGGGTGCTCCTCGACTCCCGGCTTCACCTGGATACTCAGGTGATGGCAGTGACGGGGAGCGCCTTTTGTCAATTACGTCTGATACGGTGGCTTTGGCCATATATCTCAGAATCTGACCTGGCCACTATCATCCATGCCTCCTTCACCTGAAGACTAGATTATTGCAACGCGCTCTACGTGGGGCTATCCTTGGTGATGGTTCAGAGACTGCAGCTGGTGCAGAACATGACGGTCTGTCTCCTCATGTGAACGAGGCTCTGGGAGCATATAAAACTGGTACTTTGTTCTTTGCACTGACTGCTTATAGACTTCCGGGCCCAATTCAAGGTATTGGTATTAACCGATAAAGCCCTACATGCCCTTGGCTCCAGTTACCTGCGGGACCGCCTCACACCCACCCCGGATCCTAGATTGGCCCCTGCGGTCAGATGTGGGCGCCCTCTTTGAAGTATCCCAGGTGGCAATTATGGGGAGGGTGTTCTCTATGGCTGCCCCCAGGCTGTGACACTCCCTCCCTGGAAGTCCACTTGTCCCTGGATTTACCGTCCTTGCACTGAAAGTACAAGACCTGGCTGTTCTGCCAAGCTTTTGGTGGGGGAGATGGGTAGTGAGAGGGAGGTTGCGTTGTTTGGTTTTTTTTCTTTCTTTCTGTTAGCTCCAGTTTTATGATGATCTGGTTTTATGTATTATTGTATTTATATTTATGCATTTTATATTTATATGTTTTTATACTTTGTTAGCTGCCCCAAACTGCCTGTGGCAGGATGAGTTGCGAGGTACCAAATGTAAATAAATAAAATAAATAAATAAATATATACATTATTTTTTGTAACACTTTTGAACAAGTTTTTTTTAAAAAAAATTACCAAAAAACCACAATTGTGAGTGGGAAGAGAAGGTGGCTGTATTTGCTGTGTCTGGTCTGGCTGGTCCTGCCTCCTCCTCCTGTCAACATACCGAACATGCTGGCATGCACCAAAAATATCAGAAAATACCAAAGTACGGCGTTCTCAAATGGGAACAGCCAAAGGGGACAAACCCAGTAGGCTTCCCCATCACGGTAGAGGCAGCAAGTTGGCTGTTTTCATTGAAAAAAGCATTTGCCACAAATCGTCATCTCGGCTCGAAATGTCATTTCCAGTCTAAGGAACTGGCGGCACAGTTCTCTATAGAATGGGAGAAACTCTGGACTAGTCCACCCCAATCCCACCGAGTTCACCTTGTAGCTGAGGGCTCTGAAAGACAATCAGTAGGTGTTTTCCCTTTCCCATTAAAAAAAGTAATAATAAAATCCTGTTGATCTTCAGAAATTGCTGTTGGGGTATTTGGAGTGGGAATCCCCCGAGCAGTGCACATCTATCACTGTAGATAGCAAACTTATTTTTATCAGGATTATTTCCCCCCAGAGGCTAAGGGATGGCTTCTCATTTACACAGGTCATTAGTGATTTGTATGATAATTGGATTGTGATTGATTTTAACCATTCACTTTAAATCTCTGGAAATTAGTATTCCTAGATATTGTAATGCTGCTGCTTTCTGTTTAAAGTCCCACTGACTGACTAAAGCCCGCTGTGCATATTTACTTTGTCCTAATGCCTCAAAGGTCTCCTAGTTAATCTTATATCTGGGCAAGTGCCAAATGCTTCAGTGAGTTCTAATCGTATAGATGTTGACCTTTGTAGTCTAGAGAGTAGCAGGAATGGAATGAGAGGAGGGCTAAATGGAATACACGTTGCTGCATTTGCAAAGATTATTCACCTGTTTGGACGGCAGACCAAATATCCAAATACATATTCATATGCCATGCAATATCTGCACATTCGTTACTACTACTACTACTAATCATTTCTATACTAGTCATACACAGTGCTGTACAACTACTGTGCTCCAGCCATTATCTCGGTTTGGTCATTTCGGTTACTTCAATATTTTGTTTTATTTCACTGCAGTATATTGGTCACTTCAGTTATTTTGATATTTTGAAATTGATTTTTGGTACTTATGTTCACTTCTTTTCCAGTCCTGTTCTACAATAGTATAGTGGACAATGGTGCTATTCCTCTAAGCGCAATAGCATAATTGTGCACGTACTAGGGATGGGTGAACAGATCGCAGTTCGGGTTCGGCTGTTGGGTTCGGTCCTGTTGGGTTCACCCGTTGGGTTCGTTTGCCGCGTTCGGGTTCGGCCGTTCGGTTCGGTCCTATTCAGTTCAGTTTGGGCGTTCCGAAAAAGGCTCTCTGTGCGAGGAATGATGGCCCCAGACCCATGACGGTGTGTCCTGGGGCTAGAGTGGCAGCTTCTAGATACATATTGGCCACAGCCCTCCCTGCCTGTAACTTGGCCCCAGAACCCTGA
>QEPC01003849.1:1986683-2004922 GCA_003113815.1 Sphenodon punctatus | reverse complement strand
AGGAAGATTAAACACAGGGAGGGGTAAAAACAAAAAATAACACCTAAATCTATCTAATATAATTTAAATAAATGATAATATGGAGGTAAATGGGTTGGATGGATGAAATAGGAGGAGGATGGCAATGGATTAGGAATAGGAAGGGACAAAAACTGCTGGGAGAGAGGGAGCCTTCTGAAATGCCTGCTGTTCAGGAACAGTGACTAGCTCAGAAGGTGTTGGGAAGGGGGGAGGCAATCACTTTTGTTTCTTGCTGCGCCCGCCTCACCGCAAGCCCCATTGGCTCCGTGCAGCCTAGCCCGTGACCAATCGCAGACTGCGAAGCCAGTGGTCTGAGGTGAAAAGGGATGGTGATTGGGCAGGCTGGCTGCTACTCCAAGTCTCTCCACCCCTGGTGTCTGGAAGTCTGCTCCTCAGCTGACTCCCCTTCCCTGTCACATTTTGACTTCAGTGACATGTTTTTCCTACCCGAACGCGATCTGAACTGACTGAACTGTTCGGTCATTTCAGTGTTCGGAATTGAGTTCGGTTCGGTCAGTTCGTGTTCGGATTTGGGTTCGGTCGTCCGAACAGGCTGAGTTCGGGTCGAACTCCGAACATCCGAACCGCGTTCGCCCATCCCTAGCACATACATACTGTTACACAACCCTATTGGAAAGATTGAACAAAATTTCCCAAAATAAAATACTGAAATATCAAAACAAAATAAATGAAATACCAAAGTCACCCAGCTGAATTGAAGATGGGAACTGAGATTACACTTCCATCTCTGTTTCACTGAACTGAATGGATAGAATTTATCAAAAACTAAATTTCTAGAGGAATTAATTTCAGCCCTAAACAAGAGCCCTGGTTTGATTGGATTGGAGGAAACCCTGTCCCCGAGGCCCCCTACAGTCATCCACTACTTCAGTGCAAAGGAAGAGAGTAATCCCCTCTGCTTAAGTTCAGGATGGGAGTTTCTACAATGGTTACTGTGGGGTTTCTATGATGGTTACTGTATCAGCCTTATTTTAAGGGAAGGAAACCCTCCTCCCTAGAAACAGAGAGAGGAAGGCCCGCTTCCCTTCCCATACTGCCTGTGGAAATCAGGCCAGAAAACTAATGTTAGAGAGATGGTAACCAATTGCTCTCTGTTGCCATAGGGAGAGTAAAGCAACAGGTAGGCTTAAGTGGAAAAAAAATGAAAATTATGTTATTTCTCCAAAACAACCTAACTCTCTCTTAAAAGCAGGTTTCATTTATTTTGATTTTATTAAAAATGAACAAAGAAACTTAAAATGTGTATCTTGTTACATTTCAGCTGTTTTACTACTAGACATGCTTGTAGGAGTTGTGCTTCTTACATAGCAGACGGGGAAAGGTACGTATTTTAGGATCTTGTACTTTTTCAGAGAATGAAATTGCAGGCCTTCCTCTGCCTGCAGGTTGGATCTTAGTTTTAATGTCTTGCAGCGTTTTGTACAAGAGTTAGATGCTTGACAAATACCTCTGTTCTGATTTCCCAAATTACACATGGCTTCCTAGTTATCTACTACACTGTGCCCACAAATGACTTCACCGCAATATGCATGTTTGGTGGATGTACTAATAGTAATGGAAATGCTGAACATGTTTAAGTCATACTTAAGCAAAAAAATTAAAAAAAAATCAATCATCCAGTTTCTGTAAGGTTAAAATGAATTAATCATTGATAGTTAGCACAATCTCACGATCATACAAAGCTTTAAAAGCTGGAAAAGACTGCCCATCACAATAAGTCTGTGCTTTTATGGTATTCTCAGGGAAGGGGTCTGGTTGGTTTAAAACTGACAATTCATTAATAATAATAAATAGTAGTTAATACTAATAATTAAGGTAAGTGACTTACTAATATTATAGAAAAAGCTGAGCGGGATATTTGTGTTTGAAGGGCTTTCTCAACAGACAAGAATACTTAGTGTGTTTATAAAGGTGAGAATTTAGGATTAACTGAAATTAAGCAAAGCATAATTTACATTCAACAACTGGGAGATTTCCCTGCCAGTAAGGTCTGTTAAAGTGCCAAATAATTGTCTAAGTGAACAGGTTGAATTCTCATTGCTTAAGCCGAACAATGCTGGAGAAATTACTATATGATATTGGGAACACACTAGCTTTGCCAGGGAGGAAGAGAGTGTTGAATGATATAACCAAATAAGTCTTTTTTAAATAGCCTTTTGCAATCAATGTTCTTTCTAATCTTTTTATTTCCAGACTATGGAGTAATGTTCAGGATGTGTGTACACTTCAGATTTCTGTGCATATTTTTTTTTTGAGATGTAAAACAATGCTGGGGGCGGGGGGTATAATAAGGGAGACTTGATCTAGCCTTACACCCATACGCCTGGCACTGATGCACTTTTACGTGTGTGTATACACACACACACACACAAATCAGGCTGAACCTTGGCGTCCACATCTGTTCGCGTCCTGGTCCAGCGTGGGGGGTTGTCATGGCAATCAGTCATGGCTGCCTGTCATGGCAGGGGGCAGTACGCCGGCTACACATCACTCCCCACCTCACTCACCAGCCGGATCCAGCCACAGGGATGCATATTCCTGCCACTGGAGCTGCCTTGGCCAGACCAGGAGAGATGATGGCGACACCATTACTTGTGTTAGCATCCCCTCTCTCTCTCTCTTTTCTTTCTGCTTCCTGCCTCATATGCTCAAATGTTCCTCCACCGACCAGGGACGTAGCTACAGATGGGGCAGGTGGGGCCATTGCTCTCATGGGAGTTTAGTAGGTCATGCCCTGCTTTATATCTGCTGTACCTCCACCAGTTGAGTACCTCCCCCAGTAATTTGACATGCCTGCCCCATTGCCCTACACCACTGCTGCTGTAGCTGTAGGAACTCGTCCCTCTACCCCTCTTCCAGGGAGAGTCTCTCCTTACCGTTCCAAAGGTAAGGAGAGACTTAAAAGGACAGCCCTTCATCGGTGTCTAGAAAGTCCAGACCCCAGAACTATCAGCATTTGAGATGGAGAAAAACATCTCCCCTCCCCCCGCCACCCTGAACCTAGTAATCTGGCTTCTTGGAGAGCAGGGACCAGGAAGGGGCTTCTTAAAGATCCATCATCGTGGTTAGTTATAGGGGTGCAGCTGAAGGAGGAGAGAATAGGAGAGGGTGCGAATCAGTTGCCTTTGCCTATGTAGGTATGAATTTAGCCCCACCCAGCTCAGTTTCTTTCAGTTCGTGAGTAGCAGCTCCGGGTAGGCTGCCCCATGTGTGGGAGGAAATGAGCCGTACGTTCTGGCCCTCCCAACAGCTGAGGGGTGGTTTGAAGCAGCTCTTTCGTTTTCACAAAACGGTTTAAGGAAAATGGAACCGTTAGCAAATTTCTACTTAGATTTGCGTTTGTTTGCCCATGTGCAAAATGGCAGCGCTGTATTATGCATGCATGAAATTATGGCGGCTATAAGAATGCCATCATTTCGCATACCGCTGCTGCCATTTTGCACATGGGCAAATGAATTATCTAAATTTCAGTCAGTCCAAGGAATGAAAATTGGAACGGTCATTCATTCGAATTTTCGTTTGTTCAGGTCAAACTGACTGGACCAGTCGGAAATTAAATTTCACTCTACAACAGCGGCACATCATCCAGGCACTATATTTAGTGGGAACTGAATTTATGGTAATTCGGTGATGAGGGACTTTAATATTCTGCCTGTCTGCCTGAAGACTGACGAGACAAAGTGTGGGCAGGGCCAAAACAACTCTCGTGTATTCTAGGGTTTAAGTTTGTAAACAACTTAAATGAAGTGGGGACAGTTGAAAATGTCAGTGCTATGGCATTTCTTCTTTTTGATCCATGAAGTTGTTTTCAAATGTAATGAAGCTCTGCAATTACATTAGGTGATGTTGGAATGTGTTTGACTGCCAGTTGTTAAATTGTCCTGTATCGTCCAAGAGTGGGCATACAACATTCAGCAGAAGAGGAAACAGATGATTATTTTAAATAGGCCAATTAAACCGCCACAAATATCATTACAGCTAGTCTCATAATAGACAACCTTCAACTGATTTTTTCATCTTAACAGATTAGATTAGAATGTGCCTCCTCAGTGTTTTATATTTCACTATAGCACAATTAGGCAATTCAGTGGGGTTTCCCCAAATGTGGGAGACAGACAGAAAAGGGCGGATCTTAGCAATGTTGTGGAGGGAAAAGCGGAAGGATTTGGCCACCGAGTCATTGTCGGGTTTGAAGGTGAGGTGCGAGTGGAAGATGAAGCCCAAGCTACGGGCTTGGGGGACAGGGAGAATGTAGATCCCGTCAATGGCAATTGACGGGAGGGAAGATAAGGAGTTGTTTTCGACATGTTCAGTTTGAGTTGGCATTGAGACATCCAGGCGGAGATATCAGAGAGACAGTTGGTGAGACGAGCTAGCAGAGCTCAACCACATTTGTTTGAAATTTAAAAAAATAAAAAAATAAAATCCAGCATCTAGCACATTGGAACAATTTGCTCCTTTTGTAAAATCTTATTTGATGTTCATCACCCAACAGGATTATTTTCTTTCTTTCTTTCTTTCCTTTCTTTCTTTTCTTTCTTTCCTTTCTTTCTTCCTTCCTCCCCGTGTCCATCTTATATTGTAAGACTTTTGAGGCAGGGACGTCTGTGAATTGTGAATCATGACTGTTCACATCAAATTGCTCATACTATTTAAGTAACAATGGTAGCTTACTCCTCATGTCCTCTATGCTTATGGGGTCAGAATTCCTTGCTACAAAGTTAGCAGAGCTAGTATATGGTGTATGCACCCAGCACAAATATTTGACCCAATTGTAAATAAAAATTTGAAGGAATACACAGAAAAGTAGTAAACTTAAATAGGGGTGGGAATTTGGATTTGGATTAAATTTGTGACTGCACATAATGAACCCCACCTCTGCTCCCCCTCACAGCCCGGTGGCCCATCTGTTTAAAAGCAGGGAGCCAGATGTGTGGGCAGAACAGAGGTGGAGCAGGCTGCTCCAGCCCTGCTTGTTTGCTCTGCAGTACCTCCAGCAATGCGGTCTGCCCAAACCTGGGCTTGTGGGGGAGGGAGGAGCCGTCCCAGATTTGTCTCTTTACACCCAATGGTGCAAAAACATTGACACACCTTCCATTATGACAAGAATTCTCCGAAACTCAGATCATGTAACTGTGGGTGAAAACAGACATTAACGCCAACTCCACTTTAACATTTCTTATGCATATTGCAGGGCTGCATAGGATACCAATACAGCCCTGCGTCATGCGTAAGAAATGTTAAAATAGTGTTAAAGCAGAATTAGCACTGTGTCTGTTTTCACCCTGAGCTTGAGTACACTTGTGTGGTTGTCTTCTGGAATTTGGTTCAACATTCTCAGTTGTGTTGTTGGTAGCCTTCCAGGATTCTTGAGCAAGGCAACTGGAATTCGTTAGACAGCATGACACTGTATTAAGAAAGATGTGTCATTTTAATTTGACAGTGCCTTAGTCTTTGCCTAGTTGTGTTAAAGCTTCAATATTGGATGCATTCATTGTTTTTGTGCAAAATACTACTAGGGTGTCACGTCTTATCTGTTAACTATTACCAAAAGCTTCACATGTGCATATAGACGGGATCGGACTCTTCTGTATGTAACTGAGAGTACTGTCCTGCATTCATTGAAGTCAATGGCAAAACTCCCATTAATTTTACTCAATAACGTACATGTCTGATATCGTCCACCTGTACTGCAGCTGTTGCTAGAAGTGGCTTCCAGTGGGTGTGTCTATACGGCTCCCACAGGAGCAAGAGAAGCTGAGCTGCTATTTCCACCACTGGACCCTTCAGGATACTGTGGGAGCATGCTCCGCACTACTTCTGTGTGTTTTTTAGACACGCGCCTCCTTAACTATTACCCACCCATGACCCAGCGATCATGCATGTTGAAGGGATGCATGGGGTGCCAGTGCAGCCTTGCAACATGTATGATGGGTGGGTGATGAGTATGGAGGCGCGTGTCTAAAAACACCCATTGTTGTAGCCCAAACCCACCAGCCCTCCCTATTGGTGAACTTTGATATGTCTGTCTGTGTGTGTTGGGGGTGGGGTGGTGGTTGGAATTGGGGATGCCACGATGTCCCCTCCTTGGGGTCAGGGGAATTGCAATCAGTGTAATGCCTCGTGGCTCTTGGTGATATGAAACTTTTTGCATGTGGCTCTTGGGTTTGAGAACTTTGCCCACTCCGGAACTATATAAAATAGACAATGATCAATTGTTTACAGCATCTTCAAAAATAGTATTAAATACTCCTGATCATTATCATTTGTCATAAGCAAAAGAAATGACATAAACATTTTTTAAAAATTGAGGGGGGGAGAGAGAGAGAATATTAATTTGTAGTGTAATCCTGACACCATTGAAGTGGATGATTTAGCTTCCATTGACTTTAATAGACAAGGACAGCACCTGTAATCTTTTGTCCTGTTGAACGATGTAGACACTAACACTAAGAGAAATTTGTACAAAGCTGTGGCATAAGCAAAAAAAGGAAGAGAGTGTCGTGCAGTTTTCTTCACCAATTTAAGATGTGCTCTGTTCCCTAATATTTCTGCTCCAAAAGTCATGCCACGTTTGGAGAGACTTTCTTTATATCTCCAATACAGTGTAGCAGGATTAATTTAGCTGAAAATGAGAATTCTTCACCTCTTCAGAATAAATACTCTTCAGTTCTCTGTCTGGCCATTATCATTGATTGTTGTCATAGTATTTTATTCCCCACTGTGTCTGTTGCTAATGTAGAATTACATGGACCTATACAGTGTTGACTAGTAGCTAAGCTACAAAATATGTGTTGGATTCTTCCTTTCTGTTGGTTCTTTGGGGACATTTATTTCTGAAAGGCTTAGTTAATCCTCTGAAATCTGGATGCGAGTTTCAACCATACCTACATTTGTTGCATGTCTTTGAATATTTTAAAATATATATATCCCGGGGTGGCCAGACTGTGGCTTCAGAGTTGCATGTGGCTTTTGGGCAGTTTTGTGGCTCTTGACTGGGGAGTCACACTGCATTAATGGTCCTGTACCTTTCTTTGTTGCATTATTATTATTATTATTATTATTATTATTATTATTATTATTATTATTTATTAGCACTTGTATAGCACCAGCTGTGTACCTGGCACTTTACAGAACAATGAGATGGACACGGTCCCTGTCTACGTCTTACAATCTGGGAGACAAGGAGAGGGGACATAGGGAGAGACAAGGGACAAAACATTCAAGTGGATGTGAAGTCTCAGGTGCATGTACTTGACTTGGTTGAAGTCAGGGGGAGGGCAGACTGTAAATGTTGAGAGGAAAGTTCTAGCAAGCGTCGGGAAAGGCGGCGAGGAAGAGGTGGGTTTTGAGGAGGGATTTTAAGGAGCGGAGGGAGGGGGCAAGGCGGATGTGGGCAAGGAGGGAGTTTCAGGCATGGGGGGCAGCAAGGGAGAATCTGATACCTCTTTCACACAAGACAGCGGCGGGGAAAGTGCCGCGAGCCAAAGACACAGCGGTGGGAGGAGCGGGATGACAGAAGTTCCGACAGTGTGAGTGGGGCTCTGCTGCAATTTTATTCGCGGATGACAGGGCTCAAAATCCAGTCCTGTCATCCGCGAACAAAATTGTGGCAGAACCCCGCTCACACCGGCAGACCTTCAGTCATCCCGCTCCTCCCCACACCACATCTTTGGTTTGTGGCAGTTTCCCCCCGCAGCCATCTTGTGTGAAAGCAAGGTGAGTCTCATCAGCGTAATTACAGCTGTTTCTAAGAATCTTAGCAACCAGGATCAGAAAGCATTGGTTCCACCAGCCAATCATGAAGCCACAAGAGCCACTTACCAAAATCTTTATGTGGCCGGATGAAGATTTTTGGGCCGAGGCTCTTGGGATCAGGAAATTTGACGGCCGTTGTGTAATGCTCTTCTTTGCTGGCCACTAAATCATACCTGCAACACCCACTGATGGCGTCATCTTGGAGAATGGGGAGCCCGCTGTGTGGGTGTATTCTGGTTAGGTTGTGTTCAGCCTCCTGGCACGTACAGGTCCACCAGGACCATAGAGTCCTGGGTGGAGTGCCTAGAGCATTCCAGGGATTTAGCACTCCCTCTGCTCTCGCTCTCACAGGTGCTGTGCCTGTTTACTTTCATTTTTTGGAGTCCTCCAAAAACCAAAATTAAACAAGAAAAATGATGAAATCCACAGCAGGCGGTGGCTTCCTGTATGCAGGAGTCGCTGTGGCTGTGTGTCAGGAGAGGGGAGTTCTGGGGCAGAGGGCAGTGCCTTTCTGTCTGTCCCATTCATCATGTGAAACCTGCGCGTGGCGGCAGTAGGCGGGCTTCACAGAACAACCCTGAACTCCAGTGGGCTAATCTCTTGTTTGTTTTCACCCCTACTTGCCTCAAATAATAATCTTCCTTCACTCTTCCTCCCACACCCCCAGCTTCCCTAAGACTACCCTGTAATCCCTATTCCAACAACTGGGGTGGGACAGTCACCCTTCTTTCCTTCACCCAACAGTGACTTCTTTGCCTGTGACCCATGTTCCCAAAAGTCCATTGTTTCAATCCTTTCTCCTTGCCACGTCATTTATTTTTATTCTTTCTTCCAATCATGCTAGTTGTCAATCATTCAGACGCCTGACCATTGATTCAGACGCCTGACCATTGATTCAGACGCCTGACCATTGATTCAGACGCCTGACCATTGATTCAGACGTCTCCAAAAGTGGAGACGTCTGAATCCAGCCCAGCATCCTGTCCCCAAAAGTGGCCATTCTTGTTCACTTCATAGAAGTGCCCACGTCTGCTTACTCTGATCCCTAACTCTATGGTGCTATCGTAATTCTATACAGTGTGTGTTGTAGAGGCTCGGTTCCCGGGGTAAGTCCCCACAGGATCAGACCCCTGGGTTGTCACTTTTGTTAGGGAATCAGCAACTCACACATGCCATTTGAGAATTAGTTCAGGTTCTTTATTAGTCACACACACAGTTCCTCTGTCTCTGGGCTGCTGGCTCATCCGCCTTACACCCTGCATTCCCAGCTTAGTCTCTTCAATAGATACTTCCACCCTGCTCAGTAGCAACCCTCAAAGTCCATTCAAGCCAGGCAACAGGCCCCTGGCTCACTCCAAGACTTCTCAGGCAGCAAGCTCCCTCCTGGGCACAGCCTTCCCCGATATCTGGGTCAATAGCTTCTCCGTGACCATCAAAATCTTCAGGACCTTGGAGAGCATAGATTGGATAGTCACTGGCAGTCAGGTATCCAGGCTGTCTTCTCAACCCAAGTCCAGGGATTCAGGCTTCTCCCCAGCAGGGCTTCTGTATTGGTCAGCTGTTGCCTGTTCACTCCCAGGCAGAGACTGAAGCCCTCTCTGGCTTGCAGCCTCAAATGCAGCCGGACTGGGCGTGGCTAGCTATGCTGCCTGCCCTTAAAGGACTAGTGTCCTCCCCATTCTGTCTCCTTCTCTATCCACCTGTATTTAGTTCCGGCTGGTCTATAGCTTATAGGGCTGGCTCTGACATGCCTATGCACATGCTCAGCCTAAGACTGGCACACTCAGCCCCCTCTTAAAGGGGCACTGCTCCCTGTTACAATGCGTGCACCATATTTATCCCAATGAAATGAAAGATGAGACAATATGTGGCTATTAGTCAAGCTGATCAGGGAATGAGGCCTCATCCTGGGAACTGGAGATGATGAATAGAAGGAAATGAATTACTTCGTTATGCCCTGTAATGCATTTCTCTGGATGAAAACACGAGACAGTAGCCCGTGAGTCACTTGCCTGTCAGATCAGTGGTGGCCAGGTGTTCACACACTCCTGCCATGGGGTGGGTGGGTGGCTGGCTGTTACCAGATGCATCATCCGGAGAAGGTTGGTGAAACAACACAGACCAAGGCTTGCCCAGACGAACTAATCCAGGCTAACATGTGCCTCCTGCCTATTAGGCCCCACCGAGCCCTGTCACGTGACAAGGTCTGCTAGCACTGTAGACAAGGGTCATGATGGTGGCAAAGATCGGGTCCAGAAAAGGCCACGCCAGCCAGCAGCGGTCAGGAGAAGTGACACCAGGGGGAGAGGCAACTGGAGCAGCCGGGGTGACCGTAGGTGGAGAGGCAGCTGGAGCAGCCGGGACACTCCAAGCAGAGAGGTGGTGGCTGAAGCTGGATGCAGGATCCGCCTCTCTGCCTAGTGTCTTCCCGGCTGCCTCAGACTCTCCACCCAGCATCTCCCTGGCTGCTGGTCACCCCTGCTGCATCAGTAGCCTCTCTGCCTGGTGTCACTTCTGACTGCTGCCGGCCGGCGTGGCCTTTTCTGGGCTCGATCCTGCTTCTGACGACTGGCAGCTGAATCTCTTGGGCTGGAGCCCTGCCCTAGTGTTTGGTTCTTCGGCCTAACCCCGGGGCAAGGAGTCGTGCAATGGCTACACGGGATGCATGTTTGTTCAGCTCTCCCCGCCAGCCCAACGGGTAGCAGCTTTGTCGCCCTCCACAGGGTGGGCTGGGGATCTGGCTGACTGTTGTCTTGTTTGTTTTTACCCTCTGAAGCAGCCGGTGTTGGCCACTGTTGGAGACAGGATTTTGGACTAGGCAAACTGTTGGTTTGACCCAGTATGGCATGCCTTATGTTCTTAAGTAGTTGTTATACCTTTTCTTTGAGTAACTTCTATTGGTGAGCGAAATCCAAGCTTCCACCACACTCCCAACAGAAGTTGGCTGAATATAAGGTTTCATAACCCTTCTGTCTCGGTTGTGCTTCCACATGCCTCCAGTGCTTTATTGTGTATTAAATTAATACGGCCAGCTTGCACCCTGAGAAAGAGAGCACTTTTTTGCTTAGGGCTAGCCAGCTGTTCAGTAACTCTGTACCACTCTTGCTCCACCATGGGATGCTCTCATCTGCTCTCTGTAGAGTCAAGATGTATGTGAAAATGAGAGCTGGCCAGCGATGTGAAGGGGAAGCTGGATGAAGAACAGTATTATTTCTCTGGGAGCCTCTTGCTGATTACTAATAGAAAAGAGTCATGTAGCTCCAGGCTAGATCAGCTTTTCTGTAACGCATCTCTGCATAGATCTCATCCATTTAAATGCATCACATCCATTTACAGAGAACCTGTGGGGAGAAAGGAGGGATATAGCCCAAGGAAGTCTTGACAATGTTGGCACCATTTTATTCACGCTTCCACAGCGTTGGATGGTGGTGGTCATTTACATACCTAGTGTAAATGTTCATGGACCTAGGGCCCTTGTCTGCTTCATGCCTTTCATTTCTAAGAACAGAGTTGCATCACAAACCCTTGCTTACTCTACGGGACATTTTGTAGAAATCCAAGGAGATTCTTCTTCTCTTGCTGGACTTCATTCTATAGGTTATGAAGGATACCCCTATTAAGTAGACAGTGTTCTGTGTTGCTAAGCAATTTTATGTGGCTTGAAATTTAATGATTACCTGATACTATACTCCTTCAGGCTATATTAGACAGCTGTCTTCTGGTGTGTATGTGTGTGTTTGCATGTGCATGCATAAATGTGGCTTCAGAAATCTAAATTTTAACAGTAAAGGGAAAATCTAGAAAACTGAAATCCTGAAAAAATAACATTCAGATGGTCATAGATAAGAATCAACTGGTGTTTAATGATGCTGTTTCATACTTCCTCATAATTGATAAAATAAAAGTAGGGAATAGAATTATTCAGCCCCCATGTAGGTGCGGAAAAGAAATTCCACACATTCCAATTTCTGATTGGAATAGGGTGTTTCATCCATTCTAATTGGACATTGGAACAGACGACGTAATAATTATACAAGTATTTTTCTTCAATCAATCAATCAGCTTTTATTGCGATAGCAAACTGCCGACACAACACATATTCAATAAAAAAAATAAAAAGTCTAACAATACAAATAATCCCCACTAATGGTAATCATCTTAAGTGTTACAAAGCTGCTTTCCTCATTTTAATTTCTATGGCAAGAAATTTTGCAACTTGCACCGTTATAGTAGAGTTTGTATCTCCCAAAAGCATTACTAGTGCCTCGCGTTGACTACAAGCCTCCATCCTCAGGATAGTGGATTCTATCATTGTAGAGCAGGCTCCTTCATATAGGTGGTAGTCAAAGATGACATTGGGTATTGACTACTACCTTTTACTGGCATAGTTTAAAACATCTTGAGTCATAGGGGACTTTAGCCATTCTACCCTCTACTACTGCTGATGGTAACAGGCTAAACCTTGCCTGGGTAAATGCTACCCTATGCGTCCAGATAGAAATCTTTATGAGAGATGAGGCAACCCTCGGTTATATGGGAAAAACTTAGAGACATCAGACACCTTTTGAGAGGTAATTGCCTTGATAAGCATTTGATTCGCTTGATCTTTTATATGAAATTTGATTAGACTTACAGCCTTAGGATATGGCATAGTAAACAAGTAGTTTTTAGAGAAGCCTAAGTGAGATTGAATCTGGGCTATACTGTTTTCCCAAGGGTCCACTTCTGCTAAGGAGAGTGCTGCACAAGCAAGAGACTCGTGATCACAGACGATCAGGCACAGCCAGTATTTCAAAGTTTCCACTTTGGCTAAAGGTGCTATTGACCACATACCAGTCTTCGCTCTCAGCAAAGCAATAGGGGTATTCTTGGGAGCATGGAGAATGGCTCTCAAGAATCTATTTTGGATGAACTCCAGTTCCTTTACAAGAGATGGACCTCAAATAGGAATTCCATAGAGGAAGTGATGAGATGGGATCTTCGCTCTGTAAATCTTGACAGCTGGAAACAGCAGTTTACCCTCCTTAGAATAACAGAAACTGATAATGCCCCTCCAGGTGTTATCAGTGTGGGCTCTTATGGTTTTAAGATGTAAACAACAATAAGCCGTCCGGGAAAAATAATCCCCCAATATTTGTAAGAAGTGATCTGCTCTATCGGTTCGGCGTTCATAAGCCATCTATGTTGAGTATGTGACCTGCCTACCACCATAACTTTGGTCTTAGCATAGCTAACTACTAACTGCTCCGCAGAACAGAAAAGAGAACATCCTTTCATTAGGTGTCCCTGGCAAATTTGGGTGTAAGAGACTAATAGTGTGTCATCCACATATACCATGACTGAAAAGGGTGAAGAACCCACTATTACGGGATGATAAGTGTCTCTCAGATCCTCAATAAACATTATTAATATAGATGTTAAAGAGTAACGGGGCAAGCAAGCAACCCTGACGTACCCTTCTGGTGGTGGCAGTCGGGGAGAACAAAAGGCCCTGTTGCCTCATAGGAACTTGCAAAGTAGTTCCTTGATGAAGTGACACAATCAGGAAAAGCAATCTGCCGTCTATATTGGTCTGGACCAATTTACACCACAATCTTTCCCTATTAATCAAATGAAAGGCCATTATGGATGCACAAATGAATGCAGATATTAAAGAATGGTGATTGGCTAGTGATTCGGTTTTTATTTTCTACTCTTCTTCCTTCCCCCCCCCCCCCCCCAGTCCCCGTAGCATGGGGTGTGGCTTACTGCATGAGTCATCTGTGTCTGTCTTACTCTGTTACTTCCGGAGGAAGCTCGCCTGGCCCCAAGCCTTTTGTCATTTCGGCGAAGCTGTAAGACCTGGCTGTTTGCCCGGGCCTTTGGGAGGGAGGGAGGGGGGGGTGATTTTTAATCCCCCACCTTTTATTTACTCATGATTATATGTTGCCCTGTTTTATATGTTTTATATTTGTATTTTAAAGATTTTAAATTGTTTTTATTGTTGTAAACCGCCCCGAGCTGCATTGCAGGATGGGGCGGTATAAAAATCTATTAAATAAAAATATAAATAAATAAAATATTAATTCTTTGCCATTACACTGGTCTCCATCATTGGTACACCTTGGTCTCTCTTTACTGCTTGGAACACACACTAGTTTTTGAGGCCGTTTTTATCTCCTACTTAAGTGTGAGCCATGCCAGTCAGCAGCAGTCAAGAGAAGTTAATCCAAGGGGAGAGGCCTCTGGAGCAGCTGGAGTGACCTTGGGTGCGGAGGCGGCTGAAGCAACCAGGGACACTCTGGGCAGAGAGGGCGGGGCTGCAGCATCTCCACCCAGGGTCTTCCCGGATGCAACAGCTGCAGCGTCTCCACCTGGGATCTCTTCAGCTGCTGGTCACCCCCAGCTGCCTCTCTGTCGGGGAGCACTCCTCCTGGCCGCTTGATGTGGCTTCTCCTGGGCTCAGTTCTGCTTCTGGCGACTGGCAGCTTCTTCTCTTGGGCTTAATCTCCTTGATTAAGTGGTACGGATGGAAGGATTTGGGGGACTGTCATGTTCACAGGGATTAGACTAGACAATCCATGATCTTGGAATCTGATATTTATCTATTTATTCAGATTTGTTTGCCACCCTTCTCATTTAGGCGCAGGGCAGCTTACAACCAATTAAAACATCTTTAAAACATCTTCTTAATCCCCCACAACCCTTTCCCTAACCCCCCCACCCCCCATCCCACCCAAGCCTATCCTGCCTGCCAATCACCTGGCCAAACAGAGAGATCTTACATCGTTTTCAAAAGATCAGTGGGCTCAGGCTTAGAGGCATCTCCAAAGGGAGGGAGTTCCATAATTGTGAAGCAGCCAACGAGAACTCCTCTCTGTGCCCTTGTTGTAGAAACTTGTCGGACATGTCTTTGCTTAGTTGTATGTGATATTTCTATATGTCCTATATGCTGTTACTTGCCCTGAGCCTTCTGGAGAGGGCAGCAACACACATCTAAAGAAATAGACAAGTGACTGAATGAATCCCCTCCAAATGGCTTATTATAGACCTCAGTAATGAATTAGAGACTTTTTAAATTTAATTTTATTAAAGTAAACATCTTTTAACCTGTCTTTGGGGGGAGGGAGAGAGAGAGATTACATGACATATGAAGAATTAGGTATCTACCAAATTGCTCTTTATACTTCTGGTTCTACTTCGCTGGATCGGTTTCTCTACTTTCTTATCCAACATGACTTTTAAACTATTTTACCACTTCTGTAAGAAGAATAGAAATTATATTCTTCTGTGCAGCAGAGCTTTTCCAGGTGGTGAATATTTTATTTAAATTCTGGTTGTCTACGTGTGGAGTTAGAATCATTGGCTCCCTGGTATGATGAGTTTGCCACCTACTTTACAGGCAAAGTTGCTCGTATTTGGCTCGACTTGGGCACTGCTAGTTTGAGTGCAGAGTCAGAGATTAGGGTTGGGGAGGCCCGGTCTTGTCTGGTTTACTTGGATCAGCTTTGGTTAATCTTACCCACCTATATGAAGGATGTGCTTGGAGCTGTGTGTGCAGCCAGTTGTGAATTACTACCCTTTCTATGAAGGGTACTACTATCTATGAATTAGATCCACGCCCAACTTGGCTGGTGAAAGCCAGCTGGGATACACTGGGGGTGTTGCTGGCTGGTGGTGTCAGTGCCTCCCTTAAGGAGGGCAGGTTGCCTGACAACCTCAAGACTGTGGTCATCCACCTTTTGCTCAATAAACCATCTCTTGGCGTTGACTCTCCTGCCAGCTATTGTCTTGTCTCTATCCTCCCCTTTTTAGAGAGGGTTATTGAACGGGTGGTTGCCTTGCAGCTCCAGGCACATCTTGATGCTATCGGTTTCCTGGACTCATGTCAGTTAGGTTTTTATCCTGGGCATGGCACGAGACTATGCTTGTGGCCTTGGTTTATGATCTCCATTTGGAAATCGACAGTGGAAATTGTACCCTGCTGATTTTGCTAGACTTTTCAGCTGCCTTTGATACCGTTGACTATGGGGTGTTGTTGACAGGGCTGCGGGACCTGGCTGGGGCGTGCAGGACCGCTCTCGAGTGCTTCCACTCGTTCCTAGCTAGGAGAACCTGGAGGGTGGTGATGGGCGGTGATTCATTGGCTTCTTAGGAGCTCCCTTGTGGGGTCCCTCAGCGTTCCATCTTGTCCCCACTCCTGTTCAATGTGTATCTGAGGCTCTTGGTTGAGATCATTCAGAGATTTGGGTCATATGTGGATGACACCCAGCTCTACCTCATCTCTTCATCTGACCCAGCTCCTGCAATCTCGTTGCTTACCCGGTGCCTGGCTGTTGTGGGAGACTGAATGTGGAGTAGCTGACTGAAACTGAATTCACTGAGGTGATGCTGGTTGGCCGTACTTGTGACCTGGGGGTGTTGAGAAACCCTGAAGATCCTTCTTTATAACAAAACATTTATAAATAAATAAATATATCAAGCATTTACTCAAGGTTATAATTTGCTTTACCCTCACTCTTTTTTGTTCACATTTCACATGAGTTAAAGGGAATAAAGAGTGTGCAGGGTGGAGTGCAGTGAGTTTAGCAAGGACATGAGATTAATCTGTGGAAAGAGGGTTATTCTCCAAAGAACCATAAATTGTAGAGTTAGAAGTTACCCCCCAGAGGTCATCTAGTCTAACTCTGTGCTCCAAGGCAGGATCTCCTCTGCCTTCAGCATTGCACACAGATGCTTGTCCAGCAGAGTTTTGAAAACATCCAAGGAAGAATTTTCAACAGCCTTGCTGGGCAATTTATTCCATTGCCTAATAGTTCTTACTTAGGGATTTTTTCCTAATGTTTACCCAAAATGTACATATTCCCTCTTGTTCTGTGTCAGTGATATTCATCATCACGTTTGTGGCATCCTATTAGATATATGAAAGCTACTTTCAGGTTGCCTCTCCCTCTCTAGGCTAAACTTACCCATGGAATGCCTCTACCTCGTGTTTGATTTGAATGGAGACAGATTAGGGGTGCTGCTGGTTTACCGGGCACCCACCTGCCCAGCGACTTCCCTACATGCTCTTGAGGATCTGGTGTCGGAGGTGATCTTAATGTCCCCCAGGCTGGTTGTCCTTGCCGGTTGCTGGTTATTCATGCCGACACTGATCTTGGAGGAGTAGAGCATGAGTTCATGGCCTTTATGATAACCATGGGCCTATACCAGGTCATCACGAGTGAGGGGCATACTCTGGATTTGTTGTTCTATACTTTATTATTATTTATTATATTAAAAATTATATGCCACCCCCTCCTGCCTCAAGCATCTCGTGGCAGCTCATTAAAATACACAGTAATAAAACTACAATTAAAACAACCAAAAAAGCCCATACCCATCCACCCTAACACAACCCGCCCACCCCATCTCCTTCGATAAAGGCCCGGCAGAATAGCCAGGTCTTACACTGTCTGCGGAAAGAGGGGGAGGTCGGTAATCAAGCGGACCTCCAACGGGAGGGAGTTCCACAGCCGCGGCGCAACCACAGAGAACACCCTCCTCATGGTAGACACCCGGGGGACGCCGAGGAGGGTGCCCCCGACCGACCGCGGGGACCGATCCAGGACCTGGAGGGTGAGGCGGTCCTGCAGGTAGGTGGGGCCAAAGCCATTTAGGGCCCTAAAGGTCAACAGCAGCACCTTGAACTGGGCCCAGAAAACTATCAGCATCCAATGCAGAGAGCGAAGCACTGGTGTAATGTGCTTGCGTTGACCTGTCCCAGTCAGGAGATGGGCTGCCACATTCTGCACTAGCTACAGTTTCCGAACCAGCCCCAAGAATAACTCCACATAGAGTGCGTTACAGTAGTCCAGTCTCAAGGTAATGAACGCATGGATGACTGTGGCCAGATCAGAGTCTGAGACATCCAGCGTAAGCCGACGCACCAGATGTAACTTGCGAAATGCCCCCTTTGCCACAGCTGCCACCTGGACATCCGGGTGGAGTTGTGGGTACAGGATCACTCCCAGACTCTGGACCTGAGAAACCAGGGGAGGACGGACCCCATCAATGATGGGGGCCATCACTCCCTTGGCTTTCCCCACAACCATCATCTCTGTCTTGTCAGGTTTTAATTTCAGGCGGCTCGCCCTTATCCAATACCCCACAGCTGGCAAACACCGGGTAAGCACCAAGACTGCCGGGCCTGAGTCAGATGAAAATGAGAGATATAGCTGGGTGTCATCAGCATATTGATGACACCTCACCCCAAACTTCCTGACAACCTCCCCCAAAGGCTGCAAGTACACACAGAACAAGAGAGGGTATAGAATGGAACCCTGCGGAACCCCACATGTGAGGCCCCGGGGGGAAGATGAGAACTCCCCCAGCCCCACACCCTGGGTTCTCCCAGCCAGGAAAGAGCGGAACCATTCAAGAACAGTCCCGCTAATCCCTGCCTGGTCCTGCAGCTGAGT
>QEPC01003849.1:1924494-1977921 GCA_003113815.1 Sphenodon punctatus | reverse complement strand
GTAGAGATGATATTGGAATCTGTGGGAGGCAATAAGTTTGCCAAGGGACAGGGTGTAAATAGAGAAGAGGAGAGGGCCGAGGACAGAGCCTTGGGGGACCCCAACCGAAAGGGGGAGGGAGGAGGAGTTTGACTCAGGGAGCGAGACTTTAAAGGAGTGGTCAGAGAGGTAGGAGGAGAACCAGCCATGCAGTTCTCCTCCACAGATCTTCTCATGGAGCACACACACCATAGAACAAGGGGAGGCAAACTATAGCTCGGGAGGTGCATGTGGCTCTTGGCCAGGGCTGGTTCTGGGAACTGCACTGCCTTAATGGTCCTGTGTCTTAGTTCCCAACACCGGAATCTCAGCAGTTGAATCCCAGCTGCTTCTCAGAATCTCAGCAGTTGGGACTGCAGAGAGGACCAACTCCATCAACCAGTTGCAAAGCAGGAGAGATTTGACTGTGAATGTGTGTACGTTTTGTGGCTCTTGGCCATGGGAAGATGTTTTTTACCCCTTTTCAACAGCTTTCGGTGGGCTCGATCCCATGCCCTGCGGATTGCGTGTGTGAACTGTGCGGAAACCGCATTGATCCACATTGCGAGCACATTGTGCCCTGTGCAAACCGCACGTGCGTACACAATCTGCGGAGCATGGGATCACGGCCAGTGTCTTACCACTTCCAATGAAAACCTTCTTGTCCTCGTCTACCAACCCCTGTAGCATTATTTTCATTCCATCAGTGCTTTCCTTTTTTTAACCTTCTTTCCCAGTCCCTTTATTGTATTCATCCCTTCTGCCACACTCCACTTCATGGCTTCCATCTCTTTACCTTTTACTTCCGATGCAATGTCCAAAACTTCATCCAAAAAAAGGATGTGTCCTTTGTTTTCTTTTAAAAACCTTTCAGTACCAGAAGCGCTACACCTTTCCTCTTTTTGCTTATCATCATCCATCATTGCAAAGAAGGTGGCAAACCTTTTCCCTCCTGGGGTCCACTTTGGAAAGTTATTCCAAGCTCCGAGGGCCACATAGAACTTGGGTGTGGGCAGGTGCGTAACAGGTGCACTCAAGAAAAGGACGGTCCCTATCATGCACCTGTCCCCTATCCTTGTGGGCCTACCTTCATCTCTGCTCACTTAACCTGAACTCTGTTTTTTCCCACTGCTTTGGTTTAGGAACTAGAACGGGGCCACATATAGAAACTTGCTGGGTCCTGGATTTGGCCACTGTGCCTGGCGTGACCCAACCCTACATAGCAGTTTCAGTGTCCAAAGTGCTTTGCAATGCTTACATAGCTCATCCTCAATATGACTCTTTCTGATGGGTCATTATTATTCCCATTTTACAGATGAGGAATGGAAACTGAGAGGTAGTGACTTTCCCAAGGCCACCCACTGAGCTTATGGCTAAGACAGGATTTGAACCCTGGTCTTCCAGATAGAAATCCAACATCAAATGTCGTTGACTGCACTGGCATACCCACTTTCTTCTGTCCTTTTGTTCTGTTCCTTGCTTTCCAGTTGTCTTTTCCTATTTTAAGACCGGGATTGCCACATTGAGAAGCCAAAATGTAATTTTTGCAGTGCCCTCTTGTTCACTTCCAATTTCCAACAGTCCCAGTGGTTTGGGGGCAGCATAAGACTGTATTCCCTGGAAATCCAGCTAAGAACTGTCGAGTTGCGTGTTTGTTTTAACTATGAATTTAAGTAGGGTGCGCAGCTTGTTTCTGGTAGGAGTACATACACTGTTTCAAATCAGTGCGTGTGCTTGATATCCTGCCCTGAAATATCTTCATTTGGAAACCAGGTTTCCCAGTTGTAAAGAAATTCCCAGAACTGGTGATACCAGTCTCAGTTTTTGTTATATCCAATTCCCTTTAATGCTTTATTTTGAGCTCTTCAAGTTTTTTTCCCCCCTTTGAAATATAGATTCTTCTACTTGTACTGAAATTGCCATCTCACCTGTTACAATCAAGACCTTGTCTGTCATTCTTGCTCAGTACAAAGTTTTATTAACCATGGAGTGAATTTAGTGTTCAGCTAACACAGTGGGCTACCTGACATGTTGTATATAACTGAAATGAAACCAGCTGATATATGGTTGGAGGGTAATATACTTCTCTCACCCAGACTGATAAGTCATTACTAGCACTTACATTCAGTAAATCAGAGATTGTTCCTAGACTGCAGTGGGGGGGGGAAAGGGGATTCTTGGGGGGGGGTGGAGTGGAGGTCAGGCTTGTTGTGCTGTATGGTAGATATAAAAATGTACAGATTGTCAGAATAACTGTGCACGTGCTATCAAAGACGGCATGTTCAGCCTGGACTCAAAAATGCCATGAACCATGTTTTAAGAAGCTAGAACTGAAACAGGTACCTAATTTAGTAACCATAGGGAATCATAGAATCTTCAAGCACCGTGCTGGGCACTCAATGGGGTATCCACCCAATCACTAAATTGCGTTTCCACCTACCTGAAAAATTGGTAATTACTGTTACTGATTGATTGATGACAACATAAAAATAAAAATTGTGAATCGGAAAAGTGAAATAATAGGCAAAGAGAACAAAACAAAAACGTGAAGAAAACTTGACGAATCAGGTCCTGGAATGAAGGACAACATCCTGGGATATCTGGTACCTAAATCAGGGAGTAATTGGGTACCGATTATTTCCTGGATGTTGTGGGTCAGTTTGGGTAAGGAAAATTCAAAGAGGATACACATTTGTGTCGTTACTTGTTTCAGCTCTGTATTAAGACATTGCAATCTAGAGAAAGTGTGTTTGCCATCTTGGTCCCAAGTGACAGAGATGGAGACAAAGTAGTTCAATCAACATGATATCGTTGATTGGACCAGCTGTCGTCAGTAGAAACGTGCAAGCTTTCAGACATCACAGGGTCCTTCCTCAGGCAAGAGGAGTCCTAATTCCTTTATATTAAGGAGACATACAAAGTTTTGGATCAGAATGACAAGCTTTTTATTTTGAACAGTGTAGTCTAATGGATACAGTGTTGGACTTGGACCTGCAAGATCACTTAAGTCACATTTTAACCATGAACTCACTGGGTGGCCTTGGACAAGTCACTCTTTCCCAAACTCAGTTCCACATCTGTGAAATGGGATGTGTAGTGATAACTCACAGGGTTGCTGTGAGGATGAACTTGTTGAGGATTGCAAAGCATTTGAACACTGAAAGCACTGCTGAAATTGATAATAAATAATAAAAAACAAATAAGTCATTGTATAGCAATTTCAGGTGTGTACACAAGGGGTTTCCTGACGCAAATTGGTTATCAGCTGAATGAATACTTAATATTGACTTCACATAAGAAGGAAATTGGAAAGCACAATTAACATTTTTCCACCTACAGTTGCACCATTTTACAGACACAATCTTCCCTTGATTCTTAGTGAGCCATCCATATAAGTGAGTCAGGACATCTGCTTAAGGATTTGTAACAAAGACTTTTAAAATCTCTCATTTCTCTGCCCTCCACATACCCCCACCTTTTAAACAACAAATCTGTGTTTTCCTAAAGTTACATTCTTTCAGTACAGTCCTCTAGCTGACAGCGCGTCCATCCACACAAGTGGGAGTGAGCCCCCTGGAAGGGACTGAACCACATACAAACAGGAAAGGCTGGCCTTAGTGGTAAATAGTATAAGGTGCTGCGTTTTGAGAACCCAGCCCCATGAGGATTGAGCCACTGTAGGGCTGGTCCAAACAAGCTATTCCGAATTTGCAGACTTTTATACAAAATCAGAATAGCTTATTAAAATTCTGGTTGGGATTCTGTCCGAAATAATATTTTGGCTGGAATTCTGAATTGCACCCTTTTGAGCATGCATTTTTTGTTTGTTTGTTTTTGTTTGTCTATTGAAACTTGGACTGAAGCAAAATGTTGAATCTCCACATTAAACCAGCACCATACCACTGTCACCGACAAAGGCCAGACGAAGGAAGTACAACCCATGGGACACAATCCAGTCTTACCCTGCCACAGTCTCAGGGGGGTCATGTGAGCAGGAAACTGTTGCTCACTGGCTGCCCTCCTGTATTTATTACCTTTTCCCTCCACACCACCCTGGTCTGAGCAAATTGTTATCAAGACCTTTGCAGATGGACAATTTCAGTGAAGTTCCAGACCAGTCTTTTCCTCTAGTCCAGATCCTTAACTTTGTCAGTTTGACTACAGCCTGCTCGATTTTTGATTTATTTATTTAAAAAATAAATAAATCCACAAGCATTTATTTTGTTGCTCGTTTTACCTCTCCAAAAAAAAAAAAAAAAAATGTTTTCGCTTTTTCAAACAACTTCATCTAGGATGAAAAAAATTGGATGTAGATAGCATTTGTTTTGTTGCTCCAAAGCGTGAACATGAAATGTTTCTTTCAAGGTTCCATGGCATGGCAGATATAAAGCTAAACATGATGGACAAACAGGATTGAGTTAATTTTCAAGAAAAGTGCAACCATGTTCTATTACCGTTAGCTTTATATTAGTGCAAGCTGCTGGCCGAACCTCTTGTACATTGCATGGGCATCTGTCAGAATTGCATCAGAAGGGATTCCGCTCCCTCACCCCCCATATTGTTTTATGGGGATATCTGTACTTATACCCCTAGCCTTTTTGTGCAGTAATGCATTTATTAGTTTGCCGGTGTTTACAACTGTATTTTATTTTCTAAAGAATGTAGCAGTAGCATGGATCTTCAGTTGAATAGTGTGTTATGCTAAAGGAGTATGTGGTGAGCAAGTCAGGCAGTACAACTTTATTAACCTCAAGCAGACAGTGAGACAATTGCTCTGTAACTTCATAGAATGGAGAAGCGCAAGGTCAACTCCCAAATCTATACAAAGCTGGTTTGGAGCCAACTGTTTCTGCAAAGTTTTGTTAGAATTGATTCTGCCGCTCATGACAAAGTGATGCTGCACTGAAGAGACAAGCAAATGGGTTAGAGAGGCAGCAGTTCAGCGTTCTTACAGGTTAGCTGCAGCCGTGGAGATACGATGTGGCAAGTTTATGCTGATGCAAGGAGAGCTGATTAGCTACAAGCGACCTTTAGATGACAGTTAGCTACAGTTGAATAGTATTGACAAATCAGAATGGATCAATTTAATTTGTTTGGAATCCATTTCACTAATTACTCTTTAAATTAGATTCTAAGAAAGTTTGGTGGTACGCTTTGGGGGGAAGCTTATCTGGAGAAAAAAAAAAAAGAGAGAGAATTGAAAATATGGAGCTGCAAGCACAATGGGCCATTTCTTTGAAAGGTTATTATCAATTTAGCCAGAAACTGAGGCTGAAACTCACGGGCAGACGTCTGAAATGAGTAATAAAGACAGGGCTTCAAATGCAAACGGGTGTGAAGAAGGGGACAAAAGCCTAATTTGCTCATTTAGCCCTGCTTGTTCTTTGTTTATTTTGGGATTTTATTTCACTGGTGAGTTCATTCAACAGGATTATTTAGGCATGCGTTGTGTTGAAGACACTACTTTGAATGTATCTGTTGTAGTTTTATAGTTCTCACAACATCCTACCATTTGTTTACGTAAGCTCGGTAGACATAATTTACAGCAGTGACAAATGGACCGCTAGTCCACTTGAGCTAGTCCAAATTGTGGGCTTAGTTAAGGGAAGTTGGGGAACCTTTTTTTTGAAGGTTCACTGTTTCAGAAGAAGATGGTGAAAGGGTTTTGTTTGGCTAGGAAATTTTAGGAAATTGGACTATTTGCTGGCTGGATTATCTCTATTGACATCTAGGGGAGTTTTCCCAGTGATGTTGGCAGAGCCATAATTTATGTAATGGCCCCAGTATGTGGAGTGCTGGTACCTCTCTAAATATTTGTGGTGGAACCATATCTGGAACAGTGTCTTCAGCTGTGAGCCAGAAAGACATACAACAACTGAAAATATTAAAATGATTGGTAGAAAGTTTCAATAAGGGCCCAATACTATTATGGGTGCCTGCCAACTAAGCACATATGGAACACACAACCTATGCCTTGACGACCTTATAGACCAAAATTTAAGAGAAGAGACACGGTGTGAAAGCGACAAACAACAAATTGAGAGCAGAGGAGCTTCAGGCAAGGGCTCCAAGAGCACGGCCATGGGGTGGTATGGATGTCCTAGTGGTTGAAGTGTATCCATTTAACCAGAGACCTGCGTTCACTGTGTTTTCCCTGTAACTGGTAGACCACAAATGAAAAATCTTGGTGAGTGCCACTTCCATTGGAAGCGAGGCATTTGCCAAGCTTTGTGTTACAGAAAAGACTTACCAGTTTTCCCACTGTGTCAGACCCCGCTGCTGGACTCCTCTGCGAGGGGGGCCGCTGGATCACGAGCCTCACCGAGGGGCTTCCCCCCCCCCCGGATTATCCAGTCCACTGCACCGCCTGAGACAGGGGCGGCGGCACCAGCACTAGAGGGGAGTCTGAGACAGTGGGTTGCCTTGGCAACCCACTGCTGCGCTGACAGCACACCGCCCTCCCCATCAGAGACACCTGATGCTCCAGGACCATCACCTGTGTTTCTGCGCCGCTCCACGCGGCTGCAAACACAGCAAGGGGCAAAGCCTAGCATGTAAACAACCAGCGCGGGGCAACAGACAGTGCTGGTAATCAGAGCGGAGAAACTGGTCCTTCAGCGAAGCTAAGTGATTTCGGTGTGATTTCTGTGTGGGTCTGAGTGCGTCACCTACCCATGTGTGCTTCTGTGACTGCGCCCTTGTTCCTCTTTCCCTGTGCGTGTTTGGAGATCCGAGTGCAGTGGGTGCGTGCAGTGCAAGCCACACACCCTCCCCCCCGGGACTTCCTCCCTTATCCTCTGGCAAGCATGAATCCCCCGTCCCACTTCCTATCCTGTTCTCCTTACCCCGTGAACCCACACCAGCCCAACATCTCTGAGCCCTTCCTCCCCGCCGCGTGTGCATAAAGCTAGTGTGTGTGGCGGGTGCAAGGTCACGTTCTCCTTCGCATGCTCTGCGCCCTATGATGATAGAGGCCTGAAGTGGTTCAGGTCATTGGGCCAACAGTCTATCCTGATGGACATTGTTTCCCTCGTAACTTCGAGCAGAGCAAGGACATGGACCCACCCCCTGAGGGTGAAAAGTGAGTGGGTGGCCCTTCCCTTCCTTTCCTTAGTTCCCCGAACGCCCTTCCCACTGACACACTGTTTTTGCCATTTTCCAATACCTGTCACACATTGAACAAGGCTGCCACAGGCCAGTCCCAAGCCTCCTGTGTACCCTGTGCACACCCCAGGGGCTGTAGAGATGAAAATGTACTGGTTAAGCACCAGGAAAGTGTTGGAAATGGCTAAAAGTGTTGTAAAACTGTCGCACAATTCCTGGAAAGTGACAACAACAAAAAAAAGTCCCAGAAAGTGACCAAAAAAATGGCGGAAGTGCAGGATCACTGGAAACTGATGACGTACTGACAGTCACTTGCAAGCACGTCAGAAATGTCAGCATTTCCCTTTGGAACAGGAACACTTGCTCTTGTCTCAGCCCTAGTAACCGGGTCCCTGGGTCCTGGGGTAAATATTCTCAGTATCCAGCCCCCAAAGACCCAGTTCCATGCAGGATCTTTGCCCAGTCCATCTCCGTGGAGTCTCTCCCTCTGGCTACACACAGTCGCTCCTAGAGCCAGGAACCACCTTATCCAGAATTCCCTGGATACCTGGCAGGGCACAATTCCTCCCGCACCCAGGTAGTCAGGCCCTCTCTCTAGAGGCACGGCCATCTCTGACTCCTGCCTCTCTGGTTGTCTTCTCCGGCTCAGCTTAGCCTTTCTTGGCTTAGGGTTGGCCAAGTCATGTCCAGCCCAGCTGGACCATATTGGGGAACAGTAGGCATTTAATTGCCAGGCTTGGGAGGGTAGCCCAGCTGGGGCACATCAGGGCACTTGCCTGTGCTGCCTCAGCACCTACACCTCCCAAGCTGGCGCTAACCCTCCTTTACGGGTCAGGATCCCTTATGCAGTCTGCTGCTGCTACATTCCCCATTGGGAAATTTGGTGGCAATGGGGAAAACACAGTTAACATGAGGCCCTGTGTATAATCAAGCATTCACTAGGACTCTGTTTATTAGTGCACACCTATGCAGTTATCAACCTAGCTGTTAATAGTCTGTGCACATACTTCATTAAGACCATGTGTATTAGCACACACCAATAATAATAATAATAATTAATAATAAATTATCTTTATTTTTACATAGCACCCCCTGCCATGGCTCTCGGAGCACTTTACACACAACAGTTTAACACAACTTTTAATCCTCACAACAACTCTGTGAGGTAGGTCAGGCTGAGATAATATTGTGACTGGCCCAAGATCTCCCAGTGAGTTTCTGGCTAAGGCAGAGACTCGAACCAATCCCCTCCCGTCCAAGTACTTCGCACTTAGCCATCACACCACGCTGGCTCTATGTAGTGTATCGAACAATTGTGAGGGAGGGTAGATATGAGTGAGCTAGAAAATAATAGAATAGCGGGGAGAGGAGGATGGAAAGGGCATGCGGCTGAGGAGAAAGCGGTAAAAGAGTGATGAGGGAGTGCAAGGATCAGGAAGACAAGACCAGGAGGGAAAAGGCAGCGTCCGATGGCATAAAAACACAAATGCGTAATGTTAAATGTCAGCGGAAAGGCAGTTAATTGTGGGTCAGTGAGAAGTCAGCAAGCCAGAGGCAAGGTGTGACAACACATTATCCCTCCTCTAGCTCTAAAGAAGATACTGAAAATCACCTATCCTGTAATGAGAGCGGTGACTTAGGAGTAGGAACCAAGTTACTACACAGTGTTGCATGGGGAGAAATGCTTTACGTGTACAGCATACGGAACAGTTCATATTGGGGGACAGAGCAAATGTTTATTGTTTCTTACACAGTCTCCTGTGCTTTCCTTCAGGCCTAATAATAACCGCACCGCCATAGCTATTACATAGCAGCAGTTTCCAGATTTCTGGCTGGTGTGACCCCATTTCAAGACTTAAATATAGGGTAAAAACAAATGTTGACAGTCAGCCGTTCTGTCCCACGGGTCACTTTCATGTTGTACTCGGGCCCCAGATGTTTGCACAGACTGACCCCAGGCGTGTTGGCGGCTAGCCTGGACTGTCACTCGGCAACATGCTGATATCCCAGCGGCTTCTTCTGGCGGTCTTCGCTCTGTCTTGAAATACTCCGTGCTAGGTATCTGGAGTGCTGAACTATAGAGTGTGGTGCCCCGCGATACTTGCAGCAACACACTTTCAGACCATCTTAAGTTATGTCATGGTTTTCCATCCCCACCCAAATCATTCCTTCAACCCTGCTCCCTTGTACTTCAGGGACTCTCATTGTTACAGACTTTGTCCTTGGCAGTAATTGACATCAGTCTAAAAGAGAGACACATGACTCTTCCTAAAGGTACTGTTTTTTCTGTGATATGTCAGTTGCATTGTGAAGATGACATAGGGTAAAAACAGACATGATCGTGGTCCGCTTTAACCTGCTGGTAGCCCAGAACCCACCTACACATGTGATGTTGTCCCGGGATTGCCTGAGGTCGTGTTGGCAGCTAGCCCGTGCTGTGACCTTGTCAAATCTCTGCGGTCATAGCCCGGGCTATGGTCCACTCGACGGGGCCAAAGTGAGCCACAGCAGGGCTAGCATGTATGTTCTCACACAGCATATCCACCCCAGGCCGGTGTCTGCCATGGCCGGCTGCCATGACTGTGCCTCATCGGCCACCGGGACTGTCCGTCATGATGGCGTGCTGGGAGCAAGGCATAGGTGGATCTCTTGTGCTCCCTGCCCTACCTGGCCTGTGCGGACAGCGGGACAACTCCCCGACCGTGGGCACATCGGTTCAGTACCTCAACTTGACCCAGGCTGTCTCACCCATGATTTTCCGCCCTGGGACAGCCTTGGTGGGGGGGGAGGGGGCGTGTGGTCCTGGCAGATGCTGGTCTATTTTTACCCATAGTCTTCTCTTCTTCCTCGGTGTACACTGTGGCATTAAATGTGAAAGAATCCCCTCATTTTGTGTGTCAAACATGAAAAACCTAGGCTTGATTTTTCCACCTGCTGTAGATAGTGACCGAGCACGTCTAAGTATGCTAGTTTGGGCACTTTTGGAAAACGTTGGCCTTGTTCTCTACCAATCTGTGTTGGGAATTGATGTGGGTATGTAACAAGGGTCTTCATGTTGTTTGCTTTAGACCATTCAGAAATGTTGTTAAAATATGTACAGAGTGCCAGCAGTGTACCTGGCTGGTATTGAACATTCGTTGATTAGAGACAGGTCCCTGCCCTGAGGGACATACAGTCAAGGAGAGACATGGGAGAGGAAATAAGGGAATGGGGGAACACAGGAAGAGACAGGAAGTTGAGAAGTTTCAGGTGCTTGTGCTTAGCTTGATTACCATTAATCTGAGAGAGACAGGGTAACATGCATGAAGTTAAGAAGTCACCAGTGCATGTGCTTGGCTTAGTTACAGAGGAGAAGGGGGCTCTGGATGGAAGGCAGTAGAGGGAGCATCAATGAGCAGTTTGTGGAGATGGGGAGCTAGGGAAAACCCGGAGGAAGAGGCAGGTTTTCAGAATGGATTTGAAGCTTGGGAGTAGGGGAGGGAATATAAAACAGTGTGTTCAGGGAGGGAATATAAATATATGAATGAAATACATTTACACTTTTTCCTTTGCTGCTTTTATCAAGTGGAAAGTATATGACAGACTAATCATTGGAGTCTTTATTTCTAATAACCAAACATGCTGATTTTGGGTGTTTTTAGAGACGCACCCCCTGCCCATCATGCATGTTGCGGGGCTGCATAGGACGCCAATGTGGCGCTGCAACAGACATGATGGGTAGAGAGGTGTTTGTCTAAAAACATCCTTCGTCTCAGGATTTCTCAAAAACAGTTCACCAAATTCAGTTCTTTGAGCTCTATAGATTTTCAGAGCTGAGCAGTCCGTGTCTTGTTACGCATTTTCAAACTTTAAAAGATCACCGTGGAATAAAACATTAAAAAAGACATTTGTCCTCTCACAAAAGACATTTTGCCATTTTGAATGATGAAAAGGGGAGTGGGGGAGAGACCTGTTAAAATCTTGACATTCATTAGAGAAGAGAGTGGATGAAGCATCGGAGGGGGGTGGAGGGAGAGGACAGCTTAACTTGCTGATTTGTCAAAGCCAGCCCATGAATGAGAGGATACTCCTCACTGAGCTAAAACATGAAAAAAAGCAATCAAATGCTGTCTTTTTGGAAGACAGTGTCTTTGTGGGTTTTGGGGGGAGGGGACTATCGAGTGAACGATATTATTGGCTTTTATTTAGCTGTCAATGATTTCTTTCACACCCTTTCTGTCAGAGGTGAGTTGCTGGAAGCACGTTTTAACCGTGCTCCAGAGTCTGCACTGGGCGGCTACTAATAACTTTCCAGTTCACAACTCAAGTTGCTGGTTTTGTCCTATAAAGCTTTAAATGGCTTGAGCCTTATTGGAAAGACCGTCTGGTCCCTCTTGTCCCACCATGGCCTTTGAGGTCAGATGGGAGTGGCCTCTTGTACGGACCGTCAGGTTCACACAACAAGGGTACCAACGAGGTGTGCTGGGTGGCTGCCCCACCATTAGGGGGGCAATTATGGAACGCCTTCTCCTTGGAAATTCAATTAAGCTTGAGTCTGCCCATCTTCCAGGGGTGATATAAGATCATTTTTATTTGGCATGGGGTTTGTCAGGCAGGGACAGGGCGTGCGGAGTTGTGGGTTAGGGTTTTTTACCTGGTTTTATTTGTATAATCTTAATATGTATTAGGGGATTTGATGATGTTGGTGTATTTTTGAATATATATTTTATATATTGTGAACCATGCTGAGGCTCAAGGAAGGAATGGGATAAAAATGTGAAACCGATACAATAAATAACTGGCTGGCTTCATAAAACTTGAATGGTAAAGGCTGAAATCTATCCCGTGCTGTTGTATATTACTCTATCTATCGGTGTTAATAAACGTGACTCTGCCCACTATGGCTTGCCTGGGCCAGAGCCTAACCCACACGCCAGTTTTGGGCCCACTACAGCCCCCAGTCGGGTAGGCAGCTGGCCAGCAATCGTGGGACTGGAAGGAACTGGGCCCACAGTCTGGGCAATAACGTGTGTTCGCGCCGCCATCCCAGCCTTGGCGCAGGGGCTGCCATGATCGGCTGCCATGGCTGCCCATCTTGGCGGGTAGCGGGGCCAGTCAGACTCATGTCTCTTCCGACCCCACCTCCCCAGCCGGGTCAATCGATGGGAACATTTATTCTGTTCCTCAAACTGGCTGGGGACGCACCCCCGCTCCTCAGGACACATAGCCAGCATACTGGCTCCACATATATTAACACCCAATGTATTGCCTTAGGTTGGGTTTCAAAGAGTAACTCCCACTCTGACCTACAATAATCCCTCACTAACAATGGGGACTAACCTTCCCATACTTTTCCGTAATGGATGTCACCCAAACCCCTAAGCCATTTCAATATAAATCATAATCACTTGCATAACTGAATATGACTATGGTTTTGAACTTTCCATCACCTAATGGGATAGATGATTAATTCAATTAAGGGGATGAGGGGACATTACTTTTGAATGTAGTGAATATTCACAGTTCTCCTATCTTAAAATGTCTGGTGGCTGTGAAAATAACACAATTTCTACCATCTAAACAATGAGTTTGACTATGGTGTGTGTGTGTGTGTGCGCGTGCGTGCGTGCGTGCATGTGTGTGTGAGAGAGAGAGAGAGAGAGAGAGAGAGAATGAACTTCCAATGTACTCCGTGCCTATGCTTTTTAAACAGACACTTATTCCTTGAGTGGATGAAACAACGTGTTCCCTCTGGAATGACCAGACGACAACCTGCCCCTGTTGTATCCCTCTGTCCAGTTCAAGTTGTGTTGGGTGGGGAGAAGGGTTCTGTTGACAATTGTGTGCCCACGCAGAGGAGTAAAGAAACGTATGTGAAAGCCACAGGAAGCAGCCTCGAAGTGCCACAAAGCAATTACAGTATATCACAGGACTGTTAATCTAGGACACCTCCAAGCTGAGTTTCTAGCAATGTGGCAACACTGCAGGATCTTTGTGTGACATGCTTACTGGTTTAATGTTTTTGCAGTGGACCCAGAGTCCTCTTAATCATAGCCTTGATTCTTTTGAGATGTATAAAGCAGGAGGCGTCCATCCCTGGACCTTTGGGGCAGAGAACTGAGCAGCACCACGGGTTCTACTGTTCCCTTATTCAAGGGCAATGAGGAATAGTTTCGTATATGGCCAGGAACCCATGTGAATTTTGGGAAGAGGAGACATGATTAGCGCTCTTTCAACTGACCTTCCAGTGAACCCTATCCTATTTACTTACATCCCATCCTGACTACCCTGTGGGGCTTGTTGAAACATGGCAAGATGACCAGCACCGGATCATTTTGTTGTGATATGAGGGGTTGTATGGCATAGGGTGTTTTTACACAAGACATCTGCCTCCCCCCCTTGCTTGGAACTGTGGGAGGGCGGGGCTACACATCTGCAGCAGACAGCAAGAGCTGGGAGGAGAAGCCGGGGGCTTTAAAAGGCTGCTGGATTTCGGCACTGCTGCAGACACACGCCGTAGGCTGAAAGTCGAAGGCTGTGAACCAAAGGCACCCTTGCGGGGCTTTTGGAATTTGAGGGACTTAGGGGCTAGTTGCTATGCAATTGGAGTGGTGGGTGCTGTAGTCAGCAGATTTGAGTAGAAGTGGGAGGTTTTTAGTGGGTTAGGAGGGTGTTGGGAGTAGGGATTGGGTGGGGTGGGGGCGACATATGCACCCAGGTGTGAGGTGGGGGTATATGGAGGGAGGAGTGTTACCCGGTGTGAGGGGGCGACGGGTGGTTAGGTGGGAATGGGGGGGGGATGGTCCAGGAGAGAGTGGATGGGGGATTTATCCCCCTCTGACAGAGGAGAATAGGGGGTGTAGTGGGTGGGTATCGCCCTCGGAGGGGCTGGTGGGACAGCTTCTGGGGAGGGGGATTGGGGAGTGGACCGGGGGGGAGGGTCTGCAGCCATATGGGTCGTGTTGGGCTGGGGGAATTCTGGTCCTTCTGCGAGGCGAATTAGATCTGTGAGACGGGACAGATGTTTTGTACCAGTCCTGCTCAACGGCCCCCAGGCAGGCAGTGTTGTGATTAGAAATAAGAGGGCCCCTGGTCTTGGTTTGATGCTGGTAAATGCGAGGTTGGTGAACAGTGAGTCAACCATAATCCAGGAGATGATCCTGGACCAGGCAGCCGACTTCGAGGAGACCTGGCTAGAGGTCCCTGGCTGGACACGGAGTTGGGGCCTATACCGGCTGACCTTGTTCCAGCTGCGTACTCCTTTCAGCGTCAGCCATGGCTGGAGGGACCGTGTGTGCGTGTAGCCATTATTTTTAAGGATGCCTTGTCTGTGAGGAGATTTCCTGTGCAATCTATCATGGGTATAGAGGGTCTCCATCTGGTGTTGGATTTGGCCGGAGACAGGGTGGGGGTATACCGGGCACCCACCTGTACAACAGCTTCCCTGCTCGCACTGACCAATCTGGTGTCAGAGGTGGTCTTGCGGTCCCTCAGGGCGATAGTCCTGGGGGACTTCAACATCCATGCTGACACCATTCTTGGAGGGGCACAGTGTGAGTTCATGGCCGCTATGGCAACCATGGGCCTGTCTCAGAGAGTGGTGGGCCCCACACATGTTGGAGGACATACCCTGGACATGATATTTTTCACCGACCTTGAAGCAGGGGATCCATTAGTGGGGGATGTGTTGTCAGTGCCCTTGTCGTGGACGGATCATTATCTCCTCCAGGCTGGTATCCTGGTGCATGTCAGCCCCCGGGAGGGTGTGGAACCAGTTAAGTTGGTTCGCCCCTGAAGGCTTATGGAACCAGAAGGGTTCCAGACTGCTCTAGGGGATGTTCCTCTGACCTCGATGGCCGCTCACTCTATGACCTCATGACCATGTGGAATTCCATGTTGGTGGAGGTCATCGACCGGGTGGCCCCCAGGCGTCCGCTCCAAAATCGCTGATAACGCAGGTCCCTGTGGTATACGGAGGAGCTGTGGCGGATGAAGCGGGAAAGGCGGCATTTAAAGTGACAGTGGCATCATTTGCGTATTGTAGTTGACCGATTGCGGCATAGAGTCTGGTTACATACCTATGCCGTTGCGGTGCGGACAGCAAAGAAGATTTTCTTTGCTGCCCTCATTGCGTCAACTAAGTCCCACCCAGCAGAGCTTTTCCTGGTGGTGAGGGGGCTGGTCGGTCTGGCCTCCCTCCACCTGGATTTAGAGTCATCAAATGTCTTCTGTGATGTTTGTGTGGACTTTTTTTGCGGATACAATCGCTCAAATCCACCCCAGTTTTGATGCAACAATTTTAGCAGTAGGTGAGCCAGAGGCAGTAGAAGCCCCTCCTTGGCCTGTTTTGTGGGATGAACTTAGGATGTGTCGCCCTTGGATGTAGGGGTTGCTCTTGGGACTGTCCAAGTCACTTATTGTAAATTAGATCCATGCCCATCCTGGCTGGTTAAGGCTAGCCGGGAGACACTAGGGCTGTTGCTGGCCGCGATAGTCAATGCCTCCCTTGGGGAGGGCAGGGTGCCATACTGTCTCAAGGAGGCTGTGGTGCACCCCCTGCACAACCATCCTTGGACATTGACATCCTGGCCAGCTATCAGCCGGGCTCTAACATTCCCTTTTTATTGAAGGTTATTGAATGGCTGGTGGCTCGACAGCTTCAGGGGCATCTGGACCGGATCAAATTTCTTGATCCCTCGCAGTCTGGCTTTTGTCTGGGTTATGGCATGGAGACTGCACTTGTGGCGTTGGTCGATAACCTCTCCTGTGAGTTGGACCAGGGTCATTTGACCCTGTTGATTCTGTTAGATCTCTCAGCTTCGTTGATCATGAACTGTTGTGACTCGGCTGCGGGACCGGGCAGGGATTTGCGGGACTGTTCTTGAATGGTTCCGCTCTTTCTTGGCTGGGATAACCCAACGTATGGCGCTGGGTGATTTTTCATCTTCTCCCCGGAGCCTCACATGGGGTCCTGCAGGGTTCCATCTTATCCCCTCTCTTGTTTAATGTGTATATGCA
Source organism: Sphenodon punctatus (assembly GCA_003113815.1). Classification (NCBI taxonomy): domain Eukaryota; kingdom Metazoa; phylum Chordata; class Lepidosauria; order Sphenodontia; family Sphenodontidae; genus Sphenodon; species Sphenodon punctatus. Next base: position 1,961,802 of record QEPC01003849.1, on the reverse strand, counting down.
GCCTTTGGGGGAGGTTGTCAGGGATTTTGGTGTAAGGTGAGATCAGTATGCTGATGACACCCAGCTATATCTCTCATTTTCATCTGACCCAGGTCCAGTATTCTCGATGCTTACCCGGTGTCTGTCAGCTGTGGGGGATTGGATGTCGGCGAGCCGCCTGAAGTTAAATCCTGACAAGACAGAGGTGATGGCTGTGGGGAAAGCTGGCGGAGTGGTGGTCCCCATCATTGATGGGGTCCATCCTCCCCTGGTATCTCAGGTCCGTAGTCTGGAGGTGCTCCTGGATCTGCAGCTCCGCCTGGAAGTCCAGGTGGAAGCTGTGGCAAAGGGGGCATTCAGCCAGTTACATCTTCTTCATCGGCTTAGGCCGTATGTCTCGGACTCGGATCTGGCCACAATCATCCATGCTTTTATTATCTCAAGACTGGACTACTGTAACACACTCTACGTGGGGCTACCCTTGGTGCTGGTTCGGAGACTGCAGCGGGTGCAGAATGTGGCGACCTGTCTTTTGAAGGGGACGAGCTGACACGAACACGTTACACCAGTGCTTCGCTCTCTGCACTGGCTGCCAATAGTCTTGCAGGCCCAATTCAAGGTGTTGGTGTTGACCTTTAAAGCCCTAAACTGCCTGGGTCCCACCTACCTGCAGGATTGCCTCACACTCTGGATCATCCCCTGCGGTCAGCCGTGGGCGCCCTCCTCGAGGTCCCCCAGATTCCCATGTGTCAACCATGAGGAGGGCATTTTCTGTGTCTGCACCGTGGCTGTGGAACTCCCTCCCGTTGGAGGGACGCTTGACCACCGACCTCCCCTCTTTCCGTAGACAGTGTAAGACCTCGCTGTTCCGCTGGGCCTTCACCGATGGAGATGGGGTGGGTGGGTTGGGTTAGGGAGGGTTTGGGTATGGGTTATTTTAATCTGGGGATTTTATGTTGTTTTAATTGTATTTTAGGTGTATATTTTAAAATGTTGTTAGCTGCCCCGAGATGCTTATAGCAGGAGGGGTCGGCATATAAATAATAATAATAATAATAATAATAATAATAATACATTCCCACACATGGACACTCACCATCTACGTGCGGGATGACTTGTTTGAATACGGTATGTGGGGGTGCGTGCTCCTGTGACCTGCCCACCGCCCACCCTGCCCACACACTGGTCACTCTGGGAAAATCCAGAGTGCCCTGTGTATGAAATAGGTGGGTAGTGTGTGGACAGGGTGGGCATGTGTGGGGCCTCTCGTGTGAAGCGCCTCCCCCCCCATGCATCCATCCCACACAATGACCGTGGACCCCCACACACCTGTCTCATGTAAAAACACCCATACTATAGCTACCCATCACTATTAGAGCTGAGGCAAGAGCAAGTGTTCCCGTTGCGAAGAGAAATACTCACCTTTCAGGCGTGCTTGCGAGTGTTTGTCAGTACTTAATCAGTTTTCAGTGATTCTGCACTTCTGCCACTTCTTTCTGTCATTTTCATCACTTTCTGGGACTTTTCCTTTAACATTTCCTGGGATTTTACAACAGTTTTATGGCAGTTTTACAGCACTTCTTTGGCAATTTTCAGCACTTCCCTGACACTTAGCAGGCTACTTTTTGTCTCCACAGCCCCCAGGGGCTGCACATGAGGACACACACCAGGTGTCGCACTGGCCTGTAGCAGCTTCACTCAACTTGTGAAAAATAACAAAAAATGGCAAAAACAGCAGGAAAGCCAGTAACTTTCCATGTCGCACAGATATTGGCGAATGCTCTGCTTTTGACAGAAGCAGCACTCACCGGGATTTCTCATATCAGACCTAATTACTATGTCACAGAGTCGTGAGGGGAAGTAATACGGACTAGAAGGCATCTCTCTTCCATCACAGTCCTGAACGTCAACCGGGGGGTGTCCTCTTGCAAGCTCCTGCACTGCACCAGATCCATGTGGCAAGGGTGCACAGAAAGCTGTTCTCGGTGACTGTTCTGCAGCTTTGGAGCTCCCTTTACCAGGAGGTTCGCCAAAACCTGAACATTTTCTGGATGTGGTGTAATACATATTTATTAGGCTGAGCGCTACGTACCATCACTCTGCTCCCACTTCTCCTCCCGCTGGGTTGGTGCTGCATCCCCGCTGCCGCTCCAGGAGCCTGGTCACCATCTGCGGGATGGAAAGGAGGGGTTTGTGGGTGTTGGGTGTGGGAGCCTGATTCTGGAAACCCCCCTTTCCCCTCCCACCGGCTATTCTGGTTTACCATCGGAAGCCGACCCGTGGCCATTTAAGGACACCACCTGCGGCCGCGCCGCAGGCCACATGCCGGCAGCCGTGAGCCGAAGGGCTGCGGCCAAAGAGCGCGGCCCATCGGGGTCCATCGGGGTATTGGGGGTTAGAAGCCCTGTCGGATCCCTTAGATGCATGTAACTCTGGATAGTGTTACTACACAGCAGGGGCGGGTTGTTTGATCGTGGATTTGGGGTATAGGGGAACTCGTTGGTTAATATCCAATACTGGGGGGGGGGGGGAGAACAGCTGCCAAGAGAGCTGCCCGTCAAGCAGAACCCTCTGCTGTGGATCTGCCTGAAGAATCACAACAACGGTTGGAAAGGTACTATTCGCTTCGTTTCCACAATCCGGCTTCTAAAGAGGGTATGTCAACTCTCCCCACCGAACTGCCTATGACTCGGGGCACTAATGTTTCACCAAACTTTGATGAGGTTCATTCGAAGGCTGGTCATTGCGACCCAGAATTGTGTTGCTTGGACCCTTTATTCACCCATGGTTCTGATTTATCTGTTACATATAGTCCTGTGCACTCAGCAGACTGTCGCCGTCTCAATCAAATTGAGAAGTCTTGTTCAATGATGGGGGAGTTAGTTAATTTATTACTGACTAAAATCAGGGATTTAGTCACTTTGGTCCAGGGGCAGCAATGTTTGCTAACTTCAGTTTTGCAATACCTGACTAATAGGGAATGGGCTGGGCTTGGGGATACCCTTAATGGATCTGGTATTTTAAGCTCTGACACCCCGTCCCCCCAAGCTGGTGTCCTTGGCTGCTACTCCCGAGCAAGGAGGCTTTGATGATGTGTTGGGTGGTGAGGAGTCATGCCCTCAGTCACAAATTGGTGGGAGTATGGGCTCTTGTAGGTCTAAATCAGTTTCTGTGTTGGGGGCGGTGGCATTCAGGATTTATCCGTTACCTAATGACCACCTTCCTTCATGGAACACTAAACATGCTGTGGCCTATCACTTTGAAACCATCTTAGGTTGGGTTCTATTTGGGGTAATCGATTCAGTACAGGTTTTGCCCTCTTATGGATGGATGCATAGATTAGTTGTTCATTTCTACTGCCGCTATTTCGCCTTTAGGGTTTTTGATCAGGCCCATTTATTGGCTACTTGGGGCATACATGTGGAGAAGGTGTTTAAAGACTTGTTGACTCACCCCCCTGCTCCTCCTCCACTGAGAGCTTGGGGAGGAGCCCAGTACCTGGGTACCAACAGTGTGGGAGGTTTGGTTGCCGGGGTAGCGGGGGGGGGGCAGTCATACTGCCAAGGGAAGCTTGGAGCCTATTCACAAACGGCTACGGAACTCTGCTGAAGATGGGCCCTTGGTGGGGGCTATAGAGGGGGGTTTTCCATCAGCCCCCCTTAAGGAAGGGCTGGGCTCTGTGATAGATGGCGAGGCTGTGTGTGAGTCTGTGGGAATTGAGGACTCAACGAAGCTGCCAGTAGTGAGGCAGAAACAGGTAGTCCCTACCTCTCTCGACCGGTGGTCTCACCCTGGGTTAGTCCCTGATGTAGGAATAGCTCATTTAGCCGGGTCTTTGATGCTGTGTCAGGAGCCGGGGGGATCTGTTCTTCGGTTAGGACCTGAGTGTCGGCGGGGGCTGGACCTGCCTGGAGGTATTGGTGCCGACTCCCGGACTCTAATATAATTTCTCTACTGGCGAGCATGCAGGTGGGTCCTCTGGGTAGTAGTGGGTTATTATTGTGGCTTTAGCCTTGTGATTTTGGTATGCCTTCCCCAACCTGCATTACCACTGTTGTGGAATAGTGGGCTGGGTTTGGCATTATACGATTATGAGCTTTCCATACAAAGGGGTTTAGTTATTTCGATTTAGGAATTTGGATAGGCATTGAATTGTTATTGAGGGTTACCCGGTTCATTTTTTCTTAATGTTTATTTGAATTGAAGGGTGGCCATGTGGGGGATCGGGTTGTTATGTGATCTAGAATACCCCTTTTAAGATTCGAGGAATTTTATTATTTCCTATTTTGTATTGGGTTATTGCGAGTCTTGGGGCTTTTAGCTATCGTTATAGTGTATTCTGTTATTTAATGTTTGTCTTGTTAGGTCTCTATAGGATGTGCTGGGAAACCAGTGGGAGGATTTATCTTTGAATATTCTGATGGAAGGTCAGGAGATCTGTTGATAATTGAATAAATATCTTAGGGATTGGGTGGTTGAGAGGTTGGGGTTTTAGAACAGTGTGGCTGAACTATGTTAGATATATTTTGGGCTGTGTTGGGAAATATCTTGGTAGAAATGATAGTGTCTTTCTGTATTGATGTTTAGTTTGGATTCTGTTATTAGTAGAAGTATTGTTGTTTACCCCTTACAGGATTTCGGTGTAGAATTCTTTTATGAGATTGCCCTTTAGACCACCCAGCCCTTAACTTTATCCTTTGGATATCAGGAGATGGTTATATTTGTTGTATTGGTTTATGTTTTATGTAACTGCTATGGTCTATGACTATGCAATAAAGTATTGATTGGATTGGATATTTATTAGGCCAGATGTTTTTCTAGGTGGGGGTAGGACTTGGGGATTTGTTTTAATGGGAATTGTATATAGTTTACATTTCTACAGGTTTTTTTATGCGCTGAGCCTTTGAAGAAGGGTGGGTTAAAAATCAAAACACACACAAAAAATAATTAAAATGAGCACATAGTGGATGTCATGTCTGAATTCTTCGTGGACAAAATCCACCAATCATCTCTCCTCAGGCTTCCGCAAAGTCTGCTTTTGCGGATCTGAGTGGAGAGAGACTTCAGTCACCTCAAACATCTGCATCCTCTCTGAAGTCTGGTAGCGAGGGGCAAGCTACTACTATTAGATTCGGACAGTATAATTTTGCATTGATAGTGAAGTTCCTTTTGAAATTAAAGACAAATGACACGGTGGGGGGCGGGGGGGGGGGCGTATTTTTCCTTCCCTTAAAATAAATAACATACGACAGTGGTGCTCAACATTTCTTTTGGGTGAGATCCACCAAACCTTTTCTTTTAATTAAAGAAATATGTTTTAAAATCAGAGTAATCTTGTATAAGAACACAAGAATTGTCATACTGGCGTGAGACCAATGATCCGCCAAGCCAAGCATCCTCTCTGAGAGTGATCACCTTTGGTGAGTTCAGTGAAGTAAACAACAGGTCATAATGGAAAGATGCATTCCCTGCTGTTTTCTCCCAGCTCATGAAGTCATTCTCCTCGCCTACTTGACTAATTGGCATCTGTTCTCTAAGAATTTTTTAATTTTATTTTATTTTATTTTTAAACCCAATTGCACTACTGGCCTTAATAATATCCTCTAGCAACAAGTTAATCGTACATTGAGTGTAAAAGTGCTTCCTTTGGTTAGTTTTAAATTTGCTCTGCTGCTGGTTGCTTTCGTAGCATCTTCCTTAGTGCTAGTATTATGCAAAAGGTTAAATTACAGCTCCCCATTAAGGGATCGTGAGATTTCACCCAATAGAGTAACCTCAATGAAATCCCAGTTCTCTGTTCATCTTGGGACGAACCAAGAATCTTCGAGTGCCCGCAGTTTCTTGCAGAATGCTTGGCAAGAAATTAAAAATGAAATAAAATAATAATAATAGTGCTTACAAAAAATAATAATAATTAAACGATCACTGTAGTAATAATAATTAAACTGACATGTTGTGCATGCAGAAATGGCTGCTGCCCTTATCCAAAATGGTGGTGATGCTATTGCTGCCATTTTGGGTAAGGTCAGTGGCCATTTTGTGCAGGCGTAAAATGACCCGGTGATCCTTTTGCACATGTAGTTATTTTATTTTTTTTTAAAATTGGTTTTATTGTTAATTTTAATTTAATTTAATTTCTTGCCGAGAATCCGTCCCAGGCTTGGGCAATTACCAGGAAATTGAACCCAGTGCCTGAACTCACAAGAATTTTTACAAGGGGGAAAAAAATGGCTGCTCATTCAGCCCTGCTCCCTGTTTAATTGTTCGACACTACTAACCCCCTGCCCCTTATGAAAAAAATAAATCCTACAGAACCAGGAGCTGCTGGTGGGCAGGAGAGAATTTGACAGAGCACCAGGGCTTGTGTGCCCCCCCCCCCCCCGGCTGCCGCATCCCCCTAGGCTGCCCTCGGACCCTCCTCAGGCACACTGATCTAAGGTATAGGATGAGAGCACTGCTTTAGCTAGCTCATAAAAAAATCTCATTACTCCATCACCCTCCATTAATATGCTTAATTGCACTCCAAATTGCCCTTTACAAGCAGTTTAGTTCAGGATAGAAAGGGATATTTTAAAAAATGTATATATATATTGTGGGGTTTATTTATTTTTTAACAGAATCATAACTTCAGAACATAATTTAATTCCCTATTCTTGCATTATGTAAAACTCTTCTTGGACTGGCAGGAAGGCTTCTGTCATGACCTGCTATGTCGGCAGAATAACTTAGCTTTGTAAACCACGCTGATTCTGGAAATTGGAAATCACCTACACAGAGCACATTGCAACCCAGTGACACACAACTCTGGGAAGAGAGAAGCATCTGGGCTTATGCTACTTCTCAGAACCTGCTTCTCATGCAGGGCAGGGAACCTTTCCCCTCTCGCAGGCTGCAAAGTTTGCACCATGAAGGATGTCTGAAACATCAGTGGGCATTGAGTACTGGGCGCAGGGACAGGATCAGAGAACCAAACAAGAGGAAAGAGCAGGGATACAGGGCCGAGTCCAAGGCAGAGCGGTCTGTGACGATCTCATAGGAGCGATTTGCCTTTTAACTGTTGCCTTTTGGTCCCACTTTTTGTCTGGTGAATAAGTAAACAGCTTCTTGTGGTCGCAACCGTCTTAGCTCTCTAGCTTCTCTGTCATAATCTCTCTTCTCTTCCATTTTGGCTTTCTGCTTCTATGCAGCCACATATTCTATATTGGAACTTGTTCCCGACTTGTAAGCAGGTAAGTGGGTTCTGAGTTTCCTGCCACAGAGGATTTCTGCTGGAGCCAGTCCGTGTTTCAGGGGAGTAGTCCGAAAGCCAAGGAAGGTTCGGTGTAATCTTCTTTGCTTTACTCAACTTTTTCTTCATGACTTTGACTCTGTATTTGACTAGCCTGTTAGACTGGGGATAGCCCAGACTTGAAATGATGTGTTTAAATTAGGACTGAACCTGAGTACCCCAAAAGAATATCTGTGAGTCTCCCAAGTACCAGACCCGATTTGTCAGTCCAGTACTCGGAGACTGGGTGAATTCTCGGCAAACTCCTCAGTACTCGGAAGGGGTGGGGACCGTGGGTGAGAGGGCAGCAGGGTGCAGGGAAGGGGAAGTGTGGAGGGAAAGAGGCAGGGAAGCGGGCAGCAAACTTCCCGGGAAGCGGCTCGAGTGCTCCTCTGCTGTGCAGGACTGCCCTGCACAAGAAGCGGCTCCAGTACATGTCTGTGCATGCAGTCTGGCAAGCATACTGGGGGGGCTGCCCTGCCCAGCAAGTGGCTGTGGCGTGCCTCTGCGCATACTGTCAGGGAGCATGCTGGGAGATGTAGTCCAAACTACATCTCCCAGCATGCTGTTTGACAGCATGTAGGACTGTCCTGCCCGGGAAGCGGATCCAACGCGCCTCTGTCCATGCTGTCTGGCAAGCATGCTGTGGGGGCCGCCCTTGCCTTGGAAGCAGCTGTGGGGCGCCTCTGCTCATGCTGTCAGGGACCAGGCTGGGAGATTTAGCCCACACTACAAGCAGTCTCAGAGTTGCGAGTCCTTCCATATTCTCAGCCTGTAGCTACTTACCCCAGGCCTGAGGTATCCGTGAGGCAATCCGTTCCCAACAGACCCAAACTCCCAGTTAGGACCAAAGCACTGCTGGTACTATGGTTTATTTAGAGTTCTCAAGAACAACACCATCAGCTGAAGTTTCAGTAGAAAAGCAGTTTACTTACAGCATTCTTCAACTATGTACAGGACAGGACATCTGTTAGTCTCAGGCTGAGTACTTCCTTCTAGCAACTCTGTATATTCAGTTCTGCTAGTACACTTTCTGACTCCCTGCAGTAGCACTAAGGATACATTGGGTAACAGCCTCTTAAAGTCATAGTATTCCACAACCCTCCCGGCCCAGTGGGGAAACATGGCAGGTGTGCCGCTGCCAGACATCCCATTGCCGCGGGTCAGGCCAAAGCACCGGCGCCTTGCCTCGTCCCAGCCACCCTCCCCCGGCCCACCTACTATCTCGCTCCGGCCGTGATGGAGCCGTGTGGGAATGGCACTAGCAACGGTGCCCAAATTGGGGTAAGGCTGCCCAACTCGAGGTAACATCTCGTGCAGCTGTATCGAAAGAAATAAGAACAGGGCAATGCACGAGGACTCGGGAGGCAAGGGCAGAGCTAAGGAGAACACCAGAGCAGAACAAAAGAAGGGTTAGAATTGGGAAAAGAGGAAATGTTCTGGTGGCCTATAAGCGGTCAGGGAGGCAATCAGGAGCTGGTGGGAGTGTTACCCCTACAGATAGCGATGTGCCAAGGGGGGGGGGGAAGCAGTGCTAATCCAGGGATCCATCCCTTGTCCTGCACATACCCCTCTCCCCCATCTCCACTCATTTCCTCCAGAGCTTACTTTTTCGGTGCTTGAAAGCAAGCCTTTCCCACTGCCAGATCCAGGAATTGGATAGGTGGCAAGTCAAACAAACAAACAAAAAAAGCTGATTTGGCCCATGGACCAGCAGTTCCCCATTCCTTGAAATTGTAGCGATATGTAATGCAGACGTATTTGTGAAAAAATGGGCCTCTATGCGCTGTGTAGCAGAGGCTGTTCAAACTGTGGAGTTTAGCTTAGTGCTTCGGTAGGTATCTTTTTCTTTTTCTTTTTTTCTTAGTAAAGTTTTCCTTTATCAGTTCCATGCAGCATGTTTTCCATTTCCCTTTCAATAAAAAAGTAAAGATTCCAACCAAGATTTCTTTTGTTACCCCCAAAGAAATGACTTACTATGAGACAAATCTGAATAGGAGACTATTTGCTACCCAAAGTAGAATTGCTGACTCACCCAGCTTTAATGCTTACCATTTTTCGAAGGTATAACCAGCAAGTTAGCTACACTAATACTAATGCTTAGGTAGCAGTTGTAAGCAGAGTGGTGTATATCCCCCTCCTGGGTAAGGGGAAAATTTATTCATAAAGATTTTCAGTGTCAGAGGGGCAGATGTTTTACATAATTTCATTGCCCCTTAGGCCGTTTACCAAGTGAAGATGGGTGTGGCAGAAACCTGCTCTAAACGGCACTAGTGTAAGTTGACATTAAACATTCCATGAAGCATCAGTTCAATGAGAGTACCTCTTCGGTTTTTACATGATCACATCAGGCTCCCTGCTAGCATCAACAGTTCCGTTTGCTTTCTTGCTGTAAAAAAGATCTCAACTTCCAGGCTCGGGGCCAGAATATCAAAATAGCACGATTCCCGTATGCTGATATCACAATAAGACCCAGCACGCTGAGCTGCTTTGAAAGCCTAGAGATAGGAGACATGGTGGAAGCTGCTAGGTGCTATGGTCTGTTTGAAACACTAATCTTTATTTTGTTGCCGTAAGTGGGAACGGCACAAGCGTTCAACTTCTAAAACCCATCTTTCATTTCACTTTCATGGCAAAGTGGTAATTTTATCCGAAGCAGTCATCCTCAGTAAATACCTAATGTGATGATTACCTTTTTGTGCATTTTATGAGTATTCTTTTCTGAGAGATATAAATGAACTATTCTGTCTAATTCAGTACTTTGAATTAAATGATTCTGTCTCTAGTTGTAGGGCTGAGCCTGCAGCCAATTACAGAACTTCCATTGGTGTCAGTGATGTAGGATGCTCTCTCCATGTCCATGTAATAGAGTTATCCTGTACGTCGGGGATGGGGAGCCACAGACCCACAGACTAAATACAGCACATGGATATGCTTTATTTTGCCCCTTTCTCATTCCTGGAGCTGGCCCCTGGATCCAGCTTTTGACCCCAAGCACTGAAAGACTAATCTCAAGGGAAGGAAGCAGAGATGAGGGCATGTCCCTGAGGACAGGGGACAGATCTGTGGCACAGATCCATAATCTGGACCCTCCTCCTTCTGGGTGAACCCCTTAAGCACCCCCTCTCCTGACTTCTCTGCAGCCCTTGAAACTTGAACTAATTTTTAAAGTGGGCCCTAAGAGGGAAAAAGATCCCCCACCCCTGCTGTACACTCCTGGTTTTAAATTAATTTAGAATTCTTCACAGTCTGTTTAAAAAAACAACAGAAAAAATATTTTTTTCAAGTGAAACAATAACGCGCCACTAGCAAAGTTTACTACTTCACTGTCTACTTCGATTTCCAAATGACTGCATTAGTTTGTTCTCTACAACATTTTCTCCTCTACCATTGTTTTTCTTTACTCTGGCTGCTCAAAATTCAGCCCTGTAATATGCTAGTGAAATGGTGCCAGAAATGGGCTACACCCCCCCTCCCCCCCCCCCCCCCCCCGCCAGAATCAAAACTTCACGTCCAGCAGACGTGCCGGCTGATTCCCCCCCCCCCACGAGCGGAGCTTCCCATGATTCCCCCGGTACGATTTTGGCTCATGCCAGTCCCTCCCCCTTCCCGTCTCGTGTGTAAGTGGCCTTTAGCACTAAACCAGTTGCCAGGGCACCCCTTTGCTCTTATCTCCATTGGTAGAGATTTTCCAGAACTCTGTCACTTTCAAACTTCTGTCTTCCGTATGAAAGTTCCTTATTTGCAAGGTGAGCACTGTTGAATATCATTGAGTAAAGAGGATACTCCCTGCGAAAGGTGAGTCTGTATGCAGGACCTTATCAGAAGCATTTCAAAAACTGAGTGAATTGATTCCACTAGACTTTCTTATCTTCTTTTTATTAAGTTCAAAGAGCTCCTCCACAGTAGAAAGAGACACTTTTCCTTTTCAGAAACTGCAGTGTCTCAACACTGCCCAAGGGTTGTGCCACTCGGTTCTTAATTATATTCTCTATCGGTTCCTTGGGTCCTGTGTCTCGTAAACAAAATAATTAAATTTACAGCATCTCCTTTCCATCATGTCCAATGTCCTGACTGTCAAGTCCTCCTTTCATATTGTCTTAATTACTCATGATAGTTGGGGGTTTTTCCCCCCACCCTTGTTTTTTTTTATATCATGGGCAGACTGGTTATAATGCTGTCAGTGTTATAAATAAAGGTAGATAATTTTCAGAATGATGATTGTGTAAAAAGATTTGTCTCCTTAAGAAAAAGTTCTTTTGTACTGTGTCCAACATGGTGATGTTCTGTTAAGACTCTTGGGACATGCAAGCAGAGAGAGGCAGATAAGATGCAACTTACTTTGGGTTTTGAAGTTAATTTGCTAGTGTGACCTCTTCTTCCTAGGGTGTCTAATATCATGGAGCAGATCTTGGGATCTGGCATTGCTGTAGGATATTGCTGGTGTCTCCAGATTCTCCCTTTTAAACCATCTTTGAGTTAGAAGAGAGACTGCTGGTGCTCCACCTGGATAGTACCAGGCTTCCTCTGTTTACTTCCACAAGTGTATCCAGCAAATGGGTGATGTACTATTACCCAAGCAATAGGAATGACAGCCCTATACAACTTAGACTCTCTACAAGACACTCAGAAGTCCTTAGGGCTGAAACTCAATCTCATTTTTCATTTTTTTCCCCAATTCTCACCAAGAATCCTGTTTTTTGACTCCTTTTTTGTGAGAACCAGTGGGTGATTTCAGACATGACGAATCCAAGATTCACCACGCCTGAAGCACATTCAAACGCGGCCCGTGTTTGACTGTGGTGCACGTCTGTTTGCTACCCGTCAGATGTTCACCACAGTCAAATGCGGGCTGCGTTTGCATTCACCACGCTTCTGAACCCGAGGATGCGAGTGGGTCCAGAAGTGTGGTGAATGACCACCCCGGCAGGGGTGAACGAAACATTACGTCTGTTCACTTATCCCTGCCGGTGGTGGAATCCATTCACCCCCCGAACGCGGTGGCAGAATCCATTCACCCCCGAACGCGGTGGCGGGTGCGGCCAGATTGGCCGCTTACGCTGCCTGACCGGCGGGAAGGGGGGGACGTTGTGGTACGCAGGGGGTGGGGCCGTGCGGTAGCACACTGCGCCGTGCGGCCCCGCCCCCACCATGATCCGCAGTGCACCAACAGTCGTTACGGCGGGCCCCATTCACCACGGGCCATGGTTCGCCGGTCCCCGCGGCCTGGGGTGAAGTGGTGCACATCTGTTGGCACGCCCCTTCACCCCGGGCCGTGGTCTGAACCACCCCACCTCCCGCAGTGAATGGGGCCCGCCATAACGTCTGAAATCACCCAGTATTCAAGAAAATCCTGGTTCTTGATACTTTCTCGGTGGAGAATTTTTCTCAATATACCAATTACTGATAATGTTACTTTTTACCATATACTGCATTCATTCAGGTAATGTGTATGCGGCACAATTGTGGTGGCCATTTTGCACATGTACATTACTAGGAAGAATGTGGTATATATAGTAAACGGTTAGTAAACGGTATATCAAGAAAAAAAAATCTCATGTAAGATGTTGAACCATTATCAAGATTGTCCCGAGTTCTCAATAACAGTTCTTGATTCTTGTGAGATTTGCGCACTAAATAAATTGATTCTCGTTTCAGCCCTAGTCCTGATATTTTCAGCTGAGTGGGTATGCTCTGTAGACCTTAAAACCCATGTTATCAGGGTTCCACGTATCCAGATTAAGAATCAGTATATCCTCATAGATCTGGAGGTGGGTGGGTGGGATTAACTCAATTTATCCAGAAATTCAAGTTATGAAAGTTCTACTTAAGTAGATTCCAGTGTATGTGGACCAGTTGCTGCTCCACACAAGCCTCTTAACTGTCTATTTTTAGTTGTGTCTCAGGTACCTTAAAGGAAGAAGAACCTGCAACTCCAGCCTTTTTCTCATTGGAATATCCTGACCCTTCTTGTGCTTGACCCTGCAAATATTTAAGTGACACCCGTTTCGGCGCCCCCTTGCCCACACTACAGGTGGTTTGAAGTATCCATTCCGATTTCATGGAAATGTTACGCAAAATCAGAATGGCATTTGATATTACGATTGAAAATGAAATTTTGGTTGGAATACCAATTGGTGATTTGTGCATGCACAAATGTCTGTTGACCCATTCTTTGCATGCGGAATAGCCAAAATCTGTTTTGATCGTTCTAATTTGAATTCCGACTAATTCTGTCCTTACCAAATTCTGATCGAACTGAACCAACTGCCTGGTTTCATCAGAAACGGAGACCGGGAATAATTTTGGTTTCATCCCTGCTCTATACTGGCAATATTTATCATTGCACCAATTGGAGTTAATGAAAGCTTTGTCATCAACTTTAATGGGAACAGGCTCAAACTCTTGCCGTGAGTTAGTAACTTACCATGCAGATATTTGTTTTCTGCCTTTCTGGACTCTGTGCCTGAATCTTATTACTTCATTTGCTTCCCATTTATACTACTCATCAAAAGTAAGCACAAAGAGTATACTTTAGTGTTAATTAGCACAATAACTTCGCCACACACTTTTCATATCAAGCAATAGTTTTATTTTAGCAGAAAAACTGACAGGTGTAGTTTCTGTTAATTTATGCTGCATTTTTTTTAAAAAAAAGCTCATTGAAAGATTCATCCCAGTGAATCTCCCCTGTAAAACAGAGAATAAAACTGTAGTTTTGCCTTTCAAGCATAAACCTTTATGTGTTTCCAAACCATAATATGCTTTCAACCTGATGCTCTCAAGAAATTGGGACAACAGAAACTAGCTTTGATGTAAAATGCCATGCATAACTTGATAACTGGAGAAGATTAGTGTCATGCAGTATGTTTTTTAAAAATAAGTAGGATAAATCAGAGATCTATGTAAGGCGGATATATAGAATGTGATATATTAATGTGTGTTATACTACCCCAGAAAAACAGGATAGAAGCAGTAAATCAAGCACATTAATATTTCAAACAAGGGAGGAGAAGCATAGTGGAAGAAGTTTTGGTTGCTTAAAGAACAGCACCTTAATGAAAACTGTGTTCTCAGTTATATGACCCACAGCAAATAGGCTTCAGCCTCATTTTTATTTAGCAATTTGTGGTTGGTGTGTTTGTGCTGAAAATGGTGGTACCCTGTTACATTTTATGACATCCTTTACATAGGTTGTCAGGGAGGATTGGAAAGTAAAGCTGACAATTTGTAGCAGATCATAAAACTAATGGATTTAAACATTAAATAAGACATATTTGAGATAGAGAACTTTCCCCGTCCACCCCAACCGCTGTCTATTTAAGAACCGGCAGTACTTCCCAAGTAAGATGAATTGAAGTATTATTTTAACCTGTAACAATTCCGCATTCCATTTAATTTAAAGCAGAAATGTCTTTACTTTTTCACTAGTTATCATTGCTTCACTTCTTGCAACTTTATTTCCGTGAGATCCCCGTAATAAGTAAATCTTGTCAAAACCTTGGACCTATCTACCTTTGTTTTGTTTAAGAATTTCTCAAAACTTTAAATATTCATGAAAAAGTTGTTGAATTTGTTTTGCTAAACTTTCCCTATCCATGCAAAATTTAATTAAACATTTCAAAAAAGAAAATCATTATCCAAATTTCCATTTGTTGAAACTTACCTTTTCTTTTCATCAACAAAACAATTTAAAGAATGTTTTTGCAAAACAAAACGAACCAAAAAAACTTGTTAAATTTTAAATAATAAATAATCAGTAAACGCAAATGTGAAAAAGTTAACAGTGACCAGGGCTAGAGCTGGACGAGAGTATCCGGGAAAAACAGACGTCTTGTTAAATTGGTGCTCGAACATGACCCAATGGGTTACTCACATGATCCCTGGGCTGACTCGCCTGCCCAGCTGTGCCAATGCTCCACCCAGTCCATCTGGCTGATCAGCTGAGCCAGGCAGTGTATGTTCCCTACAATCCCCATAGCGGGCGGGGGTCTGCGAGGGACCGGAGGAGCAGCGGGAGGAGTGGTGCAGTGCCCGGGGAGTGCCCTGAACAGCTCCTGTCCCTGTGTGCTCTGGGCTGACTCACCCGCTCAGCTGTGCTGCTGCTCCCACTACTCCCTACTATGGAGTGCGCTGCCCGGCTCTGCTGAGTAGCGGGACGGACCTGGAGGAGCAGCAACACAGCCAGGAGGGTACGTCAGCCTGGTGAGTGTGTGGGGGCTAGAGCATCCCAGGGTGTCTTGGAAAGACCCTTTTTTTTTTTTTTGGAGCATCTGGGCACCCGATGGGGGCTGGGTAAACCTGTTGGGTTCCTGCTCAGGGAGCCCAAAAATGTGGGTATTACCCACAGGTAGTAAACGTTCTACCAAATGCACACCTAGCCAGGGCTTGTTCTCATGATCATCATATTTTAAACAAGTTAGCTACCATGTTTTCTCCCAAGCGGAGAAGTACAAGAGATTCAGTAAGTCTTTCCCTCCTTGGGAACTTGTAGGGAATTGTCAGTAGGGGAAGCTGGAATAATAAACAGTCAGGAACAGAGAAATTGTAAGGAAAGGTTTGTTTGATTGTTTTAATAGTAGCCAACACTAAGGTAGTGAGAAAGTAAGATAGTAAGAATAGTGAGAAAGATGAAAGCGTGCAAATATATATATATATCATGGCACATTTTAAGAAACTTTGCTAGATCAAAGTCAAATATAGATCAAATCCCCAGTTACTCTTTTAGGCTGCAGTCTTCAAACTATAAACTCTGAGTAGTCCCACTGAAGCTACTGCAGCTTTAGAGAATAATTTTCTGCTTGTGTCTCTTTGAGATCAGACATGGAATTTCAGTTAACAGTCCTTGAACTAAACATCTGCGGGCTATTCTAGAGGCATTCTCATTGTTTGGCTAGGTTCAGAAACTTGCCTCCGAGTCCCAGCTGGCCTTTACCGGGACACGCATGAGCTGATAATCTGGGTTTGTTTGTTTTTAATAAGGAGGTGGCCGTTTTTATTTCTGTATATGGGAGGTACGGAGTCCTCAATGCCGATATTGTGGCAATGTAGAAAGTATTATATATTATATATATAATATTTGCTGCTTTCTACATTGCCACAATATCGGCATTGAGGACTCCGTACCTCCCATATACAGAAATAAAAACGGCCACCTCCTTATTAAAAACAAACAAACCCAGATTATCAGCTCATGCGTGTCCCGGTAAAGGCCAGCTGGGACTCGGAGGCAAGTTTCTGAACCTAGCCAAACAATGAGAATGCCTCTAGAATAGCCCGCAGATGTTTAGTTCAAGGACTGTTAACTGAAATTCCATGTCTGATCTCAGAGACACAAGCAGAAAATTATTCTCTAAAGCTGCAGTAGCTTCAGTGGGACTACTCAGAGTTTATAGTTTGAAGACTGCAGCCTAAAAGAGTAACTGGGGATTTGATCTATATTTGACTTTGATCTAGCAAAGTTTCTTAAAATGTGCCATGAATGTAAATTTAGAGTTCTGTAGCCATCGGGGTGAGCAGGTATCAGAGCTGAGACAATTGAGGTATCCAATTACATTTTCTACAGATCGATGCATGGAATAGCATATGCACACCCTGTTCAACTGCTTCTATGGTTACGCTGCTAGCCTCACCCATTCCTGCTTTCCTGTTATTTTATTTCCCTGGAGCAGTACACTCTTGCATGTTCCTCTCAGGTGCATAGTGGGTAAACATCCATGACATTCTGGTATAGGTGGCACTGTGCCATGTTCAGGTACTGCTTATCCCTGCAGTCTAGCCATGTGTTGATGATGATGTCCAGAGTGGCCCAATCATTAATTGATGGTCGTGAGAAGTGCATAGAATCAGCATATACAGCCACACAGCGGCATCCACATCTCATCACTCCTACGGTTGGAGGGCATCATTACAGTGAAATTGGTGATGCCGCATGATTTTGGCTGCATCATACTCCTTTCCATAGCTCTCTCACCCCTCCATTTTTATCATACTTTGAAGGTATCCCTGCACTCTAAACATGTGTTGATGATGATATCCAGAGTGGCCCAGCCATCCATTGTTGGAACATGGAGGCTGCCTTTCTCTGCACCTCCAAGTCAAGCGTGGGTATTTTGCAACATCACCATGGTTCAGTGAGTTGAGTTGTCCAGTATGGTGCAGCCTCATCTGACTGAAAATGAAGTTCCACTAAATGGTGCCTAGTTTTTATGCATGATCTCTGAGGCTGCATTGCAGAGTCTGTAAGAAAGTGACATTTTGTTTATTCCTGGGAAAACTGGTAGTCACAACAAAGCATCTATATCCTGAATTAGCTATGCATGAGGGAAATTTCAGTACAATTCCTTCAACCCAGGGGTTGGTTCCCCGAGGCTTGGTTCCTGCTGTCCTGCAGCTGTACCACATCACCCATACCACATATCTGAGAGACCGTCTTCCATGCTCCGTTACAACCCCTGCAGTGGGCTGGCAGCGCTCTCTTGCAGGTGCCACCTGCTAATCTTGTTCGTATGGGGAAGTGCCTGGACAGAGGCATTCTCAGTTGCTCCCTTTATGTTATGAAACTCCCTCAGGAGGCCTGGCGGAGCCCGGGCCGGAGCGTTTTCCAGAGGCAGCGTCAAACTTATTTTTCGCGAAGCATTTGACAGGCGAGGTTAGTGGTTGACGCGACAGGGTTTAGGGATGACAGTGGCTTTTTAAATGGAGTTTTATTGCATTTTTATTATGTATGTTTTATGTAAGCCACCCTGAGCCTTAGGGGAAGGGTGGGGTAGAAATTCAAATAAATAAATAAATAAGGTTTTGTGGGACAACAGGGGACTGATGGAGCGAGTCCTTGTGGTACAGCTGAGCAAGCCCTCCCAGGGTAGAAACCTCCCCCCCCTTTTTTGGGGGGGGGGGAGAGGTTAGCCTCCCTTCCCCCCATGCATCCTCACTTTAATAACTCGTGGGAATGAAAGAGAGGTTGGTGTGAGTTAGGATGTATTTGTTTCCCAAAAATCCACCCTTTTGAAATTTGAACCCGAGACAGAATTTTTAACATAAATAAAATATCATAGTTGTTCTCCATTTCACAACCAGTTTTAACCATAGGTTGATATCTCCCTCCACACCAAACATTGAAATCACAATCTGGCCATGAATCATAGAGTGAAACCTTTGCTTCACTGGCGGTAGGATTTTGCCAAGGCTGAATCTGGTGTCTACTCAGAATGTTGAATTAACTGCAGGATGGGGAAAATAGTAAGAGGGGATGGGAGTGAGCAGGAGGGAGGGGGGGGGGTTACGGGTTTGGGAGCTGTTTGGGGCCCATTGGAAGCCCGGACATGTTCCTGGGGAGGTTGGTATCACATGATCCCTAACAACTGCTACTGCTACCCCTGGGAAGCTTGCAGATAAAATAAGCACTCCCCTGACCCCCTCAGCCACCCTTCTGCCCAACCCTGGCCACTTGGATATCCAGGCAGACCCCAGGTGGAGAGTTTGCATGATCTGGTTATCCACCTGGACAACTGTGTTGGCTCTAGTTCTTACCCGAAGACGACATGTGTAAGAATGCACTCAAATGGCATAGACCCTTCATTTTGAGAGAGAGCGAGCATTTTCTTGTCTGATACCGACCGTGTCTGCTCTTTTCAATTCCATCCTACTTTGATTCCTGTATGACACTCACCGCTCTAAGATCTGATTTCCTTTCAACTAGTCTTTAAGTGATGTGATTGTTACCCGTCATGTTCGACATGTTGTCTATCTTACTTTCTCTATAAGTTCAAGCTGCATATGTAGACAAAATGCTTTGTTTGATAGGTGTATCCACATACACACTTTGCTAAGAGTGTGCATTGGTGAAGGCAGGTCCGAGAAGTGTCCATTGCACTCAGCGTGGAGGGTTTGTGTGGTTTCTGATGTATTTTAGTTCCTCGGAGAGGTTGTGCAATAGCCTTATTGCTGCCCAGGAGAAGGCTCTGTCTCCTGTGTAGACAGCCTTAATCTTTGATGTAAACATTTTAGTTTTGCCGGGAAAGGAAAGTTGTCCAGCCAAGCCCTCATCGTGAATGATTAAAGTGATATCTGGGACCCACACCATTAAGCACCTTGAAGATATGGACTTGATGCGAGGCCAAAACAGTTACTGTACTTATAATAATAATAATAATAATTATTATTATTATTATTATTAACCTTTTACTTAATATTAGCCTATAATATTATTCCATAATGATTAAAATGAGTTTAATTATCAATCAACTGCCGAGACGTTGTGTTTTTTATGTATTTGTGTTATATGCATTTTTGTTGACATGGCCTGATGGCTAGTACAATAAATTTAAGCATTCATTAATAATCAACTAATCATTTTAATTATTAATTTAATCATTTCTAAAAATCTATACCACTTTAATTGTTCAATGATTGCTTTACTATATTTGTCTAGTTCGCCCTTACAACATCCTTGTGTTATCTTATTATTATTCACCTTTTACAGATAGGAGAATGGAGGCTGAGACAGTGACTTTCTGGAGTTTACCCAATAAGAGTTTGTGGCTAAAATGGGATTTGAACCTTGCAACACCTTGTCCAGTAGCGTTCCCCAATTCTCTGGCAGTAAATGACGAGAATGGGAACGTGGGGCCCAGATCACATCCAAACCAGCATAATCAGTCAATCAATTAAACTTTATTGACATAACCGAAGTCATAGTCAGTCATTCACAAACATAACACACAAACGACCCACCGGGGTCACATACTATACTCCAGCAATAATACAAATATATAAATAACAGAAGTAAATTTAAAAAATCATCTAAAACAACTTAAACCCCAGAAAGAGCTTCCTCCTGACAAAAGCTTGGGAAAAGAAAGCCAAAGCTTGGCTAGTAATCTCATCCCCCCCCACCCGCTAAAGCCAACACCACCAAGGCATTCGGAGTCCAGCCTATAAATTTAGAGAAGAATTTCCCCAACAGCTTCCCCCTCAAGTCATCATACAGTCGACACGAACATAATACATGGGCAGTAGTTTCCACCTCCAAGAAATGAAAGGAGCATAACCTATCGGAGAAAGGAATAGCGGCCAATCTCCCTTCCAAAACCTTAGACGGGAGGGCATTAAACCGGGCCGACATGAATAGCCATTTAGCATTGGCCAAAGCTGGTAAACAAAAATATGGGGCCATAACATCCATCGGGGGGGCCCAAAGCAGATAGCTACTCATGTGGGAAGATTGAGCAACTATATTCCGGTTCACCTGATGATCGCCATCTCGCCATCAAAGTAACACCTCACGTAATGCACCCTGTAACGTTTTGGCATGGAGGTAGTCTCGAGACATCCCCAGGGACAATAAATGATCCTCCACTTTCACATCCCAGCTACTATAAAAGGGGTCATCCCTCAAAAAAGCAAGCAAACCCCCTCCTCCTGCTAACCCAACCCTAAGCCACAACTTATGGGCAGCCCGCCAGGCTTTAAATGACCAACTACGTTGTCCCAGCTCGAGACGAAGGGCGGCATTCAGAGTACCTCCCAGGGCTCTAGTCAATCGGCGCAAAAACTTAGATTGAATACAATCCAAAGGCTGCGAGGTAAGTGGGGCCCAGAGCTCAGCACAGAACAAAAATTGGGCACCCACCTTGGCATTGAAAACCTCCAATGCCAATTTCATCTCCACCCCACCAGAATGAACAAAAAGTTTTCGTATTGCCAAGGCGGCTTTCTTTGCCCTACACTCTGCGCCTCTTAAATGCTGAAGCCACGACCCAGTCCCACTAAACAAAACCCCCAAGTACTTAAACACTTTCACCTGTTCCAACTGCCAGTCCCCCAACCTCCACACGTGAACAGTCGTACGGTACAATTTAGCAAAAACCATAATTTTGGATTTTTGATAGTTAATTTCCATACTGTTCTCATTACAGTAGTGACCAAACGCCTGTAATTGCCTATTTAGCCCTACTCTGGTTTGCGAAAGCAATACAAGATCGTCCGCAAAAAGGAGGCTACCTATGTGGCGAGAGGCCAGTTTCGGGGGGAAAAAACGCAGTTGTGCCATTAAAGGGACAACATCATTAAAAAAGAGATTAAAGAGGGTTGGGGCAAGGACGCATCCTTGCCTTACCCCTCTATGAACAGACACCTCCCGAGACACGTGACCAGCCGCAGTGAGCTTCACCACCAGGTTAGAATCTTTATAGAACTGCTGCACCAAGAACAAAAGACACCTATCTATCTGGGTTTTGGCTAACTTCGCCCATAACAGCTGTCTGTTCACGAGGTCAAAGGCGGCCCGGAGATCCAAGAAGGCCGCATACAGGCATCCATTCCTTTCCTGATATTTCTGGGCCAAATGGTACAGTATCAAGGAATGATCCGCTACCGACCTACCTCTCTGAAAACCTCCCTGCTCAGGGTAAAGAATATTGCTAGCTCCCAACCATATCTCAAACTTCACTGCCAGATATTTCGCATATAATTTACCAATAGCTGGAAGAAGACTTATTGGCCGATAGTTTGATGGAATTGTTCTATCCCCCTTTTTAAAAATAGGAACAACAACAGCTTGGTTCCATTGTGCTGGCATTAATCCCGTTTGATTAAGCGCTGAAAATAGCACAGCCAACATTGGGACCCACCAATCCTTGAAAGACTTAATCAAATCTATTGGAATTGCATCCCTGCCTGCAGCCTTATGATTTTTACAAGTCCCCAAAAGGCCCACTATTTCCTCCTCGGACACAGGGGGCCAAGATGGTAAAGTGCCCAACTCCACTCCCTCCTCCCCTTGCGATATCCCCTTTGCATAAAGGGCACTAAAATGAGCTACCCAATCAGAGGCAGTAACAGAGGTCGCTGGCCTAGCCACCATACTGCTCATTCTAATCCTAACCCAAGACCAAAAGCGCCTCCCATCCCCTGACCTTGCTGCCTCCAATACCTTTGTCCATTGGGCTCGGTAGTACAGCTGCTTTTTGCTCTTAATAAGCTTCCTATAATCACGCTTACCCTGAAAATATTGCTCAGGCACTCTCAGGTAACTACCTTGTCTATATTGTTTATAAATTAAGCGGAAAGAACACTTAGACTTATAACAGTCTGCATCAAACCACGGCTGGCCCCTGGGTACCCTCACCCTATTTCTTGAAGGCAAGTGCGTATTAATCAAAAACTGTACCCGTGAGCACAGGTTATTATACGCACTTATTGCTTGTTCTGGGTCAGTAGCTTCCAATATAGCTCCACGAAAATTCCTTAACTCATCCCCTTGCCAATTAAGAAAAGGGAGAGACGAGATTTTCTCCCAATTCACTAGCGTAAGCCTAACCAAAACTTCCTCCTCCTTATTTCCCCCCCTCTTTCCATCTCCCAAGGAAGCTAATGCCCCAGCTTTAACATGGATCTGCAGTACAATCTCCAGCAGGAGATGGTCACTGAGCAAAATAGACCCAACGCAAAACTCAGCCACCCTAGGCAGTACATTAGGAGAGACCACCCCCAAATCAATCGTACTCGAGCCCCTCCCACCAAGATACGTAAATTCCCCCGGAGTATCAGCTCCATATGTCCCATTAAGTACACACAAGTCGAACATAGACAGCAGCTCAACCAATTTAATACCCGACTGGTTAATACCCTCATCTTTAAATAATCTAGGCACACCAGCAAACGGGTATCGGAGATTCATAAATGGGCAGTATGGTAGAAGATCACCATCAGATCTGCCCAATCTAGCATTGAAATCTCCCCCAATTAAGGGAAAACAAGTATCAACTCCTCAATACCTGCCTCCATTGATTCCACACCCCATGCTTGTAAGATTTGGAATTTGCTGGAAAAATATATATATTCAAAAAAATCCAAACCTCCTCCAAGCATTTTATAATCACACCCAACATAAACGGGGGCACCTTAATCACTTGCTGCATATTCCTCCCCAGCCCATTATGCAACAAGCACATCAATCCCCCACTAGGCCTTCCACCCAAAGATGGTGTTGCTGGAACCTCATACACTGTATACTGGGAAAGCTCAGCGGGGGGCTCAATGGGGGATACACACCAGGTTTCCTGAAGCATAATGATATTAAACCCTTGGAGAAACAGGAGAAATTCCTCATTACACACTTTTGCCAACCACCCAGCTACATTCCAAGAAGTAATTCTACACTCATTATCACTTCGTCTCCTCAGTGACCCCTCGACCACAGACAACCCACTCCTCACCCCTGCAGGGGCTTGTCTAAGTCCCCCGCCTGGGCGACCATAAGCTGATTACTATTGGAGATGGGACCCTCCTTTCCCAAAATTTGGGTGACAATTGGAACATCAGACAGGGCCTGCTGAATATCCATCAGTAAAGAGCCCTCTGGGGGAAAATGTTCTTCCACTACTGGGGGTATCAACAATGGTTGAGCAGCATTCCTATCTCCCTCCCCCTGAACCCTCAAGTTTGTTGCATTCGGGGGCATGCCGACTGGACTTTGCGCAAGGGCTGCCAGCCGGTTATTTATAGATGGAATTCCCTCTCCAGATAATTTTACATTCCCATTCTGAGATAAAAAAGGCACTAGGGGCTTCCCTATATATGTAGTTTTACATTGCCCTACTAAAGGAGATTGGACCATCCTCAAAGGCTCCACTACAGTAGTACTAAAAACTTCACCCACTCGAACCCCCCAAGATGCAAACAAATCAAACAACCCCAATATTTTGACCGCCATCCACCCCTCCTGAAACTGAACCACCACCTGCTGCAAGGCATACCCAGACGGCAATACTTGAAAGGATCTAATGGCACTTAATGGGATATTCCCCATTATAAATATGTGCCTACATATTGCTAACTTAGTATTCCACCGGGGAAAAGTACCATCGGGAAGTGGGCAGACTATCAAAGCTACAGCTCCCCACAAAATAGAAAGCCCTGACTCCCTTCCTCCATTATAGCTATGTCGAGGACCGTGCCCTATTTCATTTAATGGTGAACACTTATTCTGGAGCAGGTGGGGTAAATGATCGCCCACTTCCTCTGGCTTACTTGCTGGACAAACCTTAACTGCCTCCAAAATAGCAGAGTTGGCCTTAGTCAATGTATCCAGCATGGAAGCAGTTTGGGTCTGCTGAGATTGCGCCAGCTGCACCAATTGATCTAACCTAGCCAATAACTTCTTAACAAGGTCCCCTATCAATGTGCATTGGTCCCCCAAAAAGTCCAAATAAGTTGGTTGGTTGACCTCAGGCAAAACACTTGTAGGAGGGGATGCCAAAATATGCCGCCCCCGACTGGGTAACCCCAACATGGTGGAAGATAAACTAGGCATAGAGGAAGGGGTCAGATCAACCAACTGCCCCTCCACAGATGCCGAGGCATCCAAAGGGTCCAGCCCTGGGTCCGAAGGCTTCCCTTCCAATCCCTCCTCCAACGGGTCCCGAAAAGTCATAATGAAATTGTCCAACCTCTGCTGTTTCGATTTGGACTGCCCAGGTAGGCTAGCCCCCTGCTGCCGCCACCGCTTCTTGGACATCGCTATAGTTCCTCAGGTAGAAGGAAAGGGACAAAAGGTAGAGCACCCCACTGCGCCACTGGCACCTAAGGCCACGCGCACAAGGGCGCGCCCTTGCGCGCGCAGCCCTTAGGCGCACATGCCCACGGCATGCATGCCACAGGCCTTGGTACTTCTGGGCTCCGCTGGGCTCCGCCTCCTGCTCTCAGCCAATACACTCGGGCGTAATCAGGAAGGAGGTAACACTAATCAGCTGAGCTGTCAAAGCCACAGCAAAGCCTTCATCCTCTCAGAGTTGGATAGAGGGGGGCAGCTGCTTGCCTGGGGACTCGGCCCTCAACTTCACTCTCCCTCCTCACGTCCTCGAACACGCCGCAGGCCTCTCGGTACTTCTGGGCTCTGCCCCCCGCTCTCAGCCAATACACTCGGGCGTAATCAGGAAGGAGGTAACACTAATCAGCTGAGCTGTCAAAGCCACAGCAAAGCCTTCATCCTCTCAGAGTTGGATAGAGGGGGGCAGCTGCTTGCCTGGGGACTCGGCCCTCAACTTCACTCTCCCTCCTCACGTCCTCGAACACGCCGCAGGCCTCTCGGTACTTCTGGGCTCTGCCCCCCGCTCTCAGCCAATACACTCGGGCGTAATCAGGAAGGAGGTAACACTAATCAGCTGAGCTGTCAAAGCCACAGCAAAGCCTTCATCCTCTCAGAGTTGGATAGAGGGGGGGTAGCTGCTTGCCTGGGGACCCGGCCCTCGACTTCACTCTCCCTCCTCACATCCTCAAACCAGCATAATATTAGCTCTAACTTCTGCTACTTGTATGAGAAATACGGTGAGCACTTATCACTCAGCCATCTCTGTTCATTATCACAGGAAGAACAATGCCTGGCTTAGGGGTGAAATGGATCAGCCCTTATACCCATATATAATATTCATAATTTTGGAATGATCCACAGGAACTCCACACAGTTTACTTACCATGTTGGATTTCCTCATATCCCTTCTGAAGGGCTGCCCAACACAGAACAGTGCCATCTTGTTCATGCACATTTTTATTTTATTGTTTTAAAATTGAGCATGCACAAGATGGTTCTGTGCTGGGGTAACAGCCAATCCAGAATGGAATGGGTGTCCAATCACTGTTTTGTCGGACCCAGTTTGAAGTGTACAGATTGGTCGGAGATGGAATAATTTCTTTCAACTCTAGCCCAGTGGGAAAGTTAACGTGTGTGTGTGTGTGTGTGTGTGTGTGTGTGTGTGTGTGTGTGTGTGTGTGTGTGTGAGAGAGAGAGAGAAAATGGGGAAAGAGGAACAGCAATTGAGGTAGTGGTCCTAGGAAGGAAGTGTTGGCAGATGTCTTTTACAGGCAACGTGATCACAGAATAAATCCTGCCATCCCTTAAATACATAAATAACTATCAAACAAAAACAGCTTGGAACGTGGCGCAGACTAGAGTATGAAATGTCTCCACTTATGGGTAAAAATAAACTTATAAACCTGTCTACCTGCTATAGAGTGTGTTTGTGAACAAAACCTACAGATGTGACTGTGTTGTATTTGGCAACACCTATCAGCATTTGCTGATTGCCCTTACTTGTACTTAATATTCTTAAGTTTTATTTGGAAGTTACTTTATCACTGTCCCTGGCACTATTCCATTGCTTTCTTATTGCCGTCTTACTTTTGAAATGAATCTAAACATTCTGTATTTTTTTATTTTATTTTTAAATGGCATTAAACCAGTGGACATGAAGCAAAGACCAATTTTACATTCAGATTCTTGGTGGCTCAGGCAGACAGTGATGGTAGTCTCCTATCTAAAATAGCACTAACTTTTTACACTAGAATCCTATCTAAAATAGCACTAACTTTTTACAATAGAATCCCAACTCATCCAGGTAACCCCATTCTTCTTGGACTTACTCATCCAGGTCACCCTAGACTTTGTCCCCTTTCACTCCTTCTCAGCGCTTAATTTGGGTCAATCTGAAAGGTTCAGGCTGGCCTACAGCATAAAACAAAACAAACAAAACCCAGTAAACGTATAAAATGTATCCTACTTATGGCAGGATGGGCAGGCTATAAATAAATAAATATTAAGGAATTTTGATTAAAGCCACTCCCAATGCCTGAACCCTATTCTCGGTGTCTAAAAGTCCGGCCATTTGTGGGGTGTTTTTTCTTCTTTTTTAAAGAGATTAGTGAATCAGAGTAGTCTGCTTGGGCAGGAGTGAAAGACTGTGGAAGCAGCAGTCAAGTAACTGCCTAGTTGTCCTAGACAAAGCAAATGGGTCTTACCCAAGACGGTATTTATGGTGGTTAAATGACTCTTAGACCGATCTGTATGGCTGTAGGCGCCACCACCACACTTTGATCCTGTCCAGGGTGAGAGCTCTCACCCCGGGCAGGAGCCAGTCTGACCGCCGAACAGACATGCTGGCGGCCTGGGCTGGCGAGAGGGTGGTCACGCAGCACACACACACACACACCTGCTCTGCTGCGTGTGTCCCAGCCTCCTCCCTGACAGCGCCTGCCCAGAAAAGCTCCAGTTTATGGGCTGGAGTTAGGTAGAGTGGGCCATCGCACATGATGGCCCACTCTACCCCAGTCCAGGGATGGTTTCCCCAGACCATGACAGGGCGTACCCCATGCTGTGAGTTGGCAGGGAGCCCATCTCCTAGAGAAGGCTAAAGCCTGCCACGCTCCAGAGAAACCTTTGATCCCGCCTGCGGTAACATCTGCTGGGTGGGATCAAACGTGACACCACCACCGGTGGCCACACGGAGTAAAGCGTGAACACCCGTGGTGGCATCACATCTGAAAATACCCTCGATTTCTCAATAAGAAAAGTCTGTCAACTAGTATGAACTGCATGATACTGCAATTTCCCCAGGCCAACAGCACAAGGCTGTGACAGGATGACCAAATTAGTCATCCTAGAGTGCTAAGGCAATGACAACCACAACAAACAAACAAACAAACAGGTTGATACATGCCATTTTGGTGATTCCCCCTTTTCCCCAAGCCACACATAGGGAAACCATTGTGTTGTTTCTGTTGCTTGTATATGTCAGTCCCATTAGAAAACATTCTGTTTGATATGATGATAGTTCAACAGCAGTCATGATCCCTGCCACATCACAGTTTCATGTAACTGAATGTTGTTGTTTTTTGCCACCTCATCATATGACAAATAAACTATTCACAACATGTACCATGAGGAATCAAAATAGGATAAGAAGCACAGTTACCCTTCCTTTAAGAAGCTAGACTTTCACCAGGGGATGAATCATGAGAGTACTTTTAAATTTTTTATAGATTATCGTGCTGCCTATCAGCAAAGATGAGGAGAGCATTTTTAAAGCATCTTCTGTTTTGCTCTTTATTTTACGCTCTGGGGGGATGCTATGAATATGTTCAGATGCTCACTGGTCCATCAGATGATTCCTAAATCATAAACAAATCTTTGTATGTAAAGCAATATTCTTCTGCAAGGGACTCTGTCCACATTTGCCAGTGCAATGTGCTGTATCTGCTCTGGAAACTTCTGGAAGCAATTCACATGTAAAGTGTTTCTGTCATAGTGCAAGCTATTTAGTATGGTGGGGTGAGGTTATCAGTAGAGGATGGAGCTTTTCCCAATTTCACTTCCTTCAACCACCAGTCAGGGAAGCCACTCTCCTGATTGTATTGTCTGTCTGTA
Source organism: Sphenodon punctatus (assembly GCA_003113815.1). Lineage (NCBI taxonomy): Eukaryota > Metazoa > Chordata > Lepidosauria > Sphenodontia > Sphenodontidae > Sphenodon > Sphenodon punctatus. Next base: position 1,933,354 of record QEPC01003849.1, on the reverse strand, counting down.
TCTCACCCTATCTCAAGTCATCAGAGCAGCCCAACATACAGTATCCTCCCCATCACCTATCCCTTTGAATCAAACTCTTACATGGCCTCTGGAAGATGAGCAGTGTTGGGCTCAGACAAACTTCACCCTTTCATTATTGTGGGACAACCACTGAGAACACTACTCTCTGTGCCCTTGCTGTGTGAACTTGATGGTCATGTCTGTCTGTAATCTATCGATCTATCGATGGACCTATCGATCGATCGACCGATCTATTGATCGAATATTGTGACTGGCCCAAGGTCAGCCGGTGAGTTTCTGGCTAAGGTGAGACTTGAACCTGGGCCTCCCTCTTGTTGGTATGTGCAACATCCATAAGTTAATGCCTGCTGTATTAAGAACAGTAATTGACTATAGAGCCACCAGATGGCGCTGCTAAGTTTATGTGTACATGGAAGGGAGATGGGATTTTACAGTTGAATTCCTTTGTGTAACCACTCCTTCTTCCCTTCTCTCTCTTTGTCTTAGTCTCCATTTTGTCTTATTACTAGTTAGATGTAACTAAGGATCTGTGCCTGAGAAAACTTAAGTAAAGTTCTGTTTTTAAACCTTCAGCTGCATTTGTCCTTTCTGATTGCGAATCAGTTATTACTCTGCAACAATCCTACCTCCCGGTTCAAGTGCCACTACACCACACTGGCTGTCACACCATACTTAACTGAATTTCACTTTGCTAATTTCAGCACAGATTTTATCAATCAGATCAAGATTATTTTTTAAAAAACTTCTAATTATATCTTCCAAGGGGCTGCCCTTCCCAATGTTGTGTCACCTGCAAATTTGATAAGTAATCCTCCACCCCTTTCATCCAAATCATTTAAAAAGTTGTTGAACAACACTGAACTCAGAGCAGAGACCTACCCCATTTGATACCTCCCTCCAGTTTGATGGTGAGCGCCATTGATGAACTGATCACTCTTTGAGTATGGTTCTTCAAAGAGCCATGAACCCACCTTGTAGTGTTGTTGGGGACTGGAACAACGGGGAATAGATTGCTGATTGTGACCTGTTGGGTACTTCTCCTGAGAAAGAGATCGGCCACTGTCGGAGGCAGGATGCCGGGCTTGATGGACCGTCTGACCCAGTATGGCACTACGTATGTTCTTACGTTTGTAAGCTTGTCAATGAGAAATTCTTGAGAATTTCATGTGAAACTTTGCTAAATGCTTTGCTGAAATCAAGATATATTATGTCCACAGCACAGACATAATATAACAAGCCTAACCCTAACCCTCATCCACTAAGTTAGTTACTCTATTTTAATCAGAGATTGTCCTGCCTGCTGAAATGGGTTGGACTAGATGCCTCTTGTGGCTCCTTTCAACCCAGCAACTTTGATTCTATGATTTATAGGCATCAGTCCTGCTTTGTTTGTTTCTTTACTCATTTGGGTTTTTCCTTCTCTTTTGCCTCATTGTTTCTGCTTGTTTGTTATGACCACTGACCATATTTGTTTTATTAATACAGTTTTTTTCTCTTTTTTTTTTTGCATTACCTATTCATTCAATTTTGGCATGGAATTAATCGGATACCAGCGATCGGGGAAGATAGAGACAATTTCTGCAGAATGTAGGCCACACTTTATCTGTTGATTAAACTTTTAGCAGAGTTATTTGTTCACTCTTCTAGTGCCCACGAGTTGGATGGGAAAGGCAGAGATATATAATCTAATCGGAAGGAGAGTACATTGATAAAAGCGACTTCAAAGCTATAATATAACATACTTATAATCGTTTCAAATCATTCTAATTTCTAGCAGTGTTTGAAGAATTTGGCTTCTAATGAAGTAAAATAAATTACATGCAGGCTTCCTTTTGTGAACAAGCACTTTTCCTCTTCTAACTACCATTTATCTAAAGCTCTTCTCACCGTAAAACTTTTCAACACTTCTTTAAATATAGATAGTCGCCCCCAAGCGCACTACCCATCTTCACCTCCTACACACAGATACAATGAAGTTGATTATAACACTTTCATCCGATTATCACACACAAAAGCAATAGCAAGTTCTCAAATTAGAATTTAATCAAGGACAAGGAACTTTTCAACAAGTGCCCAGTAATAGATAGTTAAATTAGTCATTATCACAGGGTTTTTTTTAAAAAAAAGAAAAGAAGAAAAGCATCCCCCCCCCAACAATAAATAAATAAATCCTGCCCTTTAAACTTTTGAAGATGACAGGCTACATGTATGCTGTGTGGGGCTTTTTCATTGGAAAAAAAATTATTGGTTCCATAACTAGAGAACAGATCACAATCTTTGAATATACTTCTCTTGCAGTCCTCCAATCAGATTAGGTAGTACTGTTGTGCCTATTTTACAGATGGGCAGTGGAGACAGACACTAATTGCTGTTTTGTGGAAATGGAGTGACTGGCAACATTTCTGTCAGAATTCTCCTAACACAAATTTTCTGATCCGAATTCAGATGGAACCATTTTGTGCATGTGCAAAACATGGCTAATGCATAGTTAACATTGAATAGAAGTCTGTGGAAGTTTCCTTCACAAAATCTCCCTAGTTTGCATCTATTCGTTCAAAGGGATTGGAGGAGGTTTTGGATATTCGTAAGTATCTAGCACAGGTGAGAAAACAAAGCCACAAAATCCCCGGCCTAGTTATGAAAGCAAGAGGAAATTCAAGCTGGGAAAAAAAGGAGTGACCTGTGTGTGTGTGTGTGTGTGTGTGTGTGTGTGTTTGCTGCATAGGAGAACCATCCCCCCCCCACACACACACCCCGTATGTACTTCAGTAGTGTACAGTGAGTGTGCTTTGTTAAAATGACTTGCTCTTTTGAGGTTTATGTATCATTGGTTTGCTACCAGCTCACCTCTCTACACAGGGTCCGTGCCTCAGTTTCCCCAAATAAAGGGAACAATTCACAGTTGCCAATAGCTGTATCAGCCATTCAGCATTCCCCTGGGCTCAGCCTTGCAATGGGCTCAGCTGTACAGAATTATGAAAGGAATGCAAATCTCTTAGCCCACATTCCGATGAACAAAGATAAGCCAAAATAACTACTTTGATTAATTGAATCAGAGTAACTACTCCACTTTGGTAGAGTATTCATCATGATGACTACTTTGATTTTATTAAAACGACTTGATTTAGTTTAATTGAAATCAAATTATATCAGAGGAAATCTGCTTGGGTTGTTTTCAGACAAACGGTTCAAAAGTGACGCAGTGCAGTATAAGTTTCCCTACTGGCTGCGGTATAGCCTGCTTGCACACGTGCTGATTCTCTCGAGAGATTCTGTCCCGCAGTAATTAGTAGTAAAACAAGATTCCGGCTGTGCTGCATGCCCACATTATTATACTTCCAAGATTTTTTCCCCTGTACCAGGTCTCGTGACCGTAAGAGATCTGTTATTAAAATGAACAGATTCCTGCACATGTTACAATGCTAGTGTGGCAAGACTGATGGACCCATTTCAACCTCCTCTCCAGTCCCAGTGTGCCTTTACCAGGCGATCTCAGAGTTCCCAGCCTGTGTTCACTCTGGTCCCGCTGTCAGATCAGATGATGCCGCCACTGCTGGCTAGCTCTCTCTCTTTCTTACTTCTCCCAGGGCCTCCCACTCACCTGCACACTAGAGTTTTAGCCTCAGCCCCGCTAACCAGGGGTGAGCTAGGCTCTGGCCAGAGATTTAAAGGGACAGCTGCCTTGGAACAGAGCCGGCAACAGCCACTCTGTTACAGCTAGCTTCTACACATTTGTAATTTTGGCGTATGTTAACCTGACATTAAAAATTAATCCCATGCACACATTCTAATCTCACATTAGAAAAAAATCATGTTAGTGTCAGGGCTGGATTTCCCTGCACTGACATCATTGGGACCAAGCTGCTCTCTGAGCAGGAGGGTGCGGGGCAGAAGACCAAGGAAATAAATGTAACTCACATTCATTCCCATGCTGAATGAGAAAAGGCTCATGCAAAAGTTACAAAATCTCGTGTAAAATAGAAATTAGCATGAGATGGTGTAATGTGGGCAAGCAGCCATAATGATCGCCGAACCGGGATTTCCAGCCTCACACTGTGATGTCTTCACACAAGCAGTTACTTCAAAATACAAATCCAAAGGGAATATGTGTCCCTGGTTTTCCAGGAGTGCATGCTTCTCTTTCTACCTCTGAATAACTTCAGTTTAGGGCTCTGTTTGTGTGAATGCTTCAGGGGTAAAACCAAAATAAAGCCCAACTACATTGAATAGACTGTTTGTCAAAGTGTGGCCTTATACCGGGATCCCGTCACAGTCCTTCCCCATCATAGAGGCACTTCTCCCTTCAAGCCCTTTCTCTAATAAGGGGGGTGAACAAGTCAATTGTCCCTCAGGAGCAATTTGGCTTCTGTAGAGACAAATCAACAACCGACTGTTGCTTCATATTACAGCACTTGATCCATAAATACCATAAGATCAGGAAAGGCAAGCTATATTTAGCATTCATAGACCTAACCAAAGCATTTGATTCTGTCCCGCGGGAAAGGCTATGGGAAAAGCTGATTAACTTGGGGATTAACACTCAGTTGCTGACACTTATTATCCAACTTTATTCCAACAACCGGGCTAGGGTTAAAATAGGGAACTATATAAATGAAGAAATAGCAATCCAGAGGGGAGTCAGACAGGGGTGTGTATTAGCCCCACTGCTGTTTAACATTTATTTATCAGATCTTATGCATTCTCTAAGAGAGCCCAATATGTCACCTCCTTCAGTTGGTGGACGACAGCTGGGGTTGCTGCAATTCGCGGATGCTAATCTCCCAAACAGCAGTGGGGTTACAGCGGTTATTACAGGGATTGGATGGATACTGCTCTTTGAATGGGCTACAGCCTAACCCTCAAAAATCCAAAGTTATGATGGTAGGGGCCCGAAAATCCGCAGTGCAGTGGAAAATAGCAGAACAACCACTAGAAGTAGTAATGGCATACATGTACCTGGGGGTTACATTTTCAAATAGGGGCATTTGGGCAAAGCATATCCAAGGACGTGCAGCAAAAGCAGGACAATTAGTGGGGGCCTTGTTAAGGGTGGTTCGTATCTCCCAGGGAGTCAAACTCTCCACTTTTCTGCAAGTGTACAGTGTCAAGGTTCCACCCTCAGCCATGTTTGGCTTTGAAATTATTCCATATCCGGTAGTAACTCCACTGGAGAAAATTCAGGATCTGTTTTTACGTAGGATCCTGCAAGTGGGGAGAGAGGTTCCAGGATCGGTGCTGAGGGCAGAGACGGGAATTTATCCTATCCAACTGTACGGCAAACTAGCTGTTATCCAGTATTGGGTAACGCTGCTGTCTCTGCATGTGGAATCTCTCCCTAGATTATGCTTATGTGAAGAATTAGAATATTCTGGCCCACGAGGGTACCCATGGTTAAGATACTTGGGCCACCTCATTCAGTCCCAAGGGTTCTCTTTTGCATATTTTCTCGATAAATCCACAAAAGCCATTATCAGCGAGATCCAGACTAGACTTAAGGATATGACCCGACAGGAGGACATGGCAGTTTTGGGGAGCTGGAAAGTTGCTCCAGGGTTTGGGTCAGTTAAATTTAAGTGTGGACTAGAGGCGTATTTGGATGCCCTCTTAAATTGCACATTATGAAGGAGTTATTCTCTCCTTCGGTTTCACCTTGTGCAGACGGCTGTGGTAGAGGGGAGGTATAGGAGGACTCCTTATGCCAAACAGTTGTGTACTTGCCACCTGGAAAAGGTGGAAACGGTTGAGCATTTTTTGCTTGTTTGCCCTCATTATCAAGAGTTGAGAGCCGTTTGGCTGTATCCCCTGGTCAGTGACTGGGGGCATATGGACTTGGGTAATGGATACAGGAGGCTTCTCCTCCTATCTAAAAAGGCGGACTTAGTTGCACTTGCAAGTTTTGTCCGGCTGGCCTCTCTCAAGCGCAAACAACTTATTGAACAACAATATTATTATGATGCTCTCTAGTGGGGCTGGTATATGGATGACTAGTGGCGTAATAACTGGAATCACTCGAATAACGAATATGGGGAGGGAAGTGACAGATAAACGGGTTATGTCTAGCCGACTATGAATTGCGGTTGGTTATGATAAATAGGATAAAATATGATAAATAGGATAAATCCATTGATAAGATGGATTATGCCAAACGGGGTGTATGTAGACTCTTGTTATTTGATAAATGGGTATTGTTGGTATTTACAGGTTCCCTAAATGGGATTTTTGGCAATATGTTTGTTACAATCAAGGATTTGGTGTTGTATTGTGTATGTCGTTTGTTTGTATGTTTGGGTGTCAGCCATGGTGAAAGCCAGTGCGAATAAACTTATTATTATTAATAAGGGGGGGGGGCGGGTTGGTTTTAGTGATGTTTTATAAATTGTCGTGGGTTCGGTGCTTTTATTGTTGTTGATTTTATTATTATTATTGTGGTTGTATGATGTTGTAAGCCTCCCCAGATGCCGTAGGCATGAGGGGGCAGCTAATAAATTTAATGAAATAAATAAATAATACAAAATAAATTTCCCTCGCAGTCCTTCTGGCTACATGAACAGTGGGCTTTTATCCCTGACTGATCAGCTGACCTTTCCCAGGCTCAGCTGAGCACCATCAGCCTCCCCTCATAGATCGTTACTGGGAGCAAGAGAACTGATCCCATTAGCCCTCAAAGGGCCAGCTCACCCTGAAACTCCACGTGCCTAAAGGTTTGGGTGAGTTAGTAATTTTCGAAAATAAGCCACGAAGCCTGTGGCAGTTTCATATCTTAGCCTAGAGATCTGTTGAGTCACAAACCAGTGCTTTTAGCCTCAAAAACATATTTTTACCTAACCAGAGTAGGACAAAGTTTCCTAATCCTGAGAGCCACATCCATTTACCACATTGGGACCAAGAACCATATGTGGCTCTAGAGCCACACTTCCTCCGCTACTGACCTAGATCACCCCTCTCTCTCACTGATTTGAGTAGTTACCAAACTTAGATTTTCAGCTATTACTGTCACATTCACGACTGATTTCCCCTTCCATCCATTCATTTTTATTTCTTTTATTATACCATTTTGAACCGGGAAGCATGTGTTTGTTTAAATACACCATGGTCCCTCTGCTGAAATATCCATTTTGAGTTTACATACAGCCAATCATTCTTGAGCAATATCAGTTCCCAGGTCTTGGGCCACTTAACTCCAATACAAAGGTTATAAGATGGATCTTGCCTGGGGAAATATAACTTAAGTAAATCTATTGCTGGATAAGATTAATCTGTGGAAACGCTATAATAATATTAATAGTGACAAAAACATTGAAAAATTAATTTAGTAGGAGTAATCTTAAGAAATGTTATGGTTTATTTATCACTAAGCAGTCCTGCATATCAAAACAAATTCTACATACTTTACATTTTTGTATTTTTATACACATGAGTAGCTGAAGCCAGGTTTTAAGCAAGTTTCCTCATTAATTTTCAATTTGTAATGTGCATTGGGTGGCAACATTTTAAATCATCTGGGGATAGTTCATCGTAGATTTAACTCTTCTGACCTAATATCTCATTGCTTTTAATGAAGTGAGCAGACATAAAAAATGTATAATATTAATCTGCATATAAATAACTTGCTAATTGTAAAGGTGGGGTTATTATTATTATTATTAGTTTTTAATTGAAAAATGCCAAATAACATTTAGATTATGGCAGAAAACAACCAAAGCTGGAAAATTAAAATTTAAAGGGGATGCTCAGTCCATATTTTATTTTATTGACAGTAATTCGTCATTGTTAATTCAATGTTGATTATTTATCAGAGAAAGTCAAGTACAGTCCTTGCCGCTTAGTTATGTACAAGTATTTAGGCGTATGGGAACTGATGTCTAGCGTGTGTAATAGCTCATGGAAAATGTGTGGACACTGGATAGTGCTAACAGTCTCCCATTCATATGGTCATCAACCAAACTTGTAAATGTTCAGATTTTCTGTAATGACTCAGTAGTATTGAATGATTTTTTTCTATATTGGCGGCTATGAAAGCCTCAGTTATTGCCACCACCAATAATGGAATGGAAAACATTTCTAACCATTTTTAAACAAAAGTCAGAATACCAAACGTTGGGAATGGTGTTAGACTAGAATGTGAATGCGTCTTGGCACTTAGTACTCTCTGACAGCCTTGATATTTATTATTATTATTATTATTTAGCTTTTATATAGCACCAGCGATGTACCTGGCACTTTACAGAGAATAAGATAGACACGGTCCCTGCCCGAGAGCTTACAATCTAAAGACAGGGGGTGGGGAGACAGAGAAGGGGGAACAGAGGGAGAGACAAGGGATGCAACATTCATGAGGATGCGAGAGCTCAGGTACACGTTCTTGGCTTGGTTATGGTACATTGGGAGTTTGCAGATAACAGACAAATAACTCCTTGGCAAACTCATTGAATGTCATGGCTTCAGTATCAACTATATGCTGATGACACTCAACTTTCCACTCCTACCCTCTCCCCCTCCGAGGGAGCTCCTATTAACCGTCTCCCTGGTATCTCCACTTGGATGTCTTGCCTGCGTGTTTTATCAGTACCAGCCCAAGCCGGACTCTATATTGCTTGTAGCTGAGGGGAGGGGGTATAAACCAAGTCTGAGGGCTGGATGAACCAATAGGTCTCATGATGGAAGAGAGGTGCCAAGAAATCGAAGGCAGAGAAGGGCCCCAAAATGGAGAGAGGCCATACTGATTTGATGGAAGAAAGTTGAGAGAGTGCTGGGATGGAGGAATCAAGGACATAGCTATAAAAGAGAGAGGTGGCAGAGCTAAACCAGAGCAAGCTCATGAGGCTGGGGGGGGGGGGGG